>VZQC01000657.1:89747-102847 GCA_009823505.1 Rhizomys pruinosus | reverse complement strand
CAAAAAAAAAAAAAAAAAGGGGGTATTTGAATGGGAGGGTGAGGGAGAGTTATACAAGGAAATGGGATGAAGGAAAGAAGGAGCTCTAGAGAGGTGGAACCATAGGAGACTAGTATTATCAAGGGAGAAATGGGGAAAATGGGGATACTTTGAATGGGGAAGGACATGGAAGGAGTCATAGATGGGGAGAGAGAGGGAGGAGAGCTGAATGATGCCTAGCTAGCATAGAAAACCAGTAGGAATCATATTAGTCTAACAACCTAAGGGCAAATTACACAGACAAGGTCTCTACACGGGTCCACCTGTATATCTGAAGGCTATGTAATGAGAAACAGTGCCAGACAGGAGGACCCTTCCTTTGAGTTGTTGACCAGGGTGGTCCAGGAGACTCCCAAAATTACACAGGCTATTGCCACAGCCCTTGATTGCCTCCTAGAACTTGAAGGTAATTCTCTATTGCTGAAGACAGCACATACTTTAGAGGCTGGATTTGGCACAATGGAACTGGAGCTCCCTAGAAGGCACTTCCCCTGAAGGTTGGTTCTTGTATCTTTGGAGAGTAATATGCAACCTACTAAGAGAGAATGCCAATAGATGACCCAACAACAGCTTTAAGACCAAATCACCACATCAATGGACAGCACAGCATGTAACATTGGTGCAGTAGTGGCAATTTTTTTTTGTAGTGGCAATTTTATCTTGGGGGCAGTCAATGGCTTCCTAGGTGAGGAGATTCATGTGGAACTGTAAACATAGCCAAATACACATGGATGGAGAGATCATGTATCTTAGAGACAATCCCAAGGCTATCACATCTCTAAACTAATGTAATTTCTTACTAAGTGCAAAATATGCATCCTCATATCTACAATCAAGTATACCAGTCACCACTCATCAAAAAAGTTTCTTTTGAAGCAGATGGAGACTACTACAGTATACCATGACTGGTCACACACAGACATTGGCTGTGAATTGCCCAAGCCTGAGTGGCACATCTACACTGTGACCTCTGTACCTAAGGCTCATGCAACATAGAACAGTAGGTAAAGAGGACACTAATGAATCTCTCAACTCTCACTAATGAAGCTCCCTCATGCAATAGAAGGCCAGAAATACAAGAGGTCATAAATGGCCAAAGTGTGGAGATTAGAAGTCTGCAGAGTTTGGATCCTTGGTTAGGACTCCTATATTAAGTTTCACTCACCCAGGGCTCAGGGACCATTGTAGGAAAGGAGGTGGAAAGATTGTAAGAGCCAGGGAGGAGGTGCATGACCATATAGAAATAGAATCCTACAAGCTCCTGGGACCCTGTTCATATGAACCTACAGAGGTGGTGTCAGCATGCACAAAACCCATTTAAACTCAAGCAGACAAAACTCAGCATAGAACTGTGGAAATGGGCAGCAGGACCCTATTAGCAGAAGAAATATTGGCAGCTGATTGCTGCTGGGTGAGGAATTGCTGATGTTCTTAAAGCTAGGGACTCTGGATGGGCTGACTAGACCTCAGCGGGTGAACTTGCACTGAGGAATGTCTGGGAATGCTAACTTGACACAATGGGCCTTGGCACAAATGACAGAGTGTATGAATTCCAGTAGGGGGTGTGGGAGGGTGTCACTGGGGAAGAGGGTATAAAGATGATTACCATTGATTGAGATGTTATGTATGAAATACAAAAAAAATCAATAAAAAAGCTGTGCATAGTGGTACGTGCCTTTAGATCCAGCACTCAGGAGGCAGGGGCAGGCAGATCTCGGAGTTTGAGGCCAGCCTGGTCTACATAGAGTGTTCTGGGACAGCTGAGACTACGGGGAGACCTTGTCTCAGGAAGACAAAAAAGTTCAATAAAAAAGAAAAGAATTAGCTGGGCGTGATGGCGCACAGCCTTTAATCCCAGCACTCTGGAGGCAGAGGCAGGCAGATATCTGTGAGTTCAAGGCCAGCCTGGTCTACAGAGTGAGCTCCAGGCCAGCTGGGACTAAAAAGGGAGACCCTATCTCCAAAAATACCAAAAAGAGGAGAAAAGAATTATTTGTGTGTGTGTGTATGTGTGTGTGTGTGTGTGTGTGTGTGTGTGTGTGTGCATGCCATATGTGTTCAGGTGCCTGCAGAGGCCAGAATAGCTTGCTGGATCTCCTAGGGCTGGAGTTCCAGGTAGTTGTGAGTCACTTGATGTGGGTGCTGGGAACCGAGCTCAGGTCCTCTGGAAGAGCAGCAAGTATTGTTAACTGCTGAGCCATCTCTCCAACTCCTCCTTTTTTATTTCTGCAAGGACTCATTCATCATTCAGTACTGTTTTGTTTACTCTCCAGAAGTTTGTCCATGTTCTAGGATTTCTCTTATTCCTGATTTGTAGTCTCATTCCATCTTGATTAGATAGGATACAAGGAATTATTGAATTTTCCAGTATTTGTTGAGCCTGGCTTTGTGTCCTAATCTCTTCTGGAGAAAGTTCCATGGGCTGCTGAGAAGAATCTGTACTCTGCAGCATTTGGAAGGAATGTTTTGTAGATGTCCATTAAGTCCTTTTTATCTGTGGTATCATTTAATTTGCTTATTTCTCTGTTTACTTTTCTTTTGCTGAGAAAACTTGTCAATTTGTAACAGTGGGTTATTGAAGCCAAGCATCTGCTGTGTTGGGGATAATCTGTAGGTTTACATTGGATAGCATTTGTTTTATAAAATTGGGTGCATTTGTGTTTGTGTCATATATGTTTTGAATCATAATACTCTCTTGATGGATTACTCCTTAATCAGTTTGAAATGACTGTATCTCTTCTCATTTGTTTTGGACTGAACTCTATTACATCAGATATTAGAAGAGTGACTGCTGCTCCCTTCCTAGGTGTATTTCTTTTGATATATCTTTTTCCCCATCCTTTCACCCTAAAGGGAGATGTGTCTCTTGGAGGCAGCAGACTGATGGTTCTTGCTTTTTGATCCAATCTACTATCTTGTGTCCATTGATTAAAAGTTGAAATCACTAATATTCAGCTATTATCGGATTGTATGTATTGATTCCTGACATTTTGTAGCATTTGGTTTTTACCTCTCTTGTTTAACTATTATCCTAGCATGGCTCATTCTTTCCTGTTGCTTTATGAATAGAGGGTAGGGAGTAAGGAAGGGAGAAGAAACAGGAAGGGGGAGGACTGCTGCATGTGGGGGCTGGACCTTGGCTTGGCCGTGCATCATTGCAGTGATGGTGACTGGGGCTGGCTGTGTGACTGTAACTAGGCCAGTGCCGGAAGTGGCTGCTCAGGACTCTCTGGCATACACTTTCCACTCCTGCTACCAACTGAACTCACCACTAATGCTTTTTTTTTTTACATATAATATGTCATTTATCTTTCAAGATTTCTGTTCTTTGCCATATCATGGATTTCTTTGGTTTGATATTTACTTAGCTTTCAAATGCTATAGGTTTGTGTATATTACCAAACTTGGGGAAATTTTTAAATAGGTACTTCTCCAAATGCTCGTTCAAGCCCACTGTCTCATCTTCCTTTGGTCCTGTTAGGAAACTAATTAGATTTTTTAAGGCAACTTTATTTTATTTTTTAATTTTTTTCTTTATTATTTTTTATGTGTATGAGTGTACTGTCTGCACGCAGGTTGGTGCAGCTGTGTCATGCAATGCCATGGATGTCAGAAGAGGGTGTTGGACTCCCCTGGAACTGGAGTCAAAGATGGTTCTTAGCCACCATGTGGGTGCTGGGAATGAAACCCGGGTCCTCTGCAAGAGCAGTCAGTGCTCTTAACCACTGAGCCATCTCTCCAGCCCCTCCAGTGATTTTTTTGATTGAGTTATTTTTATTTTATGTGTATGAGTGTTTTGCTTGCGTGTATGTAAGGGTACTATGTGCATGCAGGGCCTGTGGAGGACCCAAGAGGGTGTCAGATCCCCTGGAACTAGAGTTAAGTGAGCCACCACGTGGGTGCTGGGAACTGAACCCTGGTCCCCT
This sequence comes from Rhizomys pruinosus, assembly GCA_009823505.1. Classification (NCBI taxonomy): domain Eukaryota; kingdom Metazoa; phylum Chordata; class Mammalia; order Rodentia; family Spalacidae; genus Rhizomys; species Rhizomys pruinosus. The sequence goes on along the minus strand of VZQC01000657.1, from coordinate 98,882 downwards.
GAAAGAGCAGCCAGTCCTCTTAACTGCTGAGCCATCGCTCCAGCCCCTCCACAGAGGTTTTTGTTTGGCATAGGTTTTTTTCATTTCTAGTGTTTCAGATTGATTTTTCTTTAGTGTTTCTATCTCTTTGCTGAATTCTTTCATATCTTGTACCATCTTCCTTATTTCAATCAATTGTCTGTGTTCTCAAGAGCTTACTTTCTTCTTTGCACATACTACTAATAATCATACTTTTGAGTTCCCTGAGATTTCATCTAACTCGCTATCACAAAATGCTATTACTATGGGATTAGGAATATTTGGATGGGTTATGCTACCTTGCTTCTCCATGTTTCTCATGTCATCGCACTGGGATGTGTGCATCTGCTGTCAGTTCTTTGTTTATCAGCTATATCCTTTCAGGCAAAGTGTTTGTAATGTTCACAGGGACTTGGATGTGACAGAGCTGAGTATGTAGTTTAGAAAATAGTTCCTCAGTCCAGAGGCCCATAGTGCTTGGTATAAACTCTGTATTGTTCCCTGAATAGGATATTAACTGTGAGAGAGCAATCATAGCTACTTGATATTATCACTATGCAGATGTTGTACTAACCAATTAGTAATAGTAGCCGCTTTGACGTCAATAAATACTGGAGGATAAACAACCAAAGACAATATGGATTATACTTGTATTTTAGTTAAATGAGTATGTGAGGGGAAGTAAAGTGGATAAGGATGAGGATTAAGTGTTAGGTCAACTTTGAAAAGAAAAATATCAGGGTGGGGAAAGTAAGTAGGAAAGGACAGTTGAGCTACTGTTAGAGTCCACGTATTTTAAAGATCACTAGAATTATGGAAGTTTATAGGATGAGAGAAAGAAGAAAAGACAGGAAAAAGGGAAACATATGAGATGTAGCTGAGGAGTAAAGAACTAGGTGGAGAGAAAAAACAACCTAAATAACACCTAAATGAGTTATACACAAAAGCAAAGCTGTCATAAGACATATATGCCAGAGTAGAAATTAAATAATAGAATACTTATGGCAAGAAATTCTGACAATGCAGTGATGAGTTGGACTGTGAAGCTCTCAGGTCCCTCTGCCTCTAGCAGGTTCCACATGGTTCTGTGTGGCTCTGGGGAGAATGGAAGCTGTTTGTCCCTGTGGCCTCAGTGTTCGTGAGGTTCTGGCCTGTGGGGCAGGGGGAGTTTTTAAGTCTTTTCCTGGTGTTTCCCTCTGATTTCTGCAACCCACCATGGCCCTGGTTAGTCTTACAGATCTGCTGTATGAATCCCTTGCAGTTTCTGCTGCTGTCTCCTTTATTTGGCAAGTTGCCGGGCTGGGGTGGAGAGGGCGTCCAGCTGGCCCAAAACCTTATGAATTACATCCTTGGAGAAATGTAACTCAGAAAGCTACAGAATTGTATATCTAGCCTTTATAAAGACACCTAAAATGTGACTCTTAAGAAGCCTGCCCTGTGTATTAGGAAGTGTAGTGTCCTTTTCCTATATGCCTGTCTGAACAATTACCTAATTAGCTCTCTAACTGCTTCATTCTAGCTCATACTGACATTCTCTCTGCAGTGCAAAGATGCTGCTTTACCTGAGTGGACATATCTAAGGGGCAAATGCTTTCCTTGGGCTGCTGGTAGCTCTGGTGGGCTTCGTCTCCCTGCTTCCATTGGCATTACTGCCATTGTAAATACAATTTTTTAGAGGATGGGGCTGGAGAGATGGCTAAGCCATTAAGAACTCTGGCTACTCTTGAAAAGGACCCAGGTATCCAAAAAAAAAAAAAAAAAAGCTGGGCATGGTGGCTCACGCCTTTGATCCGAGCGCTTGGGAAGCAGAGGCACGCCTTTGATCCGAGCGCTTGGGAAGCAGAGGCAGGCGGATCTTTGTGAGTTCAAGGCCAGCCTGGTCTACAGAGCGAGTTCCAGGACAACTGGGGCTACAGGGAGACCCTGTCCTACAAAACCGAAAAAAAAAAAAAAAAAAAAAGAAAAGAAAAGGACCCAGGTTCAATTTCCAGCACCCACATGGGAGCCAACAACCATCTGTAACTCCAGTTCCAGGGGATTTGACGTCTTCTTCTGACCTCTGCCAGCATTGCATAATGCAGTTGCACTTACACACATGCAGGCAATACACCCATACACATAAAATAAAAATAATAAAAATATTTTTAATGTGGAGAATACTTGTTTTTTTTTGTTTTTTTTTTAACAATAAGTAATAAGTAATGAATACAAACATCCTTCATGTAAAACCAATTTGCAAGCAGCTATGCCCAAACCCACACAGCCCAAGGCTCCCACCATCCAGCTGGAGAGGCTTGTATGTACGTACAATCAAGTTGATCAACTAAGTGTCCAGTCTATATTGCTGTAGTTTCACAATTCACCCCAATCACAGCCCTTACATTCTACCATGCCCCCTCTTCCGCACATTGTTCCTTAGGCTTTAGAAAAGGGGTGCAGGTGGGCAAGAAGCAAAACAGTCTACTTTCTGTGGAGATGTTGTTTTGGAATAAATAAAATATTTTTAAAAATATAAATTTTCAGAAGAAATCCTTGATGTCCTAGGTGGCAGATTCGGACACTCAGGCTCTGACCACTTGGCATACACCTATCTTGTCTGCCTAGACCCTGGTGTTTTCAGGTAAGCAATCCCAAGACTGAAGCCCCAAGCCCACACTCCCATTCAACCAACTCTAAATACCCAAATCTCAACACAAACACAGAACTAGCATAAATATCCAAGACAACACGTATCCTCCAAAGATTACTAATCCCATAACAATGGGCCCCAATGAGAATGACCTCAAAGAACTTTCAGATGAAGACTTGAAAAGAACAATTATACCTATGCTAAAACAACTCAAAGAAGACAAAAAAGCGATGAGTGAAATAAGGAAGTCTATAAAAGATATGAAAGTAGAATTCAATAAAGACATCTAATTACTGAAGAAAAGCCAAACTGAAATGATGCTGAAAATAAAATCTCAGTAAGGCAAATGAAAGCTTCAATGGAAAGCTTTACCAATAGAATGGATCATGTAGGAAACAGAGAATCTGGGCTGGAATACAGAGAGGAGGAATTGGATCACTCGGCAATGGGAGAGCTCTGGGACACAATGAAAACGCCTAAACTTTACATTATGGGAATAGAAGAAGGAGAAGGCATAGAATATATTTTCCGTAAAATCATAGAAAATGTGCAATCTTCCAGTGGCCTGAAAGCCTCTGCTTCCCTATGTTCACGAACCTGCCCTGGCTCTTACAATCTTTCTGCTCCTTCTTCCGCTATGGCACCTGAGCATGGGTGGGTGAGATTTAATATAGTAGTCCTGTCCAGGGACACACACTCTGCAGTCTCTTATTCCTTAAAACTTGGTTAATTGTGGCCTTCTGTGGGCATCATACTCTGTTGTAGAAGGAAGCTTCACTGATGAGAGTTGAGGGATGCATTCGTTTTCTCTCTACCCTTCTTTCTTCTATGTTTCATGAACCTCAGGTGTAGAGGGTCAACTGTAGATGTGTTACCTAAGACCAGGCATCTCTCAGATGTATATTTTTCTGTATCTGACCAGTTGTGGGATTCTGCAGTAGCCTCCATCTGTTGCAAAAAGAAGCTTGTCTATAATACAAGGATACACATTTAGCATATGGTAAGAAATTTCATTTGTCTAGAAATATGACAGAGATAGGGTTTTCTCTAGGATCTATGACTGCTCCACCAACGTATATTTGGCTGTGCCACCCATGAATTCACTCCCATTGAGAGGGCTTTAAGTCTGGTGAGGGTTGAGGGGCATGGATGGGGGGGTCTAAATTTGTTTAAGAACTGTTGCATGAAATGTACAAAAGCTCAGTAAATTTTTTTAAAAACATAGAAGAAATTTTTTGGCACCTAAAAAAAGAGATGCCTATCTAGGTACAAGAAGTCTACAGAACTCCAAATAGAAACAGAAAAGAAAGTCTCTAAGACTTTTATGGTTAAACCACTAAAAACACTGAATATAGAAAGAATATTGAAAGCTGCAAGAGAAAAAAGTCAACTCATTTACAAATGTAGGTCCATCAGAATAATGCCCAATTATTTGACGGAAACAGTTAAAGTCAGAAGGGCCTGAAAAGACATGTTCAAAGTTCTGGAAGACCATAATTGTCAACCCAGGCTATTATACACAGTAAAACTGTTAATGTTGAAGGAAAAATAAAAACTTTCAATGATAAAAACGGATTAAAGGAATTTATGACTACTAAGCCAGCTCTACAGAGGATACTGGAAGGAATACTTCACTCTGCAAAGAAGGATAAATGCATTCAAGAGGTCACAGGGAATAAACAGTATCAGGACAGTTCATCAAAGGAGGTCTGAAGGGGATGGAGAGATGCTCAGCGGTGAAGAGCTCTGGCTACTCTTGCAGAGGCCCCAGGTTCTGTTCCCAGCACCCACGTGGTGGCTGACAACCATCTGTAATTCCAGTTCCAGGGGATCTGACACCCTCTTCTGACGTCCATGGTATTTTGCATGGCACGGATGCAGTTACATACCTGAAGGCAATATACTCATACACATAAAATAAAAATAATAAATAATATATTTTTTAAATTAAAATGTCTGAAGAAACAATAATACCAACAAAATGACAAGAATTGATACAGATATTTCAAAAATGACTTTTTTGGAAAATATTTCTTTAATATTAATGGTCTCAACTCCCCAGTAAAAAGACACATACTAGCAGATTGGATCAGAAAACATGATCCATCCATTTGTTGCCTCTAAAAAATATAGCTTACTCTCAACAATAGACACCACTTTAGGTAGCCCAAGAAAATGAATCTAAAAAGAAGCAGGGGTAGAGAGTCTAACAAATATACCTCAAACAAAAACTAGTCAGAAGAAGTAAAGGAGGTCACTTTATACTCATCAAAGAATAATACACAAAGAGGATATTACAATTCTGAACAAATAGGCATCAAACATAGATGTACTCAGATTCATAAAAGAAACCAGGCATAGTGGTATATGCCTTGAATCCCAGCACTTAGGAGGCAGAGGCAGGAAGATTTCTGTGAGTTCAAGGCCAGCCTGGTCTACATAGCAAGTTCCAGGACAGGTGGAGCTACAGGGAGACCTTGTCTCAAAAAGACCAAAAAACAAAAAAGAAATTCAACTAGATATAAAAAAATAACAGATTAATAATTCCAATACAGTAATAATGGGTGACCTGAATACCCTAGTCTCACCAATAGACAGGCCAGCTGGACAAAACTAAACAGAAATGCTGGAGTTAAATGACACCATAAATCAAATGGACCTAGTAGACATCTAAAGAACATTCCACACAAACACTAAAGAATATACATTCTGGGGCTGGAGAGATGGCCTAGTGGTTAAGAGCACCAACTGCTCTTGCAGAAGACCCGGGTTCAATTCCCAGCACCAACATGGGGGCTAAGAACCATCTTAAAGCCGAGTGTGGTGGCACATGCCTTTAATCCCAACACTCGGGAGGCAGAGGCAGGCAGATCTCTGTGAGTTCAAGGCCAGCCTGGAGTACAGCGTGAGTTCCAGGCCAGCTGGGGCTATAGGGAGACCCTGTCTCAAAAAAAAATTACATATTCTTCTTACCAGTCCATGGACCTTTTTCTAAAATTGATCATATATTAGGATACAAAGCAAGTCTCCATAAACATAGGAAAATTGAAATAACATCCTGCATGCTATCTGACAACAATGGAATAAAGCTAGATATCAACAGCAACAGAAAGAAGAGAAAATATACAAACTCATGGAAACTAAAGAACACATTATTGAATAATAATAATCTGGTCAAGGATGAAATCAAGAAGGAATTTTTTTTGTTTCCCTGTAGCCCCAGCTGTCCTGGAACTCACTATGTAGACCAGGCTGGCCTTGAATTCACAGAGATCCACCTGTCTGTGCCTCCTGAGTGCTGGGATTAAAGTCATGTGCCACCACGCCTGACAAGAAGGAATTTTTTTTAAATCCTAGGATTGGATGAAAATGAAAATATAACAGAAACCTATATGACACAATGAAGGCAGTTCTCAAATTAAAATTTATAGCACTAAATACCCACATCAAAATTTTTAGAGATCCCAAATTAATAAATTAATGATGTATTTGAATGTCTTGAAAAAACAAGTCTGCCCCCATGAGTTGAGTACTGTCTACAACAACAATCACTGTCCAATAATTAACTCACTCTAGTAATAGAGTAACAGGTGACTACAAAACAGACATTTATTTTTTAATTTTTTTAATATTTGATTTTTTTTTTTTTTTTTTTTTTGTCTTTTCGAGACAGGGTCTCCCTATAGCCCCAGATGGCCTGGAACTCACTCTGTAGACCAGGCTGGCCTTGAACTCACAGAGATCCACCTGCCTCTACCTCTGGAGTGCTAGGACCAAAGGCGTGCGCTACCATGCCTGGCTTAAAGGTGGTTCTTAGCTGCCATGCCATGTGGGTGCTGGGAATCAAACCCGGGTCCTCTGCAAGAGCAGTCGGCGCTCTTAACCACCGAGCCATCTCTCCAGCCCCCTTATTTTTCTTTTATGTGTGTGAATGTAATGCCTGCATGTAGGTAGGTGCACCCATGTCATACAATGCCCACGGGAGTCAGAAGAGGTCATTTGGATTCCCTGAAACTGGAGTTAGGACAGTTGTTAGCTGGCATGTATGTGCCAGAAATCACTAGGTCCTCTGCAAGAGCAGCCAGTGCTCTTAACTGCTGAGCCATTGCTCCAACCCCCAAACAGACACTTGTTAAATACTCTTAGTTTAGGGGCTGGAGAAATGGCCTAGCAGTTAAGAGCGCCGACTGCTCTTGCAGAGGACCTGGGTTCGATCCCTAGCACCCACATGGTGGCTGAGAACCATCTTTAACTCCAGTTCCAGGTTCTGACCTCTGAGGCATTGCACGACACGGGTGCACAAACCTACATGCAGACAGTACATTCATACACATACAAAAATAAAAATAAAATAAAAAATACTCAGTTTAGGAGGAAGAGGATCCCAATGGTACTGTGTATACTAATATGTTAGTATGAATGCAAAGGAAAATAAAAGAAGAGGTAAGCAATTACAGTGAGACTAGTGATAAGTATTAGGTTTGCTAGATGGGAAGTAGCGGGAGGGACATACACAGGAGTGGGCATAATTGAGGCAAAGGAAACAATGGGATGGATATGTGAGGGGTTTGGTTAACTGGAGACTAAAAAGAGATGAGGTAAAGATAGCGTATATCCATACATTGTAAACTAGGTCAGCCTCTAGGCTGTGGAAGTGCAACAGTATGAGAAATGGGTCTAGGAGATAGAGGGNGGGGAGGGGAGAGGAAGGGGAGGGGAGGGGAGGGGGGGGGGAGAGGAAGGGGGAGGGGAGAGGGAGGGGGAGGGGGAGGGGGAGGGGGAAAGGGAGAGGGAGAGGGAGAGGGAGAGGGAGAGGGAGAGGGAGAAGGAGAGGGAGAGGGAGAGGGAGAGGGAGAGAACAAGCCACAAACTCTACTGTTGGCCAGCTGCATTATACTCCTGAACTACATGGATAAATAGCTGTAGGGGAGGAAGGAGAGCTGGGAGCTGTATTGCTGCTTCTGAGCTTTCTTTTTGTATGGGCTCCTAGCTTCTCTTATTTATTATTTTAATTTTATGGGTATGAGTCCCTTGTCTGCATGTGTGTAAGTGCAGCTCTGTGGTGCCACGACTACAGAGACTGGAAGAGTCAGATCCCCTGGAGCTAGAGTTACCGTTGTTAGCTGCCATGTGGGTGCTGGGAACCAAACCTGGGTCCTCTGAAAGAAGAGCCCATGTGCTTTACCACTGAGCCATCTCCAGTCTCCATGGAGTTTTCTTGACCGTTCTGTGGCCTGGAGACAGCTGAGTCAACCTCCTCCCAGCCTTGTGTTCCCACAGGGTCAGCGGCAGCTGATGGCTGTGCAGTGCTGTTCAGAGTTTGGATTTAGCCCCCACAGCTTCACTTTTTCCAGTTGGGATTGCTGATGGTGTCCCGGGCAGCAATCACTGGAAACTCCTCTGTGAATGCTTACCAGCACGGCTTCTGTGTATTTCCTGGTGGTCTTTCAGCCCAGGTTGATTGGAGGAAAACACCGCTTTGGTGTTTTTTGTAACAGGAGGAGCAGCAGGGCCACCACAAGTCCAGTCCAATGGTACAGAAAGTCTGAGGACCATTTGTAGAAGAGGTTCGTTGGGGTGTTAATCAAGTCAATTCTGGGATTAGAGAAGAAGCAGATGGAGAGATAACTATCCCTAGTTCCTTTAATTCCCAAACTGTGATCAGTGGCTTCTCCCCACGTGGCTTCTAGTCAGTCCATCATCTTACATAGAACTCTCAGCTAGCTTTCGAATATAGCCCAGGCATGTTACTGCCCACAGTGGGCTGGACCCTCTCATATCAATCAACACTGAAGAAAATTCCTCATCTGCATGGCCTCAGCCCAGTCTGATCTGGGAAATTCCCCAATTGTGACTCCTTCCCAAGTGACTCTAGCCTGAGGCCAGATGATGATTTAAAAAAAACAGCACACGATCCATCTCAATCATTCTGTTTGTGGTTCATATTGTTCCTTACTTGGCCAGTGGAAGCCCCAACTTTGTTCCTGTGATTTTTTTTTTTTGCCATGAAATTAGTAGTGTTTGATAGTTTTCTTTTTGTATGAAAAGATAACCCAGGCTCATTTTGGACAATTTCTGTTCCAGATCTGGAATTAACTACTTCATCAACCTAGGTTTATTGGTAGTTCTATTTATTTTTGGAATATATCTAATCAAGGATATGTGTTTAAGACACTATAATCTTTTTTTTCTTTTAGAGACAGGGTCTCCCTATAGCCCTAGCTGGCCTAGAACTCACTCTATAGACCAGACTGGCCTTGAACACACAGAGATCCGCCTGCCTCTGCCTCCCAAGTGCTGGGATTAAAGGCGTGTGCCACCAAGCCCGGCCAGGTCACTGTATTTTTAAAATTTGGGTTATCTTTCTATGTTTATTTATCTGTACATGGATACTTTATAGTTATATGTGTTATAAATATTAATATTTATGTAAGATAGTTTGGATTCCCTCTTTCTTATGCAAAGGACTATATATATATATATATATA
>VZQC01000657.1:0-87960 GCA_009823505.1 Rhizomys pruinosus | reverse complement strand
AGCCGCCATGTGGGTGCTGGGGATCGAACCTGGGTCCTCTACAAGAGCAGGTGGCACTCTTAACCACTAGGCTATCTCTCCAGCCCCAGATTTGTGGATTGTTATCACAATTATTGTTCATTTTGGAATTATTGTTTATGTTTTGTTTTGTAATGCTGTATATGGTGTTCTAACCAAGTTATAACTTCTGTCCTAGGGCACTCCTTTTGAGCTTACTTCTGTGCCCTTTTGTTATGCCCCATCATTCTTTGAGTACCTTCTCATTTTGGGGGGGGGGGACAAAAGGCCTCTGCTTCCTGAGTTAAGGATACCTTTAGATTCCATTCAACCTTCAAACTTTCCTCTTGAGAATACCCACTTGCCTTTCAAGGAGCCTATAGATATTGCGGGGTTTTCACCGGACCACTTCTGGGCTAGCACACAGGGTGCAGCAGATCCAGGTCTTCCTGCAGCACACCGCATCATCAACTGGCCCACCAGCAGCCAGAGGTAGAGCTCATTTCTCTTTCTCTTGTATTGTCATGCTTCAAGCCCATGAACTCACGCTGATTCTTCAATTCCAATTCCAAAGCACAGGGTTCAATCTAGTTTCCCTGCTTTCTATATTTGGAACAATCTTCCCTGATAGTGAGAAACTAAGTTCTTTTTTTTTTTTTTTAAGTAATTTAATATTAATTTATTTTATTTTTATTTATGTGTATGAATGTACTGCCTGCATGTAGGTTTGTGCACCCGTGTCGTGCAATGCCGCAGAGGTCAGAAGAGGGTGTCGGGTTCCCCTGGAACTGGAGTTCTCCTGGAATTGGAGTTATAGACGGTTCTCAGCCGCCATGTGGGTGCTGGGGATCGAACCCGGGTCCTCTGCAAGAGCGGTTGGCACTCTTAACCGCTAGGCCATCTCTCCAGCCCCGAGAAACTAAGTTCTTATTACCCACTATATATTTACTCATGTGTTCAATCAGACATTCAGTAGTTTCAGAAATCATAGCCCACATAAATGTGAAAAAGAAAACCACTAGCTAGGACTTAGCATCTGTTCTTTACCATTCTTTTGGTTCTTCCCATTCAATGTAGTCATGGTTTTCATTTGAAATAGGGTCCTTTGTTTCTGTTTGTTTTCTATTTTGTTTTTCCCACATCCCTTCTAGATTGATCATGTGGAACATTAACCTAAGTTTTAAAACCAAAACTATCAAAATTATGTGCAACAATGTAACTCTCTCAGTCTTTGCATCCCATCCCATCTTTTCATCCTTTTTACATCATTTCCAACTATCCCCATAGGCAAAGAAATCTCAGCTAATTTCTCACTTATCCTTCCTGCATTTCTTTTTATACAAATTAGCAATGTATTTCTCATTTCTATTTTTTTCATTTCCATTAGATAGACTGCTATGGCTCCTTTACTGTACTTTGGCTTTTCATTTGCATTGCTTTACAACTATATCCTGGAAGTGCATGTACTCATAAATACATTCAGTGGTAAAACAGACATATACAAGTACATAAATATTTACATTTTAAGAATAATTATAAATCAAATACTTGTATAACCAGCACATATGTTAAGAAATAGAATATTATCATTATCCTAGAAGACCTCCGGGTGGCTTTTGCCATTGTAGCTTTTTCTTTTTCCTCCAAAGGTAAGCACTATCAGCGCTGGAGAGATTGCTCAGTGGTTAAGAGCACTAATTGCTCTTCTGGAAGACCTGGTTCTGGCTCCCAGTACCAACATACTGGCTAACCACTGCTCATAACTCCAGTTCCAGGGAATTCAGGCCCTTTTCTGGCCTCCATGAGCATTTCATGACACAGGTGCACTTACATACATGCAAACAAAACAAACATGTTAAATAAAAACAAATAAAAAAAGAGATATATTTGTCTTTTTTTTTTTTTTTTGAGATAGGGTATCCCTGTAGCTCCAGCTGTCCTGGAACTTACTCTGTAGATCAGGCTGGCCTTAAACTCACAGAGATCCACCTGCCTCTGCCTCCCAAGTGCTAGGATTAAAGGCGTGCACCATCATGCCTGGCTAAAAAGAGAATTTTTTTTTTTAATTTTTTTTATTTCATTTATTTCCGTATGTGTATGAATGTATTATCTGCATGCAAGTCTGTGCACCCGTGTCGTGCAATGCCGCGGAGGTCAGAAGACGGTGTCAGACTCCCCTGGAACTGGAGTTCTCCTGGAATTGGAGTTTCAGACAGCTCTCGGCCGCCATGTGGGTGCTGGGGATCGAACCCGGGTCCTTAAAAAGAGAATTTTTAAAAAGGTAACCAACACCTTGAACCACTTTCCTTCCTTGTTTTTTCTTTGTATTTTACTGTCTTAATTTAGTTTTTTTTTTTTTTTAAATATTTGTTTTAAGCCAGACGTGGTGGTGTACGCCTTTAATCCTAGCACTCGGGAAGCAGAGGCAGGTGGATCTTTGTGAGTTCAGGCCAGAGCGAGTTCCAGGACAGCTGGGGCTACAGGGAGACCCTGTCTCAAAAAGACCCCCCAATATTTTGTTTTACTTTTTAAATTGTGTGTGTGTGTGTGTGTGTGTGTGTGTGTGTGTACACACATCAAGCAAGAGCTTGATGAGGCCAGAGGTGCCCGATCCCCCTGGAGCTGGAATTACAGGCGATTGTGGCCTGCCCAACATGGGTGCTAAGAATTGATCTCTGGTCCTCTGCAAGGGCCATACACACTCTTAACAGCTTAGCCATCTCTCCAGCCCCTTAATTTAGTTTTGTCTGTTTCATCATAACACGTGAATGCACAAACACACACACACACATATGCACACGCACTCACACATACACGCAACTTATGGAAAATTTGATGTGAGATCAGTAAAAGAACACATACAAATAAAAATATCCTGGCCAACACCCAAAAGAAAGGTCTAGCTGTTTCTCCTCAGTTACTTTCCATCTCATGGCAGGCACTATTCTAACATTTAAGTACATCGTTTAGGGGCTGGAGAGATGCTTCCCAGCAATTAAGAGCACCGGCTGCTCTTGCAGAGGATCCGTATTCAATTCCCAGCACCTGCACAGTGGCTAACAACTATCATAACTCTAGTTCCAGGGGATCCAATGCCCTCTTCTGATCTTTCTGGGCATTGCACAATATGGGTGCACTTACATACATGAAGGCCATACACTCATACACATAAAATAAAATAATGCCAGGTGTGGTGGTGCACTCCTTTAATCTTAGCACTTGGGAGGCAGAGGCAGGCGGATCTTTGTGAGTTCAAGGCCAGCCTGGTCTACAGAGTGAGTTCCAGGACAGCTGGGACTACAGGGAGACACTGTCTCGAAAAGACTGAAAAATAAAAAATAAAATAAATAAAATAATAAATAAAATATTTTAAAAGAACATTGTTTAATTTTGGACTTTATATAAATTAGAAATCAATATACTATATACTTTTGCTTAAATTTTTATTTGTTGGACTTATCCACTCTGTTGGATAGATTATTATTGCTGAATACCAGTTCACTGGTATTGTTGGGAGCTTGAATTTTACAGATACAGCTTGTGGAAAAAGAAAAGGTAACCTGAAGATCAGACCCTCACAGGTGAGATAGACAAACTGAGACAGAGTTGAAGAATAAAATTGCCATGCACGAGAGTTGTATGTATATGTTGGAGCTATACACATTTGAACTAAATTTTGTAAGGATGACAAGATTCAATTTCCCTACAATGTATTGGTTTGTTTTTTTCATTTCTAGTTCATTAATTTCAGATCTGAGTTTTATCTCTTCTTGTTTACTCTTTGGGTGTCATTTCTTCATATTTTCTAGAGTCTTCAGGAGCATTATTAGATTATTAATATTGGACACCTCTAATTTTCTGATGTAGTCACTTAATGCTCTAAACTCCTTAAGACAGCCTTCATTGTGTCCTATAGATTTTGGCATTTTGTATTTACATTTTCATTCAATTCATTCAATTAATTTCATTCTCGATTTCTTCTTTGACCCAATTTTTATATAGTAGTGTGTTGTTATGTTTCCATGAGTTTCTGTATTTTTTGCCATTTCTATTTTTATTGACATTCAGCTTTATTCCTTTGTGAGGTCAGATAGGACACAATGTTATTTCAATTTTCTTAAATTTGTTGAGACTTGCTTTATGCACTAATCTGTGGTCGGAGAAAGTTCCATGGACTTCTGAAAAGAAAGTGCATTCTTTCAGTGTTTGGGCTAAGTGTTCTGTAAATGTCTGTTAGGTCCATTTGATTTATTATATAATTGAACTCCACAGTTTCTGTTTAGTTTTTGCCTGGATGACTTGTCTGTTGGTGAGAGCGGGCGGGGTACTGAAGTCACCCACTATCACTGTGTTGAGTCATTCTGTGATTTTAATATTTTTTTTTATTAATTTTATTTATTTCTGTATGTGTATGAATGTACTGTCTGCATGCAGGTCTGTGCACCCGTGTCGTGCAATGCCGCGGAGGTCAGAAGAGGGTCTCGGATTCCCCTGGAGCTGGAGTTCTCCTGGAACCGGAGTTTCAGACGGTTCTCGGCCGCCATGTGGGTGCTGGGGATCGAACCCGGGTCCTCTGTAAGAGCAGTCGGTGCTCTTAACCGCTAGGCCATCTCTCCAGCCCTCATTCTGTGATTTTAGGACTAGGAGTGGGATTTTTTTTTATGAAATTGGATGCCCCTGTGTTTGGTGCATAGATGTTTAGAATTTTAATGTTTTGGGGTTGTTTTCCTTTAATGGGTATGAAATGTTCTTTCCTACCTCTTCTTTTTAGTGTTTGAAGTCTATTTTTAGAGTTTGAAGTCTATTTTGCCAGCTATTGGAATGGCTACACCTGCTTGTTTCTTAGCTCCATTTAGTTCCATCTTTTTACCCTAAGGTGGTGATGATCATTGATGATGAATTATGTCTCTTGGAGGCAGCAAAAAGACAGATTCTGTTTTCTAAATCAATTACATATTCTGTGTCTTTATATTGGACAGCTGAGACTGTTAATATTGAGAGTTATTACTGATCAATGTTTATTAATACTTGTTATTTTGATGATGTGTTGGTGTTTTCTTTGGTCTTTTTTGGTTAACTGCCCTGGAATTGTTTATTCCTTGTGGTCTCAGTCTTCTCTTCAGAGTGAAGTATTCCTTCTTTTCTGCAGAACTGGCTTAGTGGACATAAATTCCTTAAATCTGATTTATCACGGAAAATGTTCCTTTCTCCTATTATGAATGTCAGTTTTGTTGATTATAATCATCTGCATTGGTATCTGTGGTCTTTAAGAATTTGTAGAACATCAATCCATGCCCTCCTGGTTTTTCAGAGACTGCACTGAAAAGTCAGGTGTTATTTTGACAGGCCTGCCTTTATATGTGATTTGTTCTTTCTTACAGCTTTTAGTAACTTTTCTTTGTTCTATACATTTAGTGTTTTGACTTTTTTGTTTGGTTTGGTTTTTGGTTTTGATTTTATGAGACAGGGTCTCCTTGTAGTCCCAGATCATCTGGAACTCGCTATGTACACCAGATTGGCCTCGATTTCACAGAGATCTGCCTGAGTCTGGCTCCTGAGTGCTGAGACCAAAGGCATGTGCCACCATGCTTGGCTTGGTGTTTTTAGTATTATGTGACATGGGGAGTTTTTTTTTTTTCTGGTCCTGTGTATTTGGTGCTATGTGTGCCTCTTGGACCTTGATAAACATCTTCTTCCTGAGCTTGAGAAGTTTTCTTCTATGATTTCGTTGAAAATATTTTCTGTGCCTTGGACTTTCTTGTATACCTATGATTCATAGGTTTGGTCTTTTTATAGTATCACAGAGTTCCTGCACATTCTGTTCCTGGGTTTTCTTCTTTTTTTTTTTTTTTTAAGATTTAACATTTTCTTTGAATGATCTAATTCCTCTACCTTGTCTTCAATGCTTGATATTCTCACCTGCAATGATCACTGAGTCTTGGAAAGAGGTGTGATATAGGTGTCCCATTTATGGCTGAGCACTCTTATTTTCTGCATGTTGATCAGTTGTGGGTCTCTGTACACTGCCATCTGCTACAAAAAGAGCTTCTCTTGTGAAGGTTGAGAGATGTACTAATCTATGGTATAACAGTAAGTCATTTGGAGTTGGTTTAATACTATATGCATTTAGCAGAATAATATTAGTAGATTCTCCCCTGTGGTCTGTTTAGCCAGAGGTTCTTGGCCCTGATAACAGTACCAAGTATAGGCTCCATCTTGTGAAGTAGGCCATAAATCCAATACGAAAGTTTTTGGTTACTTTTTTTTTTTTGGTAGGTATTTTTGAGACAAGGTCTCCCTTTTTTTAGTCCCAGCTGGACTGGAACTCACTCTGTAGACCAGGCTGGCCTTGAACTCACAGAGATCTGCCTGCCTCTGCATGTGCCACCATGCCCAGCAGGTTACTTTCTTATAATATTTCTGTCACTATTGTGCCAGTGAGCATATCTTACCAAGTCAGCTGTGGCTTGTAGGGCTTACAGCTGAGTAAGGCTGATGATTAGTTTTCTCCTCTGGCAGCATGCACAGCACCTTCCAAACTATGAAAGCTAGCCAATAGAAATGAAATTTTGGGTTTCACTGATTTCTTCTATCAATTTTTCTCATTTCTGTTCAAATGCTATCTGAAAAAATATTCATTTTTATGCCCTTTTGCTTGAGTTAAATCTGATTTTGTCTACCTTTAAAATTATGTTTTGTTGGGCTGGGCATGGTGGTGCATGCCTTTAGTCCCAGCACTCGGGAAGCGGAGGCAGGTGATCTCTCAGTGGGTTCAAGGCCAGCCTGGTCTGCCCTGTCTCAAAAAGACAAAAAAATGTGTTTTGTTTTTCACATGATCTTCTATCTATCCCAGGCTAGCTTAGAACTCACTATATAGCCCAGGCTAGACTCAAAGCCATACTCCTCTTGCATCAGCCTCCCAGGTGCTAGGATTACAAGTGTGTGGCCTTGTTTTCTCTAGTATATGAAGGCAGAAGCTTAGCTAATTGTTTTATACCATTTTCTTTTATAATATAGGCATTAGTGATATAAATTCTCCTCTATTCAGTATTTTAGCTTTACTTCAGAAATTTTCATACATTTTCATTTTCTAACACTTTTGAACTTTCCTTTAATAACCGCATTTTAAAATTTTATTTATTATTTTATATGTATGAGTGTACTGTCTGCATGTAACTAGGTGCACCCGTGTCATGCAATGCTGTAGAGGTCAGAAGAGGGTGTCGGATTCCCCTGGAACTGGAGTTAAAAGGCGGTTCTTAGCCGCCATGTGGGTGCTGGGAATAGAACCCAGGCTCTCTGCAAGAGCAGTCAGGGTTCTTAACCACGGAGCCATCTCTCCAGCCCCGATACCCACATTATTTTAAAATGCTATTTAATATGAGTGATTTTGTGATTTTTCCCCATATATCTTGCTTTGATTAATTTCTACTATTTGTGATGAGAAAACATAGTTTGTATGATTTCAGTCCTTCTCAAGTTCTTACTTTATGGTGCAGCATATGGTCTATATTAGAGAGCATTTTATGTTTGCATCGAGAGAATGGGCATTCTCTTGTTTTTGGCCCATGAATAGCAATTAGTTTAAAGACGTTCGTAGTGTGAAGACTTTTGTGTATTTCCTGATTGCTTTTGTCCACTTTTGGGAGAAGGTTCAAGTCTCCAAACAGATAACTGTGGAACTGTCTACTCCTTCTTGCTCTATAACTTTTAGCTCTTGTATTTGGAAGATGTATACCCATTCATCCTTTTATGTCTTTTTATTTAATTTTCTCATGTAATTAATGTACAGTTTTCATACAAGCATGCATTGTATATAGAGCACATTCTTCTCTATAGAAGCCTACTTTCCCTTTCTTCACTCTCTGCCTCCTTTTAGTTCTCGTCTCACTTTTTACTTCTACTCTCTTGTTACACATACATGCATGACTTGACATGTCTACTTAAAGTCTAGGAACCACAAATGAGAAAGTACATATATTTTTCCCTTTCAGAAACTGGTTTAGTTTACTTAACATGATTATCTCTGGTTGCATTCATTTTCCTGCAAACATAACTTGGTTCTTGATGAATGGACCGTTCTAGGTCCATCATTATCACATATATTAGCCATCATTCTGTAGTATACTTTGTAACTAACCTAGTCCTCTAACTTGCAGTTGAGTTTGCTGTATCTTTTCATGTATTTAAAATATATTTAAAGTAGGATTCTTTTTTGACATATAGTTCAGTTTGCTATTTAATTTTTTTTACATGTGCTTGTGTATGGTATATGTGTTTTATGTGTACATAGGAACTCACATGCTACATGACATTTGTGGAGGTCACAAAACAACCTTGAGGAGAACCAGAGGTTACTCAACTAGTTTGAGCCTAATTCAATGAAGGAAGCAAGTTTCCAGAATGGTCTCCCTAATTCCCGTTTTCTCCTTCCTCTATTTCTATCTGTACCTCTGTTTTACTCTGACTCTGTCTACATTCCATTCAGGAGATGGTAACAGCTTCCTATGACTCTCCACCTGGCAGATATCCCACGTGGGATGATTTTGTGGGTGTCTCTAAGGTATCATGTCCAACTTGTTTCATTATCTGCATCTAGTCTGTGATGTCTCTGACACATTTTGAGGAATCAAGCCTCACCTGTGTGGGGACCTGAGACTCATATTTGACATCTTTGAGGCATGGAGGGCTTGTGTAGAGAGTGAGAGAGTTCTGGGATACTTAAGGGTGTCTGTTACAATGTAGGGGATATCTGATCCATTTTAGGCACTTGGTGTATAAGTCCATACATTATCTGTACAGTTGCTATTTTGTATTTTAAGAATAATAAGCATTTGGGGGCTGGAGAGATGGCCTAGCGGTTAAGAGTGCCGACCGCTCTTGCAGAGGACCCGGGTTCGATCCCCAGCACCCACATGGCGGCCGAGAGCCGTCTGAAACTCCAGTTCCAGGAGAACTCCAGTTCCAGGGGAATCCGAGACCCTCTTCTGACCTCCGCGGCATTGCACGACACGGGTGCACAAACCTGCATGCAGACAGTACATTGATACACATACCGAAATAAATAAAAAAAAAATAATAATAAGCATTTGTAGCCGGGTGTGGTGGTGCATGCCTTTAATCACAGCACTCGGGAGGCAGAGGCAGGCGAATCTTTGTGAGTTCAAGGCCAGCCTGGTCTACAGAGCGAGCTCCAAGCCAGCTGGGACTAAAGGGAGACCCTGTCTCGAAAACACACACACACACACACACACACACACACACACACACACACACACACACAAAGAATAAGCATTTGAGCTCTCTTGAGGGTTGATGTGCAGGACATGGTATTTTGAGTCCTTTGGGGTTCTATATCCTAGCCCATGAGATCACAAAAGTTATTCCAAACACAGCAGTCTGACACTGTGAGGATTCTGCATCCCAAGCGTAACCTTCATGACCTGGCTATAAGTCTGAGGGTGAGAGGTTCATTGTATCTCAGGTTGCAAACTATGGGCTGCAGGGGAATCTGTGCACCACACCCTGAGCTCTCTTACATGTTTATTGCACGAGGGCTCTGTGTCACTGGAACCTGTTCTTTTAGCTGTTTCACATGTCTATGTCACAGGGTACAAGTGTTATGATTTAAAGGGCTTCTGTAACCAGACTATGACCTTTTTGAGCTATGTGGGTTTCTGAATCACAACTTACGAAGTCACCAAAATGCATGCAGGACTGTGTTTTAGAATTTGGTGTCCCTTGATCATTTTTTAAGTTCTGTGAGACATTCATTATTGTTTATCCAAAGTTTAGAGGCCAGGCTTAAGGGGCAAAAGCATTTTGTTGCACAAGCCTGATGACCTTAGTTCAATTCTCAAAAATCAAATAAAGGTGGAAGGAGAAAAATGACTCCATAAAGTCTGCCTCTGACTTCCATACGCACACATGGTATGTCTTGCACCCATGCAAAAACACAACACAACACACACACACACACACACACGATAATAATTTTAAATTAAAAGTCTGGAGGCCTCTGGGCTGTATTTTTCTGTGTTGGCATCTGGTTGCTGTGTCATTGGGATATTTTGGAGTTTGTGACTGACATTCAGTGGTCCCTGAGGTATGTGGGAGTCTGTGTCCAAGTGGGAGTCTGTGACCTGATGAGTGATCCACATCCCAGAGTGAAATCTGGTCTGTCTTTGTTTCTGCATCTTGTGTCTTGAAAGGCCTAAGCTATTTGCTACTTCAACTCCAGGAAAAGACATCGTCATATCACCAAAGTCAGACATGAGGTGTCTGTGACCCTCTCTAGATGCTCTGGTGTGATAAATGTCCAGAAACACAGAAAAGCATTCCACCTTGGCTGAACTACATGAATCACATCGTTCTCCAAAGGGTTTCATAAACCACCAAATTTGTTTCCAACTTAAAACATCAAGAAGTAACTTGAGGATCCAGAATAATGCTAGGACATCAAACAAATTTACATTTCATGAAAGTAAATGCCTGTGGTTGGAAATAAAGCCAGGTAGCCTCAAAATGGACAGGTGATAGAGTGGCCAGCAGCAGCCGTGCCAGAGCCGGAGGCAGCTGCAGACAGGCAGAGCCTGGGTACATGGAAGGCAGTACCACATAGGAGAAAGTGAGACCCATCAGGGTCTCAGTGTGCCAGGGAAGCAGACACATGCTTTAATGTGCTTATCACATGTCTTCTCTGAGCAAAGTATTGCTCCAGGTGCTGGGATACATCAGTGACCCAACAGAAATCCCTGAGCTGGGACTCAGTCACCAAATGGGAGTGGAAGGTGGCAGACATCAAACTCTTGCCATAATACTCTGGAAAATTTCACAGTATGTTTGACAGTAAGTGGTGCTGCTACTTTAAAAAGAAAAGCGGGTGGGCACAGTAGCTCAGCCAAGCCTGAATGACTTGAGTGCCATACCAGGGCCCAAGTGAGAACCAACTTCTGAAAGTTCTCTGATCTCCATGTGTGGTGGCACATGTGTACCCTCATACATACAAACATGTACTCAAAATAAACAAGTGAATAAACAAATAAATTTTAAAAGGGGGAGGAGAGATAGCTCAGCAGTTAAGAGTACTAGCTACTCTTGCAGAGGACCTGGATTCAGTTCTGAGCATCCACATGATAGCTAACAACCATTGGTAACCTCAGGTTCCAGGGGATCTGATGCCCTCTTCTGACTTCTGTGAGCACTGTATGCATGTGGACTTAGATACTCATACATATAAAATAAACATGAATAAATACAAATTTTTAAAGAAATAAAAAATGCAACTTCGGCCACCTGTTATTTGTCAAAAGTGCCAATTACACACGCTGGAGGAAAGGCAGCATCCAGCAAATGGTGCCAGGAAAACTGGATCTCCACCTGCAGAAGAATGAAATCAGACTCTTACCTATCACCATGCATGAAAGTGAACTCCGAATGGATCAAAGACCTCAATGTGAAACCTGAAACTCTTAGAAGAAAACATAGGCAAGACCTTATAAGATATAGGTACACGAAAGGGCTTCTAAAGTGGAAATCAGTTGCTCAGGATTTTAAGTCCAACAATTGACAAATGGGACCTTGATAAACTAAAAAGCTTCTGGATAACAAAGGAAACAACTAATGGAGTGAAGAGGAAACCCACAAAGTGGGAGAAAAGCATCACCAGTGCCATATCTGATAAAGGATTAATATCCAGACTATACAAAGATCTCAAAAAACAAAGAATCAAGAAAACCCAATTAAATCAAGATGACCCAATTAAAAAAGAGAAAATGGATCTGAACAAAGAGCTCTCAAAAGAAGAAATAAAGATAGTTAAGAAACACCTTAAGCCAGGCGTGGTGGTGCATGCCTTTAATCCCAGCACTTGGAGGCAGAGGCAGCCAGATCTCTTTGACTTCAAGGCCAGTCTGGTCTACAAAGTGAGTTCCAGGACAGCTGGGCTGTGGGGAGACACTGTCTCAAAAACAAAAACAAAAACAAAAACAAAAACAAAAAACCTTAAAAAGTGTTCAACCTCTTTAGTAATTAGAGAAATGCAAATCAAAACCACTTTAAGATTTCATCTTCTCTATAAAATATAAAAAAAAGATTTCATCTTCTCCCTGTCAAACTGGCTAAGGTCAAGAGAACAAATAAAAACAAATGCTGGTATGGATGTAGGGAAAGAGGAACACTCATTCACCTGCTAGTGGGATTGTGCAACCACTATGACAAGCAGTGTGGGAACACTTAAAAAAAAAACTAAACTAAAAATTACTCTACCATATGATCTGGTTATAACACTGCTTGGCATATACCCAAAGGACTCATCCTACTACAGAGATACTTGTACATCCATGTCTGTTGTTGCTCTTTTCATAATAGTTAAGAGACAGAAGCAACCTAAGTATCCCTTTGCTGATGAGTGGATAATGGAAATGTGGTACATTTACACAATGGAATTCTACTCAGCAGTAAAAAGAGATAAAATGAAATTTGCAGGTAAATGGGTGTAACTAGAAACTGTTATACTAAGTGAAGTAACACAAACTAAGAAAAACAAATGGCACATATTCTCCCTCATTTGTGGATTGTAACACTAAATCCTTATATATGAGTAGATATCCTGATGTAAGTGCAGGACCCAGGAAAATGGAAAGGAAGCAGGGAGGGAAAGAAGGAGCCTGAGAGAGAACAGTAGGAGACAGGTGTTACCAAGGGGAATGGGTAAAATGGGGGGGGTATTTAATAGGGAGGTAAATAAGCAGAGATATATAAGGAACTATGGAGTTAAAGGGGAAGGAGTTCAAGAGAGGGGGGACCATAAGAAACAGGTATTACCATGGGTGAAATGGGGAAAATGGGAGTACTTTAACTGGGGAGAGAGGTGGGAAAATTAGACAGGGAGGGGAGGAGTTAATAATGCTTAGCTGGCATGAAAAACCAGAGGGAGATATATTAGTTCAAAAGCCTACTGAAAAATTACACATACAATATCTGTACCTGAGTGCACATGTATTGGTGAAGGCTGTATAACAAGAAACAGTGACAGACAGGAGAAATCTCCCTTTCAGTTGTTGGAAGGGAGTTCAAGAGGCTCCCAAAATTACACAGGCTATTGCAAAATTACACAAGCCCTTGATTGCTTCCCAGAACTTGAAGGTAGGAGCCTATTGGTGAAGACAGGCCATTCTTTGGACACAGGACTTGAAGCAATGGAGCTAGAACTGACCTGGAAGCCTCCTCCCTGAGGACCAGCTCTTAGAGTTTTAGAGGATACTATGTAAGCTCCTAAGGGAGAAAAATCAATCGCTGGTCCAAATACTGGCTTTAAAGCCTAATAACTACAACAATGACTGGGAAATAAAACTATATTAGTCCCAGCCCTCAGGAGGCAGAGGCAGACAGATCTCCATGAGTTCAAGGCCAGCCTGGTCTACAGAGTGAGTTCCAGGCCAGCTAGGGCTACAGGGAGACCCTGTCTCAAAAAGAAAAAAAAAAAAAACTTTATTAGTGCAGTCACTGTGCGTGGTAGTACACACACATCTTTAATCCCAGCACCCAAGAGGCAGAGGCAGGTGGATCTCTGTGAGTTCAAGGCCAGCTTGGTCTACACAGCAAGCTCCAGGCCAGCTGGGACTAAAGGGACACCTTGTCTGGAAAAACAACAACAACAACAACAACAGAGGTGGTGCCTGGCTAGGGCGGCAGGGAGCACGCCGAGCTGGGGCCAGGCTGGCACAGTTGCCAGCCCGCTGCACATGTCCCAGAGCATTACGGGGCTGTAGCCAGCTGTGGCACCTCCTGTCGGCCAGGGGCGGGAGCACAGAGAGGTCCTGCGGCCACGCGTGGAAACCATGGTGTGGATGATCAACCTGCAGTGCCTGATGGAGGCCATGAAGTTTTTGGAGTACATGGAGCTAGAGTGTGAACATGGCTACACTTCATTGTTCCCCTCCATACTGAGCCTCCAGCTACAGAAACACAGCAGTGGGGGCAGCAACACCAGCCCGGCCAACAGATCTACACACAATGAGCTGGAAAAGAATCGAGGAACTCATCGGTGCCTGCGTTTAGAACGTTTAAAAGTTCTGATTCCAGTAGGACCAGACTGCACCAGGCATATAACACTTGGTTCCCCCAACGAAGCCAAAGAAACTTGAAGCTGAAAGGAAGAGCCAGCACCAGCTTGAGAACTTGGAACGAGAACAGAGATTTTTAAAGTGGTGACTGGAACAGCTGCAGGGTCCTCAAGAGATGGAACGAATACAAATGGACAGCATTGGATCAACTATTTCTTTAGATCGTTCTGATTCAAAGCAAGGGGAGATTGAAGTGGATGTGGAAAGCACCGAGTTCTCCCATGGAGAAGTGGACAATATAAGCCCCACCAGCATCAGTGACATTGATGACCACAGCAGCCTGCAGAGTATTGGGAGTGACAAAGGTTACTCCAGTGCCAGTGTCAAACTTTACTTCCTAGAACCCAGCATGTCACACAGTGCAGGGTAAAATATTCACTGGGTCAATTCAGTATAGTCTCTTAAATCGAGTTCATTATGCAGACTCCTCTTTAAAACTAAGGTGCATGCCTTTAATCCTAGCACTCGGGAGGCAGAGGCAGGCGGATCTTTGTAAGTTCAAGGCCAGCCTGGTCTATAGAGTGAGTTCCAGGACAGCTGGGGCTACAGGGAGACCCTGTCTCGAAAAGACCAAAAAAAAAAAAAAAAATAAAAAAAATAAAATAAAATAAAATAAAATATAAAACTAAGTAAGCCTATACTTGACCACAGGGTCAAAAGACCCATATTTAAGCAAATACTTAACAAAGTGGGGTAGAGTCTCCCCAGCAGAACAAATATTCATATTGGAAAAAATACACGTTCTAATGGCAGCAGAAAACCTGCATGAAATTATCTTGAGTTGATTTAAAAGAGGACAATGGAGATTCCATTCTCCTTTCCTAGTTTGCTCATACTATATTGAGTAGACATTTAAGGATGGGTTTATGAACCCTTCCTGAGCTTTCCAGCCCTAGAAACAAAATCACACTTAGAGTAAGGAAAAGACAAGATAATCAGGCATTAATTTGGGGTAGCCAAAGAGCTATTAAAACGCAGCCTTGAAGACAGTTTATCATGAAGCCTGTGGATGATCAATTCTTTTTTTAATTTTTTTTTTTTTTTGGTCTTTTTGAAACAGGGTCTCCCTTTAGTCCCAGCTGGCCCGGAGCTCACTACGTAGACCAGAGGGGCCTTGAACTCTGAGAGATCCGCCTGCCTCTGCTTCCCAAGTGCTAGGATTAAAGGCATGCACCACCAGGCCCGGCTAATTCTTAAAAGAAATAAAAATAGGGGGCTGGAGAGATCGCTCAGTGGTTAAGAACACTGACTGCTCTTACAGAGGACCCAGGTTCAAATCCCAGCACCCACATGATGGCTAACAACCATCCATAACTCCAGAAGTCTTCTGAATTCTGTGGGCACTGCTCAACACAGGTCTGCTTACACACATGCAGGCAATACACTTGTACACGTAAAATAAAAATAAAATATTTTTTTAAAATATAAAAAGTTCTAAACTGGGTGTGGTGGTGTACACCTTTAATCCCAGCACTTGGGAGGCAGAGGCGGGCGGATCTCTGTGAGTTCAAGGCCAGCCTGGTCTACAGAGCGAGTTCTAGGACAGCTGGGGCTAAAGCGAGATTCTGTCTCAAAAAGACCAAAAAATTTTTTTTAACTATTTTTTTATGTGTATGGGTGTACTGTCTGCATGTAGGTTGGTGTACCTGTATTGTGTCATGCCGCGGACGTCAGAAGAGGGCGTCGGATTCCCCTGGAACTGGAGTTAAAGACGGTTCTCAGCCGCCATGTGGGTGCTGGGGATTGAACCCAGGTCCTCTGCAAGAGCAGTCGGCGCTCTTAACTGCTAGGCCATTTCTCCAGCCCCTCTACTAATACTTTTATCTGGGATTGAACCTGGGTTGCCAGGCTTGCTCACTGAGTCATCCTATGGGCTCTCTTATGTTTTTCTGNTTTGTCATCATGTATATGATATATAGTACATATATATATATATATGTACTAAATATATACATCATATACATATATATACATATATATGTACATGTACTATAAGTTAAGCACATTACCTACCTAATATTTTGGTCATTAGTTTTTATATAAGAGAAATTAATAAAATATAGTCTTCCAGATAAAAAGCCTCTTACTTAAATGCACTTAAAAAAAATCACAAGAGGGGCTGGAGAGATGGCCTAGCGATTAAGAGCGCCGACCGCTCTTACAGAGGACCCGGGTTCGATCCCCAGCACCCACATGGCGGCTGAGAACCGTCTGAAGCTCCAATTCCAGGAGAACTCCAGTTCCAGGGGAATCCGACGCCCTCTTCTGACCTCCGCGGGACGGACGCCCTCTTCTGACCTCCGCGGCATTGCACGACACGGGTGCACAGACCTACATGCAGACAGTACACTCATACACAAAGAAAAATAAATAAAAATTAAAAAAATAAATTAAAAAAAATAAAAAAAGTTCATTTCAGGCTCTACAAAAGGAGAGAGTCCCATGCAGCCTTTTGAGAGATTGTCATGCAGCTGAGCTTTCTGCTGGATTCCTTGCAAGCTAACCTTATCCTGCATTGTTATCACTAGGGCACCTAACCTCCAGCTTGCCACTCTTGGGCAACATAGGGGTGGCATGACAGCCTGTATCATGCAAGGCCTGTGAATATGGTTTGGGGGGGGCAGAAGGAAAAAGTTCCATGTGCCTCTGTGTCTGCACAGATCAAAGAGTTGTGCGTGCGGTTTAGCAGGCCAAGGTCTGAGCCACGGCATTATTATTATTATTATTATTATTATTATTATTATTATTGTCTGTTTTGAGACAGGGTTTCCCTTTAGTCCCAGCTGGCCTGGAGCTTGCTATAGACCAGGCTGGCCTTGAACTCACCTGCCTCTGCCTCCGGAGTGCTGAGATTAAAGGTGTGCACCACCACGCCTGGCCACATAGATGTCTTTTATAGTGGAAAAACCACATGGGGAAAAATCATCTATTTTGATGCAGTATTTGATAATGATAAAACACCTCACTCTTTATAGTGCACAAAATGAATGAGATAGACAAAGATCAATGCTGTTTTTGTTTTCTTTTAGATTTTAACCATCTGATATCCATAGTAGACACACTATCATAGTTAACATAGTTAAGTTCAGCACTTGTGTCATTTTAATGTAAAGATTTGCTTCCATTTCCTACAGGCAGTCTCCTTCCTCACAAACCCACTGTGCAGGTGCTATTGTTGCTCTGAGTATTTTCAGAAATGTTATTTTCTTCTAAGTGAAATTTCTGGCCTGCACTTTGATGTCATATATTCCCTTTGTCTTTCAAACTCTAAGGTTTGTTTCCATCTAGTCCTCTCCTTTACCCTGGGAAGCCTTCCTGGAGGCCTTACCCCCAGCTGTTTGGACTTTGTATTCTTTAAATAATTTAACTACCCTTAATTACTTAAAAGAAAACTTTATGATTTTCATAACTTATTGCTGATTTTAATGGGTTGTTCATTTCAGTCCTGTAGTTTTATTTTATGTTTAGATAGGGCTGGGCAAGGAAGAAGAAAATAAAGACAAACATTAGCCAAAAACAACAAGAAAACAACAACAAAAAACTATATTAGTGCAGTAGTGGTACTTTTATCTTAGGGGAAATCAACAGCTATCTAATTGGAATTAAAGTCCACTCAATGGGAGGGAACTCAGATGTGGCACTGTAAACATAGCCAAATAAACATGGCTGGAGAAGTCATAGATCCTAGAGAAAACCCTATGTCTGTCACATCCCCAGACAAACATAATTTTTTACTACGCTAAATATGGATCCTTATATAGACAAGTCTAGTTACTACTCATCAAATAAGTCTCAGGCCAGGAGGTTATGGTGTTCTCTTTGCTGATCCTCTTTGGCTTGTTGGGCAGAACTGGGCTGAGACTCCCCAATTCACCCTTCTCTATAGTAAGGACCTAACTTCTCACATTTTGCTTCAAGATTTTCAGTGATCTTCATAACTCAGCCTCCCAACTGTTCTGACTACAGGCACATGCCACAAAACCCAGTTCTTTTCATTTTTTTTTTCCTGAGCATTTGGATACTTACTTCTCAGGGACTTTGAAGTCTTTTTTTTTTTTTTTTGGTGTTTTTGAGACAGGGTCTCCCTGTAGTCCCAGCTGGCCTGGAACTAGCCCTGTAGACCAGGCTGGCCTTGAACTCACAGAGATCTGCCTGCCTCTGCCTCCAGAGTGCTGGAATTAATGGCGTGTGCCATCACACCCAGCTTAAACACCATTCTTAGCCGCCATGAGAGTGCTGGGAATTGAACCCGGGTCCTCTGCAAGAGCAGTCAGTGCTCTTAACTGTTGAGTCATCTCTCCAACCCCTGGAATCATTTTTGGTTTACTTGTTTGCTCACTCGCTTGTTTTTAGATGACTGGGAACTGAACTTAGGGCCTCAAACATGCTACTCAACCATTCTACTAATGACCTATATTCTCAATCCCTCTGGATCTTTGGAAATACAAACTGTACATGTGAATAATAGCTAGGCTCCAGGAAGAGTCATTCTTGTGTGTCTGAAGTGTTTCTCCCACTTGCCTACTTAAGAGACACATAAGTACAAGAGAGCATGATGCTGGGATCCTGGGGGAGCCTAGCCTACCTTCAAGCCATATTTGGGTTTGGGATAGTGGTATTTTGACTATCTTTCATCTTTCATCTTTCTTTGTTGTTATTCACCTGTCCAGCAATCACTTCTTTTTTTTCAGGCCTCACCCATAATTGTATTCAGAACAATTTCTCCAGCTTTGACTAGGAAATACAAGTACATCATTATCATTATCTTGTTTTGTTTTGTTTTGTTTTTGGTATTTTTGAGACAGGGTCTCCCTGTCCTGGAACTCACTATGTAGAGTTCCAGGCTGGCCTTGAACTCACAAAGATCTGCCTGCCTCTGAGTGCTGGGATTAAAGGCATGTGCCACCACGCCAGGCAGATCCATCATTATCTTATTAGACAATCTTGCCCTTCCATCCTTAGGCCTAAAATATCTCATACACTCAAGGTCAAACAATACTACTCCACATTCCTTATTTTCACTGAAGATGCATGTGCTGCCTTCAGTGCTTTGATATGTTAATTCTCAAGCATACCTACATTCATTCATTATTTATTTGGGTGGAGTAGCAAATTTGAAGTTCCAAGGAACTTATTCACAGAGCACATGCTTCAGTGAGTTTGCCAAGGTTCATTAAAAGTCATTAGTCCTGGGGCTGGACAGATGGCTCAGTGGTTAAGAACACTGATTGCTCTTGCAGGGGACCCAGGTTCAATTCCCAGCACCCACATGGTGGCTAACAATCACCTGTAACTACAGTTCCAGAATATCCAACACCCTCTTCTGATCTCCATAGGCACTGTACAACATGGGTGCTCCTATATACATGCGAGCAATACCTTCTCACATCTAGAATAAAATAATAAATAAAATATAAAAAATTTAAAAGCATGTAGTCCAGATTCTATCCATCTTATAAAACTAATTCCTACAGTTCCCGTTTCTTTTATAAAGGAAGAAGCATGTCCATGGGTGGTCATCGGTGATGGGCTAGTCACAGGCAGTGTGCTGGAGGATCAGCAAAGGTCAGCATGACGTCATCTTAGATCTCTGGAGCAGGTGGCACAGGCAGGGCAGCACTGGAGAAGAAGGCACAGGGAACATGAGTTTTTCATGCAGATATAAGAAACATCAAATATTAGTCTTTTCTTTCAAACACTATAACAAGTTTACAAGAAATTCTAATGTTCTAATCACCCCCTCCCTATCCTACAAAAAACTTTTGACTTATGAGGAAGAATTCTAATATTTTGATTGGCCCCTCCCTACCTTACAAATACAAGGGATTATAATCTTATGACTAGGAATTATAATCTTCAGATTTCCCTCCCCACCCCCTAAAACTTTTGGTTATAAAAGAAGGAAAAGAATCCTGGTGCATTCCAGGAACTGACAGCCTGGGAGTTGGGGGAAGGGTTTAGCCTTTAAACCCTTCCCCCCGTTAGTCAACTCCTCATTCCCCTTTTCTTCCTTTGCTCAGATTCTTAGCTGGCTGTGAGGTCGGACCACAGCTAATGGAGAAAAGACACAGTACTACTGTGTTTGGAGTTAGGATAATAAGTGACCATAACCTTTATTCAGTGTGCTTGCGTTTTCATCTCTCCATTGTGAGTAATACATTAGAAGTAAAGGTTTGCCTTATATAGACGCTTTAATTGGAGTACTGGTGGTCTCTTCCTTTGTGACCCTGAACATATTCTAACACAGCAGAAAAGGTCACTCTTGCCAGGTTGTAGTTTTCTGGTATGGGCAATCCAGGGAGGCCCTTATGTATGACTATGAATGTCCAAAACTCCCGTTCTCCCAGGGACTGTTTCAGGAGTCCATGAGTACTCTGGCATAAGCTATGAAAGAAAGCCTTGTGCTCATTGTCACACAACTTACAATGTATGATTGCCACATTCCATATTTCCCTTTATCCTCAGGAGTTCCCCAACTGCTGACCTGTGAATTCAAAGCAGAGAGTCTCTTCCTCATATGAGGCTTCGGAATATGGCATTACAAGGCCAACATTACAGTTACTAGCTGAATAAAACAGCTGACTCTTTAGTTTTTAAGAGTGGGCCAGATATCTCTTGGAACTATGCCCTGGAACTGTGTCCCACTTCTTTTATTTTACTTGTTCTTCAGTGATGCCTAGTAGTGGTCAGCCAGTAGATTCTTCTCTAAAGGCAGAAAAATATACCTAGCACATACCCTAACATTTTCTAAGGAACAGCTTATATTCCACAGAAGATATATTTGTGTGCATGTGTAAACCAGAGGTTGATGTGAGGTGTCGGTTTCTCAGTCACTCTCCCTCTCCCTTGATTTTTTGTTTTATTTTATTTTTATTTTTTGGTCTTTTTGAAACAGGGTCTCCTTGTAGCCCCAGCTGTCCTGGAACTCACTCTGTAGACCAGGCTGGCCTTGAACTCACAAGGATCCGCCTGCTTCTGTATCCCAAGTGCAAGGCATGCGGCACCGCACCTGGCTTGTACCTGACTTTTTGAAGTGGGTGCTAGAGCTTGAACTCAGGTCCTCAGGTTGGTGTGGCCAGACATTATTGAATGAGCCCTCTCCTAACCTCTCTCCCTCAAAGCATACTCTTCACCTCATACTTAGGTATACTGTGCTAAGCCCTCTCCTAACCTCTCTCCCTCAAAGCATACTCTTCACCTCATACTTAGGTACACTGTGTTAAGTAATAAGACAGAAAGGGCTACAGTGAGCAAAGTTCTGCCTCATACTCCACATGGCTCTAGGTAGAACCAGTTCACTTAGAAGCAGGTAGAACCAGTCTCAGGCTTGACCTTTCCTCTGGACACTGTAGGAACTGGGTTTCCCCCCACTATCTGCAGCACCTGAGAACAACTGAGGAGTTCCTTGCAAGCTCCCTTGCAAGTGGGAAGACGGCTGACCTTGGCTTCCCTGAAGATCCACAATGACTAGTAATCAGCCCCCTTGGAAAGGGAAGACAAGTCAATACACAGTCACTCATCTTACAGTGAAGAATTATCTCACCAAAATGGAATTCTGCTCATTTCTGTGTTCAAGCATGATGTGAAGTGACATATCTTGTCTATGTTTCTGTTGCTCCCCTTTCCGGGAGAGATATGTCCTCAGCCAATCCCACCATGGTACAAAAACCAGAACCATAATTTCAACTTCAAATTCAAATGCAACAATGGATTCTTCGTAAGAATTGAGGAGACATCTATTCCTAAAAATATCCTATTCTTTTTCTTAAAAACTTGTCTTTTTTATTTGAGACAGGGTCTTACTGTGTAGACCTGGCTGTTCTGGAACTCACTATGTAGACCAGGATGGCATCAAACTCACAGAGATCTGCCTGCCTCTGCTTCCCATGAGCCACGACACATGACCTTTTCCTTAAAATCTTTTACACATATAACTTTATCTTTGCCATTATTTTAATATTTACTTTTTTTTTTTTGGTCTTTTCGAGACAGGGTCTCCCTGTAGCCCCAGCTGTCCTGGAACTTGCCTTGTAGACCAGGCTGGCCTTGAACTCACAAAGATCCGCCTGTCTCTGCCTCCCAAGTGCTAGGATTAAAGGCGTGCACCACAACACCTGGTTTAATATTTACTTTTGTTATATAAAGTATATAACATGACACTTTGCAAGATAAACAGTGAAATGATTGCTACATTCAAGCAAATTAGCTTGTTACCCTCCAGAGTTGCCACTATATATTCTACTGGCAAGTAAGCCTTTCCCAGAAAGTCCTGTTCTCAGATTCTACTCCAATAAGTCAATCCATTTGGGGACTTTTAATGAACCACTATCATTTACCCCTCAGTAAAATTATCAAAACTGTTACTCTTGCCTTTCCATCCAGCCACACCCTGAATAAAATGGAAGTTGTTCTATTTAACCTGGCTAAGTAGAGCTGTGACGTTAAGAAATCAGGCAGGAGCAGACTGCAGGTGTGTGGGTCAAAGGCAATCCCACCCGTGAGGCTGAGGAAATAAGAAGACACCCAGTGTGGGCCACTTGAAGGACAAAAAGTACACTGGCTAGAATTGGAGCCTAGGGTGCAGCAGCAGGAGGGTGTGCCGCATGTGAAGCATTTAGAGATAGGCAGGGCCAGGTGGACTTGCTCAAGGAGGCAGGGCACCATTCTAGGTGTACCGGGCAGCTCTTGTAGAGTCTGGCAGGGGTGACATACCTTATTAGGAGGTAGAAAAGTCCTAGGGTTAGAGAATGAGTGCCAAGGGGTCATGGTTTCTGACAGGAGGAGCAGCTATGACTCGGTGCGGTTGTCAAGGAGAGCGATGAGGGTGACTGCCAAGAGGGGTACAAGGGTAAAGAGGAGCACAGCTTCTCAATATCTTGCTATTCCTTACCCATTTTTGCCTGAAAAAAATTTTTTTGCCTGAAAATTTTTATAAGACCTCAGACATACTGGTATATAGATCGAACATTTACTGCTAGGAAATCATAAGGAAACTCATTTTAAAACAAGTTTGGTGTATATTAGAGAATAGGGTTACAGCAGGGTCAGTTTTGGAAAGGAGCTCACATGAAGGGGACATGGCATGATTTCTTCAGGCTGTGAGCTCTGCTTACCTTATAGTGACCAGCATCTAAAAAGAGGCAGAACCAAGATCTAACACTGTATATGCAATTTTACCTTTTATTAGCAATAAAAACAAATTTAAATACTAATGAGATGGATCTGCTTGTTTATTTTCACAAACTATTCCATCTTGGTAGAATAGTTGATCCTGCAGGAAGTAGAACATTTGCAACATTCCTCAGACTTAACTGATATTTTGATTTTGTAATAATTCTGATGCCGCTGATTTTCATAAATGTGTAGTATACAGTGGCAGAATTATCTTTAGGGCAATTTCAGAAACTGGTGGAATATCTGTCCTAATCACAAGGCAAAATTTACTTATCCCTAGTTTTAATAAATTCAAGTCAGCAACTCAACTTTAAAAAAAAACAAAAAACCAAACAGGGTTGGAGAGATGGCCTAGCAGTTAAGAGCACCGACTGCTCTTGCAGAGGACCCGGGTTTGATCCCCAGCACCCACATGGAGGCTAAGAACCATCTGTATCTCCAATTCCAGGAGAACTCCAGTTCCAAGGGGAATCCAAGACCCTCTTCTGACCTCCGCGGCATTGCACGACACGGTGCACAAACCTACATGCAGACAGTACATTCATACACATACAAAAATAAATTTAAAAAAATCAAACAGTCTAACACAATACAATCCTAAGCCACACTGCTTTCATGCTGAGTAAAGATGGCAGGAAGATAGTATTTCTGTTTCCAATAGTTATACCATTATATCTCTGTAAGAGCAGAGATCTCTGTATGTATAATAAAAATGCTGTAATTTACAAAATACAATAGTCTGGAACCTGAACCGAGGTATTTCAAGCATCCTCGATGGTAAGGCCTGGCATGGCACGATGGCATGTACAGAGTGTGCAGATTATACCATCAGAACCAAGGCTGCAATGCTCTCACATGATGCAAAAGGGGCAAGAGCTGCCCAAACCACCTTGGATACAGTACACATTTGACTATGAATTAAGTTTTTGTTGCTACATGTTAGAAATATTTTGCTGTGGCCATTCAGGAGCTGTGGATAAAGGAACTGACTGTAGCAGTGGAGAGAAGGAATTGCAAAGATATTCCACAGATAGATATGGTGGGCGGATTACCTGGCCTTAGGGATTCTGGGGTTGATGGAGAGAAGCAGTAATCAAGGATGACGTGAAACATCTCTAGCCTAAGCAGCAGGAAAGAAGGTAATGCCTCTCCGTGTTGGGCAGCATTGGGGGAGGTGTAGGTATGGTCAGTGTACAGGCTAACCACCTCAATTTCGGTTGCTGCTGTAGAACTCAAACATATTCCTTTATAAAAAATATTTATTGAGATATATGTGTGTGTGTGTGTGTGTGTGTGTGTGTGTGTGTGTGTGTGTGTAAAATAATGATATCCATTCCCCATTAGCCCTTTTTTGTATTTTTGAGACAGGGTCTCCCTTTAGTCCCGGCTGACCTGGAGCTCACTCTGTAGACCAGGCTGGTCTTGAACTCACAGAGATCTGCCTGCCTCTGCCTCCCAAGTGCTGGGTTAAAGGCATGCACCACCATGCCAGGCACTAAGGACAGTTCTTAGCCTCCATGTGGGTAGTGGGAATCAAACCTGGGTCCTCTGCAAGAGCAGTCAGTGCTCTTAACTGCTGAGCTATCCCTCCAGCCCCTCCCCATTAACCCTTATAATTCCTCCCTTGTCCCCCGCCAACATCATTTTCCCTCCTTTTAAAAATATCAGTCTGCAGTCCCACTCTCCCATACATACCTCAGATCACATACCCCATGCACCTGTCAGTCTGGCGAGCTCTCAAACCCCAGAATACCTTATCCATTTTCCCACTCTCCCAGGCCTAGTTCAGGTTCATGTATACCTATGAACCCACCAGACTTGTGGATTCTCTCCAACCCTAGCACTCTATGACCACTATTACAGCTTGGTTTCTACACACAGACACACAGACACACACAGACACACACAGACACACACACACACACACACACACACACACACACACACACACATACACATACACACACACCTGTGAACTTGCCAGACTTATAAATTTCCTCCAAATCTAGAACTGTCTGTCCACTATTCCAGCTCCTAGGCCAAACTTGGTTTCTATATTCATATATATTCTCTCTCTCTCTCTCTCTGTCCTTCACACCCACCAGATCCATACGTTCCTCAACCACAGCAGTCCATGTTGTCAGTCCCACTCTCTCAGGCCTAGCTCAGCTCATGCACCCTGCTCACCCACTAGTCTAATGAATCTCCTAGCATTCCCTCTTAACCATTCCAAACTCCCAAGCCTAGCTCATGTTATGTCCTTTCATAACCAGCCCAGCTTGGTCAATTCTACAGAATCTTGCCTTGTTCTTGCTGCTGTCCCCATACTCCCAGGCATATCAGAGATTGTGTAGGCTGTATATTAGTTCAAGCGGACCCAGACAAGAGATACAGCTGCACTTGTTCTTGGCTACCACCAAACTGGAATCATCTCCATCCAGTCAAAAATCAACACTGGGGCTGGAGAGATGGCTCAGAGGTCAACAGCACTAGTTGCTCTGCGAGTTCAAGTCCAGCCTGGTCTACATAGACTTCCAGGATAGCTGGGGCTACGGGGAGACCCCGGGTTTGTGCCTAGGAATCACAATGACTGGCACGGCAAATGATCTCTATTGGTACAGCAGAGCCAACTTTTATCTTGTAGGTAATGAACAGCTAGGTAATGAATTGGGCCTAAGGCCCACTCAATAGGAGGGAAATCATGTGCTGTACTGCAAATATAGCCAAATACACATGGCTGGAGAGGTCATGGACCCTAGAGAAGAACCAACCTTCTGTCATTTCCCTAGACCAACATAATTTTTTACTCTATTCTAAATATTCATCATTATAAACAAGTGTACCTCTCACTACTAATCAAAGAAGCTTCTTTCTGCAATAGATGGGGACTTATTTCAAAGTTCTGCAACTGCTCAAATGCAGAGAGCAAGTGACCATAAGGTACCCAGCCCTAAAGTGACATATTTACAGTGCAACTTCTAATTTTTTTTTATGTGTATGAATGTACTGTCTGCATGTAGGTTTGTGCACCCGTGTTGTGTAATGCCGTGGAGGTCAGAAGAGGTTGTCGGATTCCCCTGGAACTGGAGTAAAGACAGTTCTCAGCACATGTGGATTCTGGGAATCGAACCCGGGTCCTCTGCAAGAGCAGTCAGCGCTCTTAACCGCTAGGCCATAGCTCCAGCCCCAGAATGCAACTTCTATACTTAAAGCTTAGGGAGTAGAGTGGAAGAGGAGCCAGAAAGAATGAAAGAGCCAGAGGGACAAGATACCTGATGCTAGTTATTCATTATAGATATGAGAGGGAAACTGCAGTATGAAATCTCCACAGTATGGCAGTCTAAGGAGATCTGCAAAAATGAGAAAACTTGCCAAGGTGAAAGGGGGAAATTTCACCTTAAGATAATGAGGTACAGGCAATCAGTGGATGCTGAGGAAGGGAGAACCAGTTTTCTTCAGGGGCTAGGTTCCTGAGAAGTTATTTAATCTTGAGTGGGCAGCCCTAAACACAGGTACACATGAACACCACTAAATGACTCAGTGCACATACATACATATCTACATATATTTATAAATGTATATATGTATATGTAACAATAATAAAGAAGAGGACAAGAAATTGAGAAGGAGGGGGGGACAGGGGTGGAGTTGGATGGGGACTAGGATAGATGAAAATAATGTAAGGATAATAGTTATTTATGAAATTCTCAAAAATAGTAAAATACAAATTAAAAAAACAGGGCTTCAAATTGGTGAAATACAAACAAAAAACAATACACAGAAAAAAAATGAGAGTTGGTTCTTTGAAATGATTAACAAGATTGACAAACTCTCAACCAAATTAACCAAAAGAGAAGAGGCAAATTAATAAAATCAGAGATGTACAAGGAAATATTACAATAGATATTGAGCAAATTCAAAGAATCAGGAAAACATACTTTAAAAAAACTTTTGTTCCACTAAGTTGAAGAAAAAAAAAACCCTAAAAGTAACAGGTGAATTTCCAGGTATGTGTAACATACCAAAATTAAACCAAGATGATGTAAACAATTTAAGTATACCCATAACAACCAAAGAGCTAGATGCCATAATTAAACATCTTTGGACTAAAAAAACAGCCCAGAACCAGATGGATACAGTGCAGAATTCTACCAGACCTTCAAAAATAACTAAAAATAATACCCCTAAAATCATTCCATAAGAGAGAAATGGATGGAACACTTCAAAATTCTTTTGATAAAGTCAGTGTTACCCTAATACCAAAAGCAGACAAAGATCCAACAACAAGTAAAAATTATAAGCCACTCTCCCTAAGGAACAGAGACAGGAATATTCTCAATAAAAGACTTGTGAACCAAATGCAACAGCACATCAAAAAGATTATACACCATGATCAGTACTACATCAGAGAGATGCAGGCATGGTTCAACATATGTTAATCGATAAATGCAATCCGCCACATAAATAGACTCAAGGATAGAAACTATATAATCATCTCATTAGATGCAGAAAAAGCCTCTGACAAAATCCAACAGCCCTTCATGATAAACATCACAGAGAATGTAGGGATACAGGAGCCATATCTCAACATGATAAAAGCAATATATTGAGGTCACAGCCACCACCACAGTCAATGAAAAAATTGAAAGCATTCCCACTAACCTCAGGAATGAGAAAAGGATGCCCACTCTCTCTGTTCCTGTTCTACAAAGTAGTTTTAGCTACAGCAATAAAAAAAAGTAACAGAGGTAAAGGGAATACAAATGAAGAAGTCAAAGTATCTCTATTTGCAGATGATATTATTCTATACATAAAAGATGCTAAAGACTCCACCAGAAAACTCCTAGAGTTGATAAACATTCAGCAAAATAGTGGGCTACAAAATTAACACACAAAAATCAGTAGCCTTCCTATACACCACCAACAAACATACTGAGCAAGAAACTAGGGAAACAATTCCATTCACGATAGTCTCAAAACCAATAGGTATCATAGAATAAACTAAATAAAGAAGGAAAGACTTATATAATAAAAAGTTTAACGGGGACTGGAGAGATGGCTCAGTGATTAAGAGCACTGGCTGCTCTTGCATAGGACCTGGTTTGATTCCCAATACCCACATGGTGGCTGACCTTAACTCTAGTTCCAGGGTATCTGATGTCCTCTTCTGGACTCTGTGGGCATTTCATGACACAGGTGCACTTAAATCCATACAGGTAATACACTCATACACATAAAAAAATAATAAATAAGATACCAAAAGATGGATAAACCTCCCATTCTCATGAATCAGTAGGATTAATACTGTGAGGATGCCCATACTACCAAAAGTAATTTACAGATTCAACACAATAGACATTAAAATTCCAATACAATTCTTCACAAAAATTGAAAGCATAATCTCAAGTTTCATATGGAAACAAACCAAAAGGGCAGAAAACCTAAGATACCCAAAACAATCCATAACAGTAAAAAAACTACTTGGAGGCATCACCATCCCTGATTATACTATAGAGCTATAGTAATAAAAACAATATGGTACTGGTATAAAAGCAGGCTCATTGGTTGTGAGCCTGAGCCTTTAACGGCTGCGCCAGCTCTCCAGCCCAGTAAATAAAAAAAAATTTGTAAAGACTAAAAAGACTAAAAAGAGCAGTCAGTGCTCTTAACTGCTGAGCCATCTCTCTATCCCCAACAATATTTTCAACCATTCCACTGCTTCTAGTTAGTGGTAACTATATGTTCATGGTGTGTGTGGAGTCATCCATGGGAGCATGGGCAACCTCCCAGTGGTCACCCCCCAATACAAAAAGGCTATCCTCCTCCAGCTGCCATCAACTGCCAACAGATCCTCAACTAGGGGCAGGGACTCATGAGCTCCACCCCTTTTTCTGTTGTAATTCTGTCTGGCTTTATCCCGTACAGGTCTCCACAGCTTCTGTCAGTTCATACGTGCAACAGCCATGACATGTTGGCATCTCAACAGCACTGCTCCCCTTTTCTGGCTCTGATATTCTTTTTCCCTCACCCTTCTTCCAAGATGTTTGCCGAGGCTTGGTGGAAAGGGGGTTTATATAGATGTCCCATTTAGGACTGAGAACTGTCAGCTTTTTTTTTTCAGTACTCTGACCAGTTATGAATATGTGCATTAAACCACTGCTCATTGCACAAAGCAGCTGCTCTGACCAAGGACAAGAATGATAGCAGCTCAGATACACCTATACAAACATACGGATTTTTTTTTTATTAATTTTATTTATTTCTGTATGTGTATGAATGTACTGTCTGCATGCAAATCTGTGCACCCGTATCGTGCAATGCCGCGGAGGTCAGAAGAGGGTGTCGGATTCCCCTGGAACTGGAGTTCTCCTGGAATTGGAGTTTCAGACGGCTCTCAGCCGCCATGTGGATGCTGGGGATCGAACCCGGGTCCTCTGTAAGAACGGTCAGTGCTCTTAACCGCTAGGCCATCTCTCCAGCCCCAAACATACAGATTTAGAAGGCAGTTTGAAAACACGACTATAATAAAATAACAATGGCAGGTTATAGTCTACTACCTCCCAAGCCATGTGCTTTTTACCAGATTTAACAGTACCAGGCATGAATACCCTCTTGTGGAGCAGGTCTCAAATTCAATCAGAAGTAGGCTGGTTCCTCTATAAGGATCATGCTACTATTATTGTACCAATGGGCACATCTTACCTGGCAGGGTGGTACTACTGTAGCAAGCAGTGTGGTACTACTGTAGCATGCAGGATTCAGCAGCGCAGGGTAAGGACACACACAAATTATTTCTCTCTTAGCAGTCTGCACAGCACCTCCTGACACTACCTGGCTAGCAGGTAGGAAATTTCCAGGTCACTTCAAGATTGATTTCTTTATGTCCTGCAAACAAAGCCAAATGCTTTGTGAATTGGGGGATCTGACACAACTTCTGTCTTGAAGGTGCCTATCTCTTGGATGAGAAGACTAAAGCAAGCAGGACTAAACTGGTTTCATTTCACTGGTCTCAGAGAATGCTGTCTGTGTACACCTTCTGCTGCCTGCTTATATCTAAGATCGTGGTGATGCATATGGGCAGATATTCACCAGCTAAAATGGAAATGTCTTTACTGACCCATATGTCTTCTTGGAATTACAGATCTTCTTTGGATACTTTCACCACCTTACACCAAATACTGACAATGCCAATAAAATTAAAGAGGAGGCGACTAAGGAAAAGGGATCTAAAGTTGGAGCGAGTTTGACCTACATAGCAAATTCCAGAGCCAGGTGTGGTGGTGCATGGCTTTAATCCTAGCACTCGGGAGGCAGAGGCAGGTGGATCTCTGTGAGTTCAAGGCCAGCCTGGTCTACAGAGTGAGCTCCAGGCCAGCTAGGACTAAAGGGAGACCCTGTCTCAAAAATACAAAAAAAAAAAAAAAAAACCAGCAAATTCCAGGTCAGCCCCGGCTAGACAGGGATATAGCCCATTCTCAAATAACCAAGAAAAAACAAAAGCAATACATTGAAAAGAACCAGTATTTATGACCACTGTACACAGTATTAAGGCCCATCAGTCTGTCTCTCAGAGACACACCCCCCCGCTGGAACCTCTCAACTCTCTTCTCCTTCCAGAGGATAGAGGAGAGCCTTTGGAACCCTGTTCTCTATCAGTCCCACCTATTTGAAGTCATACCCACTGCCCTGGTGGTCCTTGAGTTCAACATGACTGGAGGGTTTTCAGTTACCTCAAAAATTCTGGAGTTTAGGAGAAGACTGAGCTGGCTGGGAAGATGTGGAAAGCAGCAGTATGTCGTTACCTAGGAAGCAAGTCATGAAGCACAGACAGGTAAATGTGAATCAAGTATGCACAGCTTATTCCTTGTGTAACTCCAGTCATATGGCAGTCACTGGACACCAGGGCAATGGACATGACCTTCATAGAGAGACGGAAACCATAGGTTGGTGAAATTTTCTAGGGTCCACTTACCGTATTTCATTTTCTTTTTCTATCTATGGCAGTGTTGGCAATCAAATCCATGATCTCAAACCAGCTAACCAAGTCCTGTTTCACTGAGCTACATCCCAGCAATGAACAATCTTACTTATCTGAAGCTGTGAAGAGTTTGCTGAGTTGTGGAGCACCTGCCTAGCTTATGTAAGTTACATCATTTGAAAAATGGGGCATTATGGGATGAGTAACCATTTTTACCTCCTTTCACACCTTATAAAAAGACTACCTTTTGAAAAGTCTGAATGTCATTCATGGGTCATGGCACCACTATGTTAGAAATCAATGCAGGCTCAAACTCTAAGACAAGCACACCAGGTTTAAGGTGGCTCAGGGAACATATTTACTTCAGGAATTGTCGGGCCTTGCACTTCTTCTAGCATATGGCCACTATCAAGATGGTGACTGGGACAAGCCCCCTTTAAGCCCATTGGGCAGGGCCTCAGGTAAAGGGGAAGAGGTCACTGATTGACAGGTTCTGGAGGAAGTGACCAATTCTGTGTCCCTTGGAATTCTGGGAGAGCCAGACCTAAGTTAGTTACACCTCTAGACAGAGGGGGCAGAATGAAATGGGGAAAATGAACTGTTGGCTTGTGGATGTTCCTCAGTTGGTAGAGTCCCTGCCTACTACGAACTTGTCACGATCCCCACAAGGCTCATGGAACACAGGCCTTTCTGAGGGATGATTCCCTTGGGTGGGAAGTTTGTTCTCCTAAACTACCTGGGCACAGAGGGCTGAGAGTTCGTGATTCCACCTGACATCACAGTCCACTTCTCCGTGTGAAACGGAAAAGTAAACTGGCAGAGACACTTCTGATCCCTACATCTGGCAGCCCAGTGAACGTAATGAGTGTACTTCTGGGGTTTTCCTTCCTTGTTTTGCTTCCACTTCCTGTGAGGTTCCTGCTCAGGCCAAGTGAACTCAAAGCGCAGGGCCAGGTCTTCCTGCGCACACTCTAGACCCAACTACCCAGCCCATCCCCGACCCCAGCGCGCAGCCTCCGGCGGCCGGTACTGGACGCGCACTGGCCCCGCTTGTG
This sequence comes from Rhizomys pruinosus, assembly GCA_009823505.1. NCBI lineage: Eukaryota > Metazoa > Chordata > Mammalia > Rodentia > Spalacidae > Rhizomys > Rhizomys pruinosus. The sequence goes on along the minus strand of VZQC01000657.1, from coordinate 55,630 downwards.
ACGTCACCTCCGCCGCCCCGTATTTCTTCCCACGGGCTCCGCGATCATCGCCTGCTCGTCGCGTCCCGACCCACGCAGGAGAGGTCGCTCCGGCGGCCGGCCGCGGTGTGCCATCGGGCGCGCGGCCTACGCACCGGGGCTCCGAGTTGGCCGGTGCCAGCCGCGACGCCCTACCTCACCGCCCGGGCCAAGAACACCGCTGCCGCCTCCCTGCGGTTCACACCGCTGCAGCCGCCGCCAACTTAGATTCCTCCGGGAGAGGGTCCTTTCCTAGTGACGCCGGCAGGGCCCGGGGAACCCCGCCTCTCCGGCTGCGGTCTCTCTAGCCTCCGGAGGACCTCTCCTCTTAGTGCTCTTAACCCTTCCTTTTCCAGCGCCTCGCTGCGTTCCCAGGCTGAGCCCAGGGGGGCGGTGCTTTGCCCACCTGAGCCCAGGACCTGCATCCCAGAAAACGCGTGAGAAAGAACGCGCGGGAGACGCCGGAGCCAGGTGTGCCTTTGGGTCTGGATCTGAAGCCCAGTTTAGCCAGCCTGAATCGCGCATTCTGAGAGGGACCCTTGTTTTTCAAACAGGGTCCACCTCCTAGGTGTCTGAATCTTGCTGGGGCAGTGCTTGTGTGCTGTATTTTTCTTTTTCTAGCTGTGCATTTCCATTTGTTTTTATTTATTTATTTACTTATTTATTTATTTTCTCTTTTTTTTTTTTCTTTTTGTCTTTTTAAGACAGGGTCTCCCTGTAGCCCCAGATGTCCTGGAAATCACTAGGTAGTCCAGGGTGGCCTTGAACCCTCAGAGATCCACCAGCCTCTGCCTCTCTAGTGCTGGGATGAAAGGCATGCGTCACCAAGCCCAGCGTGAATTTCCGGTTTCTAAGCAGAGAAGTGGAACTCAAATCAACAGGTTCCCAGATGACCTGTTTGCTTCAAATCATCAGCCTCCCCGCCTAAACTGCCACCTTACAATGAGAGACAGAATCACTGAAGACTTACTGTTTTCAAGGAAAACATTTCCCCAGTAGAAATGCCAGAGAAACTCTTCTTTGAGACTTGTGACAGGGATCAATATCAGGATGTGATTTAGGAATAGATAAGCTCCTTTAGCAGGCTCCTTGATTCCTGTATTAGCATGCAAGTACTTAGGCCATTTTCCTGGGGTATGCAGGATTTAGCATGTGTTTGTGGGAGGGAGAAGACTTTTGGGGTTCCCCCTTTGTTGGAGGACAGCTGATCCAGGGCAGTAACCTCTGCAGAGTCAGAAATGTGGTGTTATGACTAACCTTGGATTTCCATTTGCCTTTCCAATATGGTTTCTCTAGATTCACTGGCCTCTTTCAGGTGTGTGGATTTGTGCCTGCTGGCTATTTGTTAGTTTTGTTCCCCCAAAGACAAAGGAGTGCCTTTGCTTGGCCGAGCCTCGTGTGGGTACCAGCAACACGTTGGAAGGATTTCTCTATTTTAGGAAGCAGAATTTCAACAGATCTCTGTCAAAGAGGCGGTGTCTCTTCATCTGGACCATCTTGGCTATTTAGAAAAAGCCTTGGGTATACTTTCAAAATATGTTATGTGTATGACTGTGTTGCCTGCATGGACAGAAGTGCGCTGATGTTGTGCAGTGCACTCAGAGGTCAGGAACTGAGGATTCTGTTGTTTTGTAGGTGAGTGGTTTCCTGTCATCCAGGCAGGATCTATGATGTGAACCCAGAGATCCGTGTCCTTGGTGCACAGGTGGGCTGCACTGGTGAGAAGAGACTCAGTCTTCGTCCTGCCTCCTGGGCCCCTTTTCTTTGACCTTCCCTGGGCCCTTCCTTTCAACTCCGAGTGCTATTCAATGTCTGATGTGTGTTTAAGGTCCACGTAGCAGGACAGCCCCAAGGCCAGGACCATGTCTCATTGCTCTCTTTATTTTCTTCTTTCATACTCGTCATTGGGCATCACTGGATGTTTACCAACTTTGATGTGTCTTTCAAGGGACACTGCTAATAGCAGTACCTCTTCCCTTCTAGGCCTGGAGAGATAGAAGCTATCTTTAAACACACCAAAAATACAGAACAGCAGAGGCAGGGCCCGGACAGAGCCACCCATCTGTGTGCTTGCTTGGCTGCCACTCGGACTCCTTTCCTTCTGCCATTGGACAAGGTAGGCACACACATTCCAGCACCCATCGCCTTGGGAAGATGTGGGATTTTTCATTCTTGGGAAAGTGTCATAATATTATTTAACCAAAATGATTGAATGAATTCCGTTCCTTTCATGTGAAATAAGTTCATTTTCTAAACATACTATATTGCAGTAGGGAAAGGTAGAAAAAAAATTAAGCACATTTTAATTTTCAAAATCAATGCAACACTCTTTACACTGTTCCTCTCCCCAACATACCAAGCCTTTGCTGGTTTATCTGCTTACTTTCTCTTCATCCACCACACAACTCAAGCTAATGGGAGCAGGACATTGGCAAAGTTGGGACTGCACAGCAGGCACTGAGAACACTGCCTGGGCTGAGTAAAGGATGGTAGGTATTTGCTACATGAGTTTCCTGCTCCGTGGACCACTTCTGGGCACAAAGGCTAGCCTTGTGCCCCTCCCTGTCCTAATTCTCCTCCTGCAGATTACTTTCTAGATCGGGCTTCTGAGCACGCTGGCTGTCCAAACACGCAGTGCTCCATCACCAAAGACACAGACATCTGGAGCCAGGAGACCTGGATTGGAATTCTGTTCCTTCCTGATACCTTAGGGACATCGCCCAGTCTCTCAGTGTAGGGATCTCCTCCTTTGCCATGTGAGACAATATGGATTCTTCAGGGTATTCAGACTGAGATGTTTATACGGGGTTCCAAATTCTCCTTATTTCATTTCCCAGATACTTGTGAACATCCACTAGGGTTGAGGCTCAGTGATGGGTGAACTAGAGAAGCTCCGGGGCCCCTCTTGGCTCTTTGACTAGTGAGTTAGACACTCCAGTAACCGTGCCTTGCCAGCTGAGTGTGTTGAGGTCTGGGGAGGGGAAGCACACGGTGCTGTGAGAGCTCTGAGAAAGGTCTCCAGTCCAGGAAGTGAGAAAGTGACCAGAGAAGGCCTTGAGGGAACGGTGCCATCTACGCTGAGTGCTAAAGGCTGGACAGTGGGCAAAAGGCTTGCAAGGAGCCATCCTGTTCCCAAACCTTTCTTCTAAGACTGCCATGATCACCCAGTCCATTGGCTGTCAGCCCACCGTGGAATGGGAAAGTGACCCAGAGTTAGCCAATGTGAAGGGAAGGGAATGTCTCCCAGGGGATCCTGGGATGCCTGCTCTCAGGAAAGATACAGAAATAGAAAGTTCCATTCTACACTTGGATAGTGCCACCTGCGGATGTCAGTCCTGCAGCCAGTCTAACACAAAAGGACTGGTGGTGCTTGACAGCCTCAGTTGATTGAAGACTATACCTGCCAGGCTCACAACCTCCCTCTCTACTTCCTCCTGACTGTTTTTGAGAGGGCGAATTCCCTTTGCGATTGGCCCTGAATGAGGAGGGTTTTTCTTTACTCATTGCCACAGCAGACTTCCTTATATGGCGAGCACTGTGTATGTCTTTTGAGAGGGCATTGTAGCACAGTGGTTCACGATACTAGCTCTGATTCTAGAGAAACGGCCCTCTAGCCCAGATGTGCCATGTGCCTGTGTGTCATCCTGAGAAAATTCCTGTCCTCTCCGGCAAAGTGAGTATATGACTAAGAATCAGTATGACTGGGCATGGTGGTTCATCCTGTAATCAGAGCGTCCGGGGTTATGAGGAGTGACTTGAGTCAGCCTGGGCTATAGAATGAGACCCATCTCAAAAACAAAGATAAAGGGGCTAGAGAGCTGACTCAGCAGTTAAGGGTACTGGCTGCTCTTGCAGAGAATCTGGGGTGGGTTCCCAGTACCACATGGCAGCTAACACCCTTCTGTAACTTCAGTTCCAGGGCATCCAATGCCCTCTGCTGGCCTCCGTGGGCTTTGCAGGGCTCAGGTACACCTACCTACATGCAGGTAATACAATCATACACATAAAATAAATAACATTAATAAAATGAAATGAACAGAAGAGGGGGAGAGGAGTAGAATCACAATACTTGAATCACAGGGCTCAAAGGTTGGATTGTATTTACCTCGAGGAAATTCGGGGTACCTGGCACATTTCCTGCCATTACCCATCCTGATGCTTGGGGAGGAATGTTTGGAAAGGGGAGGTGCACTTCATGCCTTTTGACAAAGAGTGGAAATGTTGCCCTAGACTTCTCTGAGTGGCCCAGGATCCTTTCTTTTTCTGACCTTTTCTCAGCTTTGGGTGGATGACCGCTCACCAGAATGTTGGCTGCTCCACGCTGGGTTCTGTCTGGGGACCGTAAATATAGATCATCATATTTTTGTGGATATTTCTAATTCAGCTCCAGTTCTGTCCTTACATCTGATGGGGCTGCTTCTTCATTGGGGGATGCCCCAGGGCACATCACAGAAGGTGTGACAGTGGAAGCGTTCCAAGATGTGGTCCCAGCTCCTCTCTCAAAGCACTTCATCCCTCTGCTCCACGTTCCATGACTTTCAGCCACATTGGGGCCCAGCCCAGCTTCGTGTGTGGTGTGTCTGTGTGTGTGTGTGTGTGTGTGTGTGTGTGTGTGGTGTGTCTGTGTGTCTGTGGTGATGGAGTGGACATAAAGCACCTAGCTCACATTCCCTGGTATGTGGGAGGCACTAAAAATGGAAGCTGTTTTCTGTCTCACCTCTTGAAATCCATGTCACCTTGCACCTCAGAAAGTGTTTTGACCACAAACGATGTGACATATTGTATACGTTATTAGTCAGAGTTCTCCAGAGAAACCAAACCAGTAAGAAATCCATGATCTATCTGTACATCCGTGCATAACTCTGTCATCTATGGGTAGATTTTTTTCATTTCTTCATTTCAAGGTATTGGCTCCATGAGATTGTGAGCACTGGCCAGTCTGAAATCTGGAGATGCAGGTTGCAGGGTACATGGCTGGATATTATTCACATAAGAGTTGATGTTGCACTCCTGAGTCTGAAATCAGCAGTCAGGCTATTGTGCTGAAAACTCGGGCAGAGTTTCTGTGTTCTGTCATGAGGCTAAATTACCTCCACCCTAGGAAGCCTTAGTTTCTGCTCTTCAGGTCTTCGGCTGACTTGATGAGTCCATCCATTTACACAATGGGAGATAATGTGCTGTGCTTAAAGTCTAATGAGTGTCAGGTTGATCCCTGCCAAGGATACTTTCTCCAAGACACTTAGTCACATAAGGCAAGGTGACATGTAACATTGACCGTCACAGTAGGAAAACAGTACACGGAGGGACACCATCTCCCAAAGTGAAACTTAAAACAGTAAACTGTGGGTTCATTCATATCCAGACATCCTTTCCCATCCTTTCCCTCTCTTCAGAAACTGTGAGATGATGGAGGAAAGAGCAGGCTGAGTTGTTTAAAGCAGAAATTTGGTCTATGAGCTGTATATTTCTGGGGCAAGAGACAGTTGAAGGAGTGAGATGAAGAAAGGGAAGTCACATCTACTGCAACAGCTGCTCCCCACCGCCAAGCAGGTGCCTTCTGTGGGCCTCATTGCCCCTCAGGCCTCTGGAGAGGACCTCAAGTTGCTTCATGACCCTCCTGTGCTGCACATGGAGATAGGACAGGAAAATAGGGGAGAGAAATCAGGGAAGAAATGGGAAGCAAACACGTGATTACAATCTGGATCTGTTCTGAGTTGTACCTGAAGGCTCTGGATCCATTGGGAGTTGTATCTGAAGGCTCTGGATCCATTGAGATTGTATCTGAAGGCTCTGGGTCTGTTGTGAGTTGTATCTGAAGGCTCTGGGTCTGTTGTGAGTTGTATCTGAAGGCTCTGGGTCCATTGTGAGTTGTATCTGAATGCCCTTGATCCATTGTGAGTTGTATCTGAAGGCTCTGGGTCCATTGTGAGTTGTATCTGAATGCCCTTGATCCATTGTGAGTTGTATCTGAAGGCTCAGGGTCCATTGTGAGTTGTATCTGAAGGCTCTGGGACTGTTGTGAGTTGTATCTGAAGGCTCTGGGTCCATTGTGAGTTGCATCTAAAGGGTCTGGATCTGTTGTGAGTTGCATCTAAAGGCTCTGGATTTGTTATGAGTTGTATCTAAAGGCTCCGGATCCATTGTGAGTTGTATCTGAATGCTCTGGATCCCTTGGGAGTTGCATCTGAACTTGTATATTTTCACAAACATTATTGGTGATGTTATTTTCCTCCTCAGAATTGGTTTTCTACATGAAGGAATATGCTCTGCAGAGGGTCTCCCTGCCATGGGAAAGGTGGTCAGATCTGTGATTCTCAGTTGGCTTAAGATCATGTTCCATGTCTCCCACCTCTTTGTGTGGGCTGGCCATGGCCCAGGAATGTAATTGTGTGAATGTGCTGGAGTCATAGCTTTCAAGTACTAAAACATTAAGAGCCTCCCTTTCTGGGATATTTGTTTCTCTTTCTGTGTGTGAAAGGCCAAGCCATGTTATTTGAAACATTTCTAATATTGTAGGTTTCCTGCCCCAAGGTTTAGTTAATAAAATGTCTGAGTACCAGTGTGTCCTGAAGAAATGACTGATTTCTTGGATTCTGAGTTTGCTAAGAGGAGTGAGCGTGGCCCAGCACTCTTGAGTTTCAGTTACACATTGAGGAAGGTGGGCAGGGAAGAGGGCCCTGAGGGAAGGAAGGCGGTAGAGGAGAGAGCATGCCTGCACTTGCTTTTAAGATCCGAGCTTATAGAAAGAATGTGCAGACCTGCCCTTTCGGCGGTGTCTGCCCTTTGGAGGTTTCAATGAGCATGTAGTGAGTTTGGCTTTTTCTCTGCTGGAGAACAGTTACGTGAGCACAGGCAGATTCTTGTAGCCACCACCACAGCCGGGATAGGGGATTCATGTTTCCTTCCAGAAATACTTCCTGCTGTCATCACTCTGTGGGTTTCCCTTCCTACCCCTCTTTGCTGGTGTAAAGTGAACTGTTCCCCTTTGCTAGTGTTTTGTCTTCTCAAGAGTGTCATGGACATGAAACCAGCTTACAGCCTTCCTAGCCTGACTTCCTCCTTTCAGCAGGCTGAAACATGGTGGTTGAACGACAAGTCAGTATTCCGTTCTTTAATGCCGACCAGCTTGCCATTGCATGGGCGCCACCACTGAAGGACATTTGTTTTGTTACTGACCCAGGGTGACTGTGATTAGGGCTGCTCTAAGCATTCACGTGCTGACTTTTGTCTGAATGTAAGATTTTAGTTCTCTGGGGACAATTTCCAAGGGATTTCTGTATCCAGGTGAACTCCCATTTAAGTTGTAAGAAATGATCAATTTGGTTTCAAAATGGCTGTCAAGTCTTGCCTATTGGCTTGCAGCGTATGACAGTTCAAGTTCCCTGGCATATTCTCGAGCCCTTGGCCTTGCCAGTACTTTCCATTTTATCCATTCTGACAGGTGTGTTGAAATAAGCCTTCGGCCCTTGAATGAGACTGTCTCCAGAGCGTGTCTCCAGGGATTCATGATGTCGAATCTTGTTTGTTTGTTGTCTTGCTATTAAGTTTTACAAATGCTTTCCATATTCCAGATAGAAGACCTCTGGCAGCTCTGTGATTCACAAACATTTCCTCTTAATGTGTGCCTTTACTTTTGATGATCTTCACTGTCTTTTTCTGAGTTTGAAATTTTTATGAAGTCCACTTTATCAGTTTTCTATCTTTCTCTTTCTTTCTTTCTCTCCTTCCTCCCTCCCTTCTTTCTTTCTTTCCTTTCTTTCTCTCTCTCTTTCATTATCTCTCTTTCCTTCCTTCCTTCAATCCTTTCTTTCTCTCTCTCCCTTCCTTTCTCTCTCTCCCTTTCTCTCTTTCTCTCTTTCTCTCTTTTTCTTTCCTTTCTCTTTCTTTCTCTTTCTCTCTCTCTCTCTTTCTCTCTCTCTCTCTCTTTCTCTTTCTCTCTCTCTCTCTCTCTCTTTCTCTCTCTCTCTCTCTTTCTCTTTCTCTTTCTCTTTCTCTTTCTCTTTCTCTTTCTCTTTCTCTTTCTCTTTTTCTTTCTCTTTCTTCTTTCCTGAGACAGGGTCTCCCTGTAGCTCCAGCTGTCCTGGAACTCACTCTGTAGACTGGGCTGGCCTTGAACTCACAGAGATCCACCTGCCTCTGCCTCCCAAGTGCTAGGATTAAAGGCTTGCACCACCATGCCGGGCTCAAAGACGGTTCCTAGCCACTGTGTGGGTGCTGGGAATCGAACCTGGGTTTTCTGCAAGAGCAGTTGGTACTCTTAACCACTGAGCCATCTCTCCAGCTCCTCAGTTTTCTTTCTTACATCATGCTTTTGGACCAAGACTTGTTGCCTATTCTCTGGTTCCAAAGATGTTCTGAAAGCTTAAGATTGGGCCTCCGATAGTGGCTTTTGAAACTTTGAATTCATTGCTTCTATAAACGATGAGGTTGAGGTTCATATTTTTGCATCTGCATATATAGGACTGCCGGTTGGAAAGATTTGCCCTTCTGTGGTCCACTTGGTGCATTCCTGTCCATACTCCCTTGTGTGGGCGTGGTTATAGACTCTTCTTCCATGGATCTGGGTGTCTGCTCCTTTCCAAGCAAGACAATGATCTTGATGAGTGCAGGTTTACAGCAGGCCTGGAAAGTAAATTTGGTTTCGCAGTACTCTTTGACTGAGTTTTATGTATTGAGTTTTAAACAATCTTTTTTGTTGCTTATTTCCTTTTTGAGACAAGGTCTCTTACCATGTAATCCAAGCTGGTCTGGACCTTGGTATGTAGCCCAGGCTGTATGTAGCCCAGGCTGGCCCCTCTCTGTGATCCTTCTGCCTCAGGTGTGAGTTGCATCCTTGGTTGGCCTTGTGTCTTGTATCCATGCCTAAGCTCCCTCATGAGTTCTGGGGGTTTGGACACAGCTAGGAAGACAAGGATCAGAAAGGTGAAGTGAGATGAATAATCGTGGGCTTTCTTTCTCCTTTTGTCACCTTTTGTTACAGTCTGGCTTCTGGCCCCACACGTTTCTCCTCGATACCCTCTCTTTGTTATTAAACCTCCAGTTTCACCTTCCTGTCTGGACCCCAGGGGCCTGGTGTGGCCTTCAGCTCGACTAGATCCCCATGGATCAAGTCCAGAAGTGGGAGCCAGCATTGTCGTCCAGGTCTTGCAAGGTGACCGTTGTGGAGACCTCCCAGGAGGGCCCTACACGTTCTCAGCCCCCCTCCTTGGAACAGCTGAGGATAGGTCTCCGTAGCTGGAGCGCCAAGCCTAGTTCAGGCAGCCCTAAACCTTTGCTGCCCGAGCAGCAGGTCAAGGGGGAGCCAGGCTGGGAAGGGCTGGGTTTCCCTCAGAAGAAGAAAGCAATCCTGGGACATGTGAGACGCAGACACCGTGATCACATGGCACCTTACCCAGTGGAGAGGGAGGCCAGAGTCTCCCCCTGTAGCGACAAAGCTCAGAATCAGTTCCGATGCAAATGCCAATACTGCCAGGACCATGGGCAAAATCTTTCTGGGGAAAAGAATGGGGCCTCCAACCCTCCCTCCTGGGAAACGCTGGTACAGGGCCTCAGTGGCCTTACTCTCAGCCTGGGAGCCAATGGAGCAAGCCTCCTGCCAGAGGGGGCTCAGCAGCAGCAGCAGGAAGCCAAGGAGACACGCCAGTTGGAGCAGCAGCAGGAGAGCAAGAGGATGTTCCAGAGGTTGCTCAAGCAGTGGCTGAAAGAAAACTGAGGCGCTTGTCTCTGGAGCCCCGGAGACATGAGGGGATTCAGAAAGCGCTTCATTGCCAGCTCCTGAGCAGTAAGATCCTTCGGGGAACCGAATACTCGGCTGTCAGTGCAAGAGTCCTAACATCTGCCCTTCCTGACCAAGATCCTCCAGGCAAGAGATTCGACCCACTCCCAGGAAAGGCCTCAGTTTTCCTGACTGTTCCTTCATGAGTGCCATGAGGCATTCTGAGGCCTGGGAGACTGCACGTCAGTGGGCCTCCCCTCATCTCCTGTGGCTTCTGTGATGCATGTTGTCATCAGTGCCCCTGCTTGGAACTATCTTTGCTCCCTACCTCATTGTCAGTAAGAGAAAAAGTGTCTCTATAGTGTGAATGCCTTGTTGATGTCTACATGCTTTTGTGCCGTTTTCCTGACTCTGCTACCCAACACTCCACTCCCAGCAGGGTCAAGTTGGTTTGAAATGGTGGTAGACAATGCTAAGATCCAGGTTCCAGAACCTCCCGGCACTTGAGAGGCAGAGGCAGGTGCATCTCTGGTAGACCGAGGCCAGCCTGGGGAGTTCCGGGCTTTTAATCCCAGCACTTCAGAGGCAGAGGCAGGTGCATCTCTGGTAGACTGAGTTCAGCCTGGGGAGGTCCAGGCTTTTAATCCCAGTACTTGAGAGGCAGAGGCAGGTGACTTGAGGCCCACTTAGGGCTTTCCAAGGCATCTGGGGCTTCATAGTGAGACCATGTCAGGAAAAATAAAGAAGAGGAAGGGAAAAAGAAGAAGGAAACAAGGAAAGAAGCAAAGAAGGAAAGAAGGAAGGAAAGGAAGGAAGGAAGGAAGGAAGGAAGGAAGGAAGGAAGGAAGGGGAAAGTAAAGACAAAGTATGTATAGCTAAGCACCCTGTGGAAAGGGATGTGAAGTCGGTCCATGGTGGTTCACCGTTATACCATGTAAACAACCTGTGTGACTATAATAAGCTAATTCCAAATAAACTTTACCTGCTCCTACCAGCTGAGTAGTACTCTCCCTCAGAGGACTTTCTGATGGAGTTCCTCATTGTCAATTCCAAATAAACATGCACATTCGAGGAAAATAAGCTGAGGTTTGTGGTCATTTGTTTCTTGTTGGTGCAGAGAAATCCCAGACCTGAAGACCAGAATGTATGAGGAGGAACTCAGCACTGTGGAGACTTGGAATGGGGGTGGGCTGCGGTGGTAGGACATCAAGAATACAATCCTGTCTCTGTTGAGGTGCTGCCTGCCCTGGCTGACCAGTCAGGTTAGGAGGTCTGAAGAACATCCTCCTGCCACAGAGAATTGAAAGCCATCAGTGAGTTGACATTTGATGCCCTGGCTGAGGGATCCAGGGGCTGTCCCTTACAGCCTTGTGTGCCAGGCTGGTGAACATAAACAGCAGTTTTCTGCATGCTTCCTGACAACCAGAGACTGTTGCATTATTTCAAAGGCATATTGCAGTGTAGACATGTGCCTTTTAGTTTCAGGATGCCTGAATGCTTATATCTACCTTTCTCCCTTCCCTCCATAGAATCCAGTGATGAGTACTGACCCAGGGGCCATGCTGTTCTTCTGAGCTGAAAGAAATTGTGCTTTGTGGCAGTCTGTGTTTTTAGGGAGGGTCTAGAGCGATATTGCTGTAAAAATCTTGTTTCCAGCCAACAGAAGTGGCTGAGAACAGGGAGTTCCTTGTTAGAATTCTCAACTTGGTTTCTCTTCAGAGCTCAAGGTGACCCTGCCAGGATTGTGTCCCCAACTCCTAGGGAGAGGTCATAAGAAAGGGAGCTTTTCTTTCTTTTTTTTCTTTTTTTCTTTTTTTTTTTGAAGTTTTGTGCATTTTGACAATTCTTAATCAAATTTAGATCCATTTTCCTTTCCCTGCCCCATCCCGTCAGAGCTTATGCATTCTGCCATACCCGTCTTGCATGTTTTTCTCAGTCTTCTTTAATTTTTTTGATGCAGAAATTTACTGTTTTGGGCAGAAGTTTACTGTTTCCGTCAGTTCTTTGACCCAGTCTTTTTGTTGTTGTTGTTGTTCTTCTTCTTCTTCTTCTTTCCCATTTGTATCACTCCAAAATATGTGTATAGATAGATGCCACACATATACCAAAATTATGACATCTGAAAATAAACTAAGGTGAATTCCAAAACTTGTTAGGGATTCACATTTTGACAGTAGAGTTGTATGCAGATAAGGAACAATATTACTTTACATTCCTACATTACATAGCAAGTGGATGAATAACATCAAGTATTATATTTACAAAAAGGAAAGAAAAAAATAATTATTCAGTTTGCCTTACAAATAGAGATTTGGTGGTAGGATTCACAAGTAAGGGACACCATACATCATTTGTTTTTCTGGGACTGTGTTATCTCACTTAGCATAATGTCTTCTAGTTCCATTCATTTACTTCCAAATTTCATGATGTCATGTTTCTATAATGCTGCATAGAATTCCATTCTGAGCTTTGCTTTCTTGAAACTCAAAGGTAAACATATTCAGACTGGTGATTCAGGATGTGTTTAGAGGGAGTAGGTGACAGTGCACATTGGCAGCTAGTTTAGTGGGCATCAAACACTGTTCTGTGTATATGCTAACTCATTCCATCTTTTCCTATAGACCCAACATTTTTTAAAATTTTTTATGTGTATGAGTGTATTGCCTACATGTATGTAAGTGGACTCGTTTTGTGCAGTACCCATGGATACTGGGTGTGTTGGATCCCCTGGAACTGGGGATCCAACACACCCAGCTATAGATGGTTGTTAGCCTCCATGTGGGTGCTGAGATTTGAACCTGGGTCTTCTGTAAGAACAGCCAATGCTCTTACCCACTGGCCAGCCTCTCCTGCCCCAGACCGATCATTTTAGCAGAAATGTTGGATCCATGTTCGAGACCTAGCCAAGGTCATGTAGGTAGCAAGATGCAGGAGTGGCCTTCAGGCCTGGGCAGTCTGCACTCCAGCTGGCCCTGACCCAGTTCCACTCTCTCCTGCTGGAGTGATGTGGAGAGACCTCTGGACACCACGTGCCTTAGAGCCCACGTCTCGGTAAGATGCATTGTTGGGCAGGTATAATTAGCCAAGGTTGCAGAGAACATGGAGATCCTAAGCGGTCACAGGAGACACAAAGCTTTGCGTGACTCTCCCACAACACTCTGCACACACTCTAGGTTAGACCCACTGTGCTACCAGTAATCGCTCATCGAACAACTGCCACTGCCTCCATTTCCTCATTTCACCTCTCCCTATCCTTTGCCATGCTGACTGCTCTAGTGAGGAAATGTGGAGGTCACCCTTGCCCTCACTTAGTGAGCATATTTATTTATTTATTTATTTATTTATTTATTTATTTATTTATTTATTTATTTGTCTTTTTGACCTGTAGCCCCAGCTGTCCTGGAACTCACTCTGTAGACCAGGCTGGCCTTGAAATCACAAAGATCCTCCTGCCTCTGCCTCCCTAGTGCTAGGATTAAAGGTGTGCGCCACCATGCCAGGCTAGCTGAGCATTTTTTTAAAAAATTTTATTTATTTATTTATGTGTATGAATGTACGTCTGCATGTAGGCTTCTGCACCCGTGTCGTGCAATGCCACGGAGGTCAGAAGAGGGCGTCGGATTCCCCTGGAACTGGAGTTCTCCTGGAATTGGAGTTACAGACTGTTCTCAGCCGCGATGTGGGTGCTGGGGATCGAACATGGGTCCACTGCAAGAGCAGTCGGTGCTCCCAACCACTAGGCCATCTCTCTAGCCCCTAGGTGAGCATTTTTAATCCAGGAGAAAGACCCACCTTAGTCATAGTCCATTTTGTACTGCTATCACAAAATAGGCTGCGTAGTTAATAAGGGACAGAAATTTATTTGTAACAAGTAGACTAGAGCTCATGCAGCCTGTCATCACCAAAGCCAATGAGCAGAGACAGAACCGAAGTGCTTAGGTTGTGCTTTATTCAGTCAGGTGGGAAGGCTGTACATTATCACCTGACAACCACGAGGAAGAACCCCAACCCTGCCTTACATCTCAGCTCTGGCCAGCAAACTTTAGGAGGTGGGCAGGGGAGGCACACAACAAAGGCAGGCAGTGAGCCATTGAATAAAATCAGGGAGAGAACTTAAATTCCTAGAATCATCTGAAAATGAAAAGCACAATTTACCAAACCTTTCAGATACAGCAAAAGCAGTTCTAGGAGAAAAGTTTCAGTGCTTACATGAAAAGTCAGAAGGGGCTGGAGAGATGGCTGAATGGTGAAGAGCACTGGCTGCTCTTGCAGAGGACCCAGGTTCGGATTCCAGCACTCACATGGTACCTAATAACTATCCACAGCTTTAGTTCCAACGGATTCAATGGACTCATTCTGAGCATTTCTTAAGGCTATTGCACGACAGAGGTGTGCTTACATATAGGCAGACAATACACGCATATAAAATAAATATAATACATTATTTTTAATCAGATTTCAACTAAATACCATAATAAGGCAATTGAAGATGTTAAGAAAACAGAAGGAACTCAAACCCAGATGCCATAGGTGTCAAGAAATAACAAAGATCCGATTACAATGACTAAAATGGAAATGAACAATACATACAGTCAGTAAACAAATAGTTGGCTCTTTGAAAAGATTAACAGGACTGACAATCCCTCTAGGAAATCTCCCCAAAAGAAAGAAAGCAAAGACCCAAATTAGTAAAATTACAGATGAAAAAGGGACACTGGGCCAAAGGTCAGTGGAACAATGCCAGACTCATTCTACAAAGCCAATAGTATCTTAATATCAAAACTGGATAAGGTCAGAACAGAAAAAGAAAACTATAGACCAGATCCTCTGCTGTGCTGGACCACTTCAGGTCTCAACAGGACATACCTGGGCAGAGGGAACCTCAATTGAGGAGCTGCATCCATTGGGTTTGGACTGTGACCATGTCTGTGGGCCATTTTCTTGATAGTCGACTGATGTGGGAGGGTCTAGCCCACTGAGTGTGATGTCAACCCTGGTCCCGCCAGGGAAGCAAGCCAGTAAGCAGCACTCTTCCAAGGTCTCCATTCTAGGCTCCTGCCTCAGTTCCTCCCTGGCTTTCCTTGATGATGGACTCTGAGCTCCATGCCAAACAAACCCTTTCCTCTCCAAGTTGGTTTTGGTCAACTGTTCTGTCACAGCAGTAGAAAGTACATGGGACCCCTTGAAAACATAGATGCCAAAGTTATCAATGAAATGTTTTCATAAAGCATAATGCAACTCAGTAAGACAATCATACATAATGACAAAGCTGATTTCGTCCCAGGTAAGCAAGGTTGGTTTAATGCATTTAATACATTAAATGTAGTATGGTAAATGTGATATAAATAGACTTAAAGACAGAAATCACACAGTTATGCTGAAGAGAAGTGTGGGTGATGGAGACCTGGTGTGTAAGGTTTCAAGGAATACAAAGATCGTCAGGGCCATCTGTGAGATGTTTTGAATTAAGAATCTGTGGACTTCGGCCAGCTGGGGCTGAAGAATCACTTGGAATTAACAAGAGACCAGAACCACTGAAGTGAAACCTTTGCTTTCCTGGGACAATTGATGGTGGTTACCTGGGGCTGCAAAATCAGTTGTGAAGCCGGGAGTGGTGGCGCACGCCTTTAATCCTAGCACTTGGGAGGCAGAGGCAGGCGGATCTTTTTGAGTTCAAGGCCAGCCTGGTCTACAGAGTGAGTTCCAGGACAGCTGGGACTACAGGGAGACCCTGTCTCGAAAAGACTAAAAAACAAAAAAATCAGTTGTGAGTAACAGGAGATGAGCATCACTGTGGCGAACTCTTATAGGAAGTATTTCCTCGGGGTCAGCACACAGAAGCTGTGGTCCGGAGGGGAACTGAGGCTCCATGTCAAGCTGGAAGCAGGACTTGGTAAAGTGCAAGAGTCTCCTGCAAGGTACTGGATTGCAGGCATGAAGGCGTCATTGGAAGCAGATCCTGCTAGGGACTGCGAGAGGCCAGGACAGGCCATCTGTGAAACTGCGGCCTCAGTTGCTATGAAGAGCCCTGGAATGAAGGAGTCACGGAGAGGATCTGAGGCTGGGCGTCATGCGAGGCCACCTATGACAAGGTGCGGCCTTACTCACAGTGGAGCCCCCAGCACATTGGAGGTTCCAGGACCATGGGATGACCACAAGGGGAGTGGCAGGTGTGGAGTGGAGCCAGCCTGAGCCTATGAGCCAAGCCGACTGTGCCATGCGTGGCAGAGCCAGAAGCATGGAGCTGCCCAAGCCCCTTGGAGCCCAGAAGCTCCGACTGAATCCCAGATGTTGAACACTGAGCTAAATTGTTGGACTTTGGTTTTCCATAAGTGCCTTATTTTTCCTTTGAAAAACATGACAGTATTCAACTGGCTTTGAATTATACAGGAGCCTACAGTTAGAATTTTTAAAGAGATGTCGAACTTTAAACATGTTTGACTTGTTAAGGAGTGGAGGACTTTTAAAGTTGTACCATTTTATGTTGTAATATTAATATTAACCTGGGACCTTAGGCATGAGAAATGGAAAGGCTGTGGTTTAATAGTGACGTGTTTGTATGTCAAGTTGACAAGGGTCGATTGCCCTGCATATCATCGGTTGTTAACTTGACATTCATGAGTAGAGGGCAGCTCAGTTGAGGCATTGTCTCCATTGGGTTGGACTGTGACCAGTGTATATGAGGCATTTTCTTGATGGTCGAATGATGTGGGAGGGCCCAGCCCACTGAGTGTCGTGCCAGCTCTGGGCAGGTAGCCCTGTGTGGATAAAAAAAAAAAAAACAAAAGCAGGCTGAACACAGGCTAGGGGAGCCAGCCAGGAAGCAGCCCACCTCCTTGACCTGGGCTTCAGCTTCCCGCCCTGCGTTCCTGCCTTGGCTTCCCTTGAGGATGGACTGTGAGCTGTAAGCCTACCAAGAAGCCCCTTTCCTCCCCAGCTTGGTTTGGTTGGTGTTTGTTTTTTCTTTCTTTTTAATCACAGCAGTAGCATCAGGGAATATCCTGCTTGCTATATTGAGGTGGGTACCTGCCCACTGTGAGTGCCAGCATTCCCGAGTCCAGAGATTCTGAACTGTGTGTGAATGTGGAGTTCGCGAGCTGAGCACCAGCGTCCACGCGTGCATCAGTCCCTGCTGTCTGCTCGTGACCGCAGATGTGATGTGACTGGCTACTGCAAGTTCCTGCTATCTTGACTTTCCTGCAGTCATCGACTGTAACCTGGAATTGTGAGCCAAATAAACCCTTTCTCCCTTAAGTTGCTCTTGTCAGTGTATATTACTTTTTTTGGTCTTTTTGAGACAGGGTCTCCCTGTAGCCCCAGGGAGACCTGGCCAGCCCCAGGTGTCCTGCAACTCGCCCTGTACACCAGGCTGGCCTTGAACTCACAAACATGCATGTGCCTCTGCCTCCCAAGTGCTAGGGTTAAAGGCTTCTGTACAGCTTAGTTCATACAGGAATGATGGGACACCTGCATAATGGGAGGGAGAAAAAAAAACCTGTCAATTTGACATCAGATAAGGGATTAATATCTAGAAACTATAAAGAACTGCAAGAATTCAACTCTCAAACTTTCCTCAAGTCACCCGGTCAATAAATATGAAGAGAACACACAGTCCTCAAAATGAAAAACAGAAATGTCCAATACTTGTTTGAAAAAGTGTTCATCGTCATTGGCCACCAGGGAAATACAAATGAAAACCAATTTGACATTCATCTCAACCCAGTCAGAATTGCTGTCATCAAGGAAACAAATGACAGCAAATGTTGGCAAGGATACGGAGAAACAGGAATGAACCCTCATATGCCGCTGTTGGGAATGGAAGTCTGTGAAACCAGAATGGAAGTCTGTGAAACCACTATGGAAGTCAGTGTGGAGGTTCCTCACAAAATAAAACTAGAACTACCATGGGACCCAGCTCTACCACTCCTGGGTATGTATCCAAAGATCCGCAAGGGAACATACCACAAAGTATTTGAATACCCCTGCTCAGTGATGCTCTACTCACAATAGATGAGACGAGGAACCACCTAGATGTCCATCAGCATATGGGCATGTAAAGGAAATGTGGTACAGATACACAGTCAGCCATTAAGAAATGAAATCATGACATTTGAAGGGAAATACATGTAACTAGACATCATTATGTCAAGCAAAGTAAACCAGATTCAGACAAATACCACATGCTTTCTTTCCTATGTTAACTATATTTAAGCATTATGTATCTCCACATGGACACTTTCTCTCTCTCTCTCTCTCTCTCTCTCTCTCTCTCTCTCTCTCTCTCTCTCTCTGTGTGTGTGTGTAAGGTCATGAAAGTAGATCATGAACCATGAGTCAGTGTGAGGAGGTCTCAAAGGAGGAGAAAGACAAGGGAAAAGAAGAGTGGAATGGATCTGCCCTGAAAGTGGAAGGGAACTGAGTGCAGGAAGAGGATGAGCAAGAGGGAGGTGGTGCAGGACAATGAGGAGCAGTGGCAGAGAGGGATGAGGAAGAACAAATAGAATGACATGCATATATGGAAATGTCATTTCTCTGCCAGTTTAAACAACCAATTAAAAAGTAAGTGTGCCCACATAGTCCCCATCTCTCCCTTGATAATACCAGTCTCTTGCACTCCTTTTTTCCTTTATCCCCAAATTTCCTTATATGACTTAAATAGGAGCTTCCCTCTCCTGTTTAAGTCCTCCCATTCTATCCATTTCTCCCCTAGTAACACCTGTTTCCTACCATTCTTCTCATTCAGTTCCCTCTTTCTCTTTACCTCTGTGGTTCCTTTCCATTTTCCTGATTCCTACAGCTACATCAGGATACATGTTCACAGAAAAAGGATTTGGTGCTAGGATTCACAAATGAAGGAGAACATATGTCCTTTGTTTCTCTGAGTCTATGTTACTACACTTAGCATAACAGTTTCTAGTTCCATCCATTTAACTGCAAATTCCATGATTCCATCTTTCTTACTGCGGAGTAGAATTCCTTTGTGTAAATGTACCACGTTTTCATTATCCACTGTTAGTTGAGGGACACTAAGTTGATTCCATCTCTTAGCTATTGAGAAAAGAGCAGCAACAACCATAGATATGCAGGGATCTCTGCAGTAGGATGAGTCCTTTGGGCATATGCCAAGGAATGGTATAACTGGGTCAATAGTAGGATCATTTTTAGTTTTTAACCAGTTCGCCACACTTCTTTCCATAGGGGTTGCCCAAGTTCGCAACTCCACCAGCAGTGAATGAGCGTCCCCCTTTCCCCACATCCTCTCCAGCATTTGGTATCATTGGTCCTCTTGATCTTAGTGAGTCTAACTGGGGTAAGATGAAATCTTAAAGTGGTTTTAGTTTGCGTCTCCCTAATTACTAACAATTTTGAACACTTTTGAAGACATTTCTTAGCCATCTTTATTTCTTCTTTTAGAATTCTCTGTTCAGATCCTTAGCCCATCTTTCAATTGTGTCACTTGTTTTCTTGATTCTTTTTGAGTTCTTTGTATATGCTGGATGTCAAACCTCTGTCAGATGTGCTGCTGGTGAAGATTTCCTTCTACTCGTGGGTTTTCTCTTCCCTTCCTTGGTTGTTTCTTTTGCTGTACAGAAGTGTTTTCGTTTCATGAGGTCTCGCTTGTTGATTGTTGACCTTAAATCCTGAGCGACTAAAGTCCATTTTAGAAAGTCCTTCCTTGGGGCTGGAGAGATGGCCTAGCAGTTAAGAGCACTGACTGCTCTTGCAGAGGACCCAGGTTCGATCCCCAGCACCCACACGGCGGCTAAGAACCGTCTTTACCTCCAGTTCCAGGGGAATCCGACACCCTCTTCTGACCTCCGCGGCATTGCACGACACGGGTGCAAAAACCTACATGCAGACAATACATTCATACACGTACAAAAATAAATAAAAATTTTAAAAGTCCTCCCTTAAACCTATATCTTGTAGGTTGAGGTATGGAGGGAGATTTAGCAGGGAAATGAGATAGGAGTGATAAATAACGTCTAGCTGGTGTGAAAAACCAGAGGGAATCATATTAGTTTAACAACCTAATGACAACACATAAGATACCTCTACATGAATCCATGTGTATAGCTGAAGGCTACATAGCTAGAAACAGTTCCAGATGGGAGAAATCTTCTTTTGAGTTGTTGGTGAGGGTAGTCCAAGAGACTCCCCACATTACACAGGCTACTGTCACAGTTCTTGACTGCCTTCCAGAAACTGAATGTCAGACCCTATTGCTGAAGCCAGGACTTACTTCGGAGACTGGATTTGGAGCAATGGAGCTGGAACTGACCTGGAAGCCACTTCCCCTGAAGGCTAGCTCTCAGAGCTTTGGAGAGCACTAATGCAAGCTGCTAAGGCAGAATATTAAACAATGGACCAAAAAATACATCCATGACCAGCACAGCATACGACATTGGTGTAGGAATGGCACTTTTATCTTAGGGCCAGTCAGTGCATACGGAATTATACTTAAAGCCCACTCAGTGGGAGGAGACTCACATGTGACACTGTAAACAAAGAGGAATACACATGGATAGAGAGATCATGGATCTTAGAGAAAACTCCAAGGCTGTCCCATCCTAGACTAATGTAATTTCTTATAAGTACAAAATATCTATCTTCCTATTACAGTTAATATCTCAGTCATCACTCATCAAAGAAGCTTCTTTTGCAACAGATGGGACTACTATAGCGTACCACAGCTGATCACGCACAGACATCGTCTGTGAATTATCCGAAGCCTAAGTGGCACATCTACAATGCCACCTCTACACCTAAGGTTCACACAACATAGAACAAGAGATAAGGAGAACACTGATGAATCTCTCATCTCTTGGGAAGGAAGCTCCCTCATGCAACAGAGGGCCAGGAACACAGAAGGGCACAGAGGGCCAAAGCGTGGAGACTAGGAGTCTGCAAAGTGTGGGTCCTCAGGCAGGACTCCTAGATTAAGATTCACTCACCCAGGGCTCGGGACCATTGCAGAAGGGGTGGGGTGGTGGAAACATTGTAAGAGACAGGGACGAGGTGCATGACCATA
The DNA here is from genome assembly GCA_009823505.1 of Rhizomys pruinosus. NCBI lineage: Eukaryota > Metazoa > Chordata > Mammalia > Rodentia > Spalacidae > Rhizomys > Rhizomys pruinosus. The sequence goes on along the minus strand of VZQC01000657.1, from coordinate 34,865 downwards.
TGGAAATAGAATCCTACAAGTTCTGAGTACCCTCTTCATATGATCCTGCAGCAGTGGGGTCAGCATGCACAAGACCAACACAAACCCCAGCACAGAACTGTGCAAGTGGGCAGCAGGTCCCAATCTTAGTAGGAGAAATATTGACAGCTGATTGCTGCTGGGTGAGGAAAATCAGCTGTTCTTAAAGCCAGGGAATCTGGATAGGCTGACTAGTCCTCAAATGGATGAACTTGTACTGAGGAACATCAAGGGACACAAACTTGACACAGTGGGCCTTCCCACAAATGAGAGAGCGCATGAATTCCCATGTGGGGGGGGTGGGCTGTGGAAGGGTCCCAGTGAGGAAGGGGCTATAAGGCGATTAAGCTAGATGGAGATGTTCTGCATAAAATATACAAAATTCAATGAAAAGTGGAAAAACATGAAAGAAAAAAGTGCTAAAGATGGAAATGCCAGGTTCAACAGAAGAAATAGGGGGCTGGAGAGGTGGCTCAGTGGTTAAGAGAACTGCCTGTTCCTGCAGAGGACCCAGGTATGGTTCCCAGCATGCACATGGAAGCTAACAAATGTTGGTAACTCCAGTTCCTAGGATCTGACCCCCTCCTCTCACCTCCACAGAAATTGTGTGCACATGGTGCCCTTATGTACATGCTACACAAACATTAAAATCAATAAAAAATAGAAATAAGAAATAATGCTGATCCTTTGCAGACCCTCTGAGAATGTCCAAGGAGTGGGCCTTTTCCAACACATTATTTGAAATTAGTATTTTTCTCCCTCTAAATTCAGACAGAAATATGATGAGAATGCCACAGACAAATATCCATCATGGGTATTCATGAAAAGTTAGCAGAGATACATGGTGGTGCATGCCTTTAATCCCAGCACTCTGGAGACAGCAGCAAGCAAATCTCTGTGAGATCTAGGCCAGCCTGTCCTACATAGTGAGCTCCAACACAGCTGGAGCTTCAGGGAGACCCTGCCTCAAAATGACCAAAAAAACAAAAAAGATGGTATACCACCTTAACTGAAATTTGAATTACACATATCTAGGAGAAATTGGACTTGGATATGTTAATCTACAACTTATGGTGGTACAAACGTGAAATCTGATCATTTGGGAGGCTGAGGCAAGAGAGGAAGATTCCAAGTTTGCTCCCAGCCTCAGCTACACAGTGAGCTCTGGGCCAGCCTGGCCTACAGAGTGAAACCCTGCCAAAAACAAACAAACAAACAAACAAGGCAGCAAACCTATAGTAATTATTCTGTATATGTTTGCTGCATATGGTTCGCTAATAATTTTTAGAGATGTTTTCCTTCAAACAGGGTCTTTATTCTGTCCTTTAGTACAATAAGATGGCAGTATACCATCTTATTGTAATAAAGGACAGAAAATGTATGGACATATTGATAGAGAAACAAAAGACATTTCACAAAAGCCAAGAGATAGAGAGATAAGGGAGGGAGGGAGGAAGGGAAAACAATATAGATGCATGCATGGATGGATAAATTAGTGAAAGGGGTATCTGGGGTGTGGGTCTGTGTTGTGTGATTTCTCCTGGGAAGAAGTGAAGGAGAATGTCTTCTCTGATGGTAGGGCAGCAATGGCAGTCTAGGAAATGAGTTCACCCAAGTCTAGCTCGGTGAACCAATCAATTTATTTGTGGTTACTTGTAGAAATTCAGAAGACTTACAGGAAGCTAAGCCTTACACTGAAGAAGAGCCTCCCACTCCCACCAGTAATTCTTGTCCACATATATTCTTGGGTAGGGGTGGAGCCACCTTGTGACCCCTTCCTCCCTCCTCCTACAAGGCAATTCATCTTGTGAGGCTCTCATGCAGATAATCACAGCTACTCTGGCTTCAAGATGGCAGTGGCCACGTCACGCTTGGAGGATAGATTTCCACACCAGTCTCCTGTAGAAACAGTTTGGCAAGGACATTCTCCTGTTCCACATCTTCCTGCCATGTAATGGCTTCTGGGGACCATGCCCGAAAGATGGCCATCACCAAGTGAAGCCCACTAAACTTGGACAAAACCGCAAGTCAAAATAAATCACTGAACCTCATCCAGGTGGAGATACTGCTTTATTAGCAACAGTGATCACACACAACATGTACTCTGATTTTCACAGAAGTATCATCCACGATGGGCCCAAAGTGAAAATGAAACATAGACCAGGTGGTGTCAGGATAGAGGAAAGGTGGCATATCCCAATAGCAGAATATCACTGAACGCTGGACCCAGAAAATCCCCAGACTGCTCCTCTGCCATGTGCAAACCTTGAAAACTTCAAACACATATTTATTTATTATTTATTTAGGTTAGTTATTTTTATATAAGATGCACAGAAACAGCACATGTGCCTGGAAGCATATGGAATTCAGAAGACAACTTGGGGGAATGGATCCTCTCCTTCCATTCTGTAGATCGCAGGGATTAAACTCGGGTGGGTCATCAGCATGCGGATAAAGGCCTTGACCAGTGAGCCATGTCACTAGGCCAAAAATGTTTTGCTATGTGGCAAGAACCAGACACAAAATACCACTTACTGTGTGAGTCACTTTAAAGAAAATGTCCAGAAAGGGCAATTCTACAGAGACAGGATATAGGTTAGGGACGGCCAGGGCATGGAGGTAGTCCTAGTGATCGCCTGCTCTATGGATAATGAGGATCTTTCTGAAGGATTGGGATCATTGCACAACTGTGTAAATTTCTAAAAGTCCCTTCACTGTGCCCATAGTTGCATGGATTTTTATTAGGTCCATTATGCCTCACTACAGCACTTTCAAGAGCTAGTGCACATGTGAAAGTCGTAGAGGAAAAGGTATGCAACATTTAGGTCCCACACGGCCAACAGGAAGGAACTGCCCCCTCTCTCTTCCATGTTCTGCATCCTGTCTACATTTGCCACCTCATAGCCTGCCATATCCATGTGCACTTGATGCTCCAGACAGACAGGTCACTGTCAGTGAATGCATACAGTGTGTGTGTGTGTGTGTGTGTGTGTGTGTGTGTGTGTGTGTGTGTTTGCATATGTACTCAGTCAAGAACAGGCACCCTTTTGGAGAATGTAAATGTCAGCTTGCAGTTCCACATCTGTCGTAGGCTGCCATGATCCATGCTGCGCACTGAATTCTACTGTCATTTTCTGTTCCTGAATCTGAAAGACCTGGTTTTGGTCTCCATGGGAACCAGCCTCAGCACTCAGCTTCAGCCTCTGTGCCTGGGAAGACTTCAGAGTGGGGAGGGCTATTGTCTCACCCCAGGCCCCTCTGAGTCATTGACCTCTTGAGGATGAACAGCAGAGTGGTTTCCCAGACAACAGTATTCAGATGCATTCCTACCTGTGAGGCCCTTCTCTCTGCCTGCCTGGCTAGCAAGTGAGAAAGCAGAAATTGTAGATCAAAACAAGGAAGGAACCCTTGAGATTGGTTTGCATATGTGTATAGAATATCTAAAGCATAGCTCTCCAAATGGAAGGTACATTAAGACTAACAAAAACAAGGATCCATAGACCTGAGTAATAGTCTATTACATATCGAAATCAGATTTTCCATTACCCATTTATCTCTTGATGAACAACTAGGTTCCTTCCATTTCCATCCTATAGTCAATAGAGCAGCAATAAAACCACAAAATTTGCAGGAAAATGGATAGGCCTAGAATGTAAACGTTAAGCAAGGTGACCCAATTTCAGAAAGGAAAAACCTGCATATTCTCCCTCACATAGGTTCTTAGCCTTTGATGCATACACCCATATCTGCAAACAAACGAAGGTGGGTGTGTTGGTTTGAATGAGAAATGGCCTCCCTCCCTTCATATAGGCTCCAAGTTTTGCAACACATGTCTTGCATTGGGGGGCCCTGTTTGTAGAGGTTTAAGAGCTGTGGCCTTGGGGAAGCAGGTGGGGGGGGCTTTTTGAATTCATGGCCTTGTGCCCCACTTCTCGTTTTCTCTCCCTCCTTTATTCCTGAAGATATGAGTGCCTAACCTTGTGCTCTGGAACCGTAAACTCAATAGACTCTTCCTTCTATCAACTGCCTTGGTCATGGTATTTTATCACATCAATAGAAAAGGAAGCAGTACAGTGGCTATATTATATTAAGAAAAGAGAACGAGCAAGGTTAATTTGTAAGAGGTAGAGTGATATGTTCATTTTAGTATATCTCGTGGGAGAGGGTGAGTCCATAGTGGAGGGGAGACATGGTGGCAGGAGGTGGTAAAGGGAGATTGCACAAAATCCCCCTGACCAGCCATAAATGCTCATTCCCGCTGACGGGCCCTCTTGGGAGCATTATTAACCACTGATTGGAGATACGGCCCCAGAATGTACCACTCCCAACCATACATTGATTCCTATTCTGAAAACATATCTTTCTGAACAACACAAGCCCTAAGCGCTTTAGAAACACTCCTTTCCAACAGCCATAAACGGTATCTTTGCAGTCAAATGTACTTAAACTCTTGTAGCTTGACCCATGTGGCTGTTGCGACTCCTGCAGGTCAGCCAGAAACCCTCACTGGCTATAAGAAAGGTCACTCTGGATTGCTGAGGTTGGTTGCTTTCTTCTACCTGTGACCCTTTCCACTCCTATTCCTAACATTTTGATGCCCAAACCTGGCAGGATCTTCTGAATAAGATCCTCTCTCTGATGCATCTTCTCTTCACCTTCTTGCTTCTCTTCCTCTGCAGTGGGACCAGGCCTCCCCAGCCTACTTCAGCTGAAAGGCAGCCAATGCGTGCCTCACAGGTATCACCCAGGCACTCCATTTGGGGCCTCAGTTTCTTGCAGTTTCATTGCCACCTAGGCAATTGTTCTAAGGGCATGGTGGATTGATTTGGGGAACTGGTGAAGGAATATATCTATAGCTTCTGGTGTTCCACCCACACCCTCCCTCTCTCCAACAGACCTCAATGTGCAGGCCCTTTGCCATTTGCTCAAAGCCACTTCCAAAACTTTTCCTTACCCAGCTACAGTGAAGGTAGAGATCCAGACTCATTCACAGATGCCATGAGTATGCCCTTCCCAGAGCTTAGTGGTCCTCATTGCCCTTTTGGTGTTCAGCTTTGAGGGTGCCCTATTTTTGTACTACTACCTCTCCCAGCACTTAGCATCTCCTGCCATTCCCTAGCTCAGGGGTGCCTTGTTGCCATAGATTTGGCCCTCCCCTACTTTCCCTCTTGCAACTCAACCTTACCACACTAAAACCTAATGCTTGGTCTACTTGTGCACCCAAATTGGGCCTAAATACTATCTAAAAGAGATATATGGCCTGAATTAGGAACTTTTGATCCTGTCATTCTGCAGGATCAAGAAATGGAAATGGAAAATGGTCTGGGGCCCTGAAATCCAAGACTTTGTTGTTTTTGCTCCTCTCTCTCTCTCTCTCTCTCTCTCTCTCTCTCTCTCTCTCTCTCTTCTTTCCTCTCTGTATGCAATTTCTACAAGTTCTTCCCTTGGCTCTGCCCACCACCCCTGCTTGGGTGTGGGCCCACCATGCTATGCCTGGCTCAGCTAGGCCACCTGAGCTCCATGTCTGACATGGACCCCAGGGACACACCTATTCTGCTTTTTTTTTTTTTTTTTTGATCTTTCGAGACAGGGTCTCCCAATAGCCCCAGCTGTCCTGGAACTCGCTCTGTAGACCAGGGTGGCCTTGAACTCACAAAGATCCGCCTGCCTCTGCCTCCCAGGTGCTAGGATTAAAGGCGTGCACCACCATGCCCAGCTCTGTCTGCTTTAAATGTCATTTATATGTCATTTATTTTTAACCTGAAGTCTTCTTTTGGTATTCTGTTAATTTTTTTATTTTTTTATTTTTTATGTGTATGATTGTACTGTCTGCATGTAGGTTGGTGCACCTGAGTAGTGCAATGCCATGGAGGTCAGAAGAGGGCGTCAGATTCCCCTGGAACTGGAGTTAAAGATGGTTCTTAGCCGCCATGTGGGTGCGGGGAATTGAACTCGGGTCCTCTGCAAGAGCAGCAGGTGCTCTTAACCCCTGAGCCATCTCTCCAGCCTCATTAACCTGAAGTCTTAAAGTGTTTCCTTTAGTGCTCATCCTGTGTGTGTGTGTGTGTGTGTGTGTGTGTGTGTGTGTGTGTGGTGTGTGGTGTGTGTATGTGTGTGTGTGTGTGTGTGTGTGTGTGTGTATGGGGGGTGACTTGCCCAAAGGACACTGCACCCATGCCCCTGCTTTGGGACCACCCATGCCCACCCCTGCTCTAGGGCTCAGGCTTCCCCACTGGCTTCCTGGTCCTATCACCTCTTTGTGTGCCTGACCTTTAGAGACTGCAGGAGAGTGCCTGACTCCACCTCTGGGGCTGACCTGCCCAAATCTTTGCACACCCTGCTTTGGGCCCATCTGCAGTCCCATCCCTTCCCCTGCTCTAGGGCTTGGGCCTCCCTGCTCACTAGCTCACTTGCTTAGGCTTCCCTGAGCACATCTGTTTCCTATCTGCTCTTCTTGGACCTTGGAACTATCCCTCTGAGGCAACTGAAGTGCACCTAAGTAGCCAGGGCTGCTTCACCCTCCTGGAGAGCTCAGTAGCCTGACTGGGGCCATCTGCTCTGCTGCTAGGCCACCAGAGCCCCTTGCCCCAGCAGGCTCCTCCTCTGACCTGAACCACTCAGACAAATCTCCTTTAACTGCTTCTATACTTTATTCATTTTTTATTTTTAGAAATTTGTTTTAAAAAATAACAATTGCAATGACATCAATGATCAATCACCTGTACTCCCCCTTCCTAGTGGGGAAAAACCTATATAGTTGTATCCCAAAGGAAACTAATAGATTCTACCTGTTCCAACTTTATTCATTTTTACCCTGATGTCCTAAAATGTTTCCTTTACTGTGCTTCCTGTCATCTCTGATTTTAGTAATGCTAATAGCTTAGACAAAGAAATCTCTACTGGTTTCCTATGTAAAGACATCTTCCCCTCAGTATTTACCTGTTAAAAAGAGAAAGAAATTTATCCTTAAAACATGGCAAACTCATGGCAAACTTCACCGCTTGTTCTTTTACTCAATAAGCCTGTTTTACATCTTAGAGAGACCTTCCTCCACTCTGGATGCACCTAGATTTCATGGAATTGTGTCATGTGTGTCAATGATATTTTTTGTTTGTTCTGTCTTTAGTTTTCTTTTTATTATGATGCTGTGTATTTCATACATCAGTTTCCAATTCAGTTCAGGCATATATCCCTTCCCTTCCCCCCACCCCACCCCTACACACTGCCATATCATGCTTATACTTTTTTGTCTTTTTTCTTTCTGGGTTTTTTTGTTTTGTTTTGTTTCATTTTTTTTTAACAATAAAGTGATAATTTGTGAGTACAAGCATCCTTCATGTAAAGCCAATTTGCGAGCAGTTGTGCCCAACCCACACAGCTCATGGGTCCCACCATCCAGCGGGCGGGGGGCTGTATGTTCAATCAAGTTGATCAAATGAGTGTCCAGTCTATATTGTTTGTAGTTTCACCATTCACCCCAATCGCCAGCCCTTACATTCTACCTCGTCCCCTCTTCCGCAGATTGTTCCCTAGGCTTAGAAAAGGGGCACAGGGTGGATGAGAAGCAAAACAGTCTACTTTCTCTGGAGCTGTTTGTCTTTTCTCTAGTCAATTCTGGCTTTTTCTTTCATGGGCTGCCAGCTTGTCCAGGATAACCTTCAATCCTACTAATGAAGCACATGCAATTAAATATAACTAGGTATTAAAACAGTTATAATATATATAGCTTTCATCCTACTAATGAAGCACCCACATTTAGATATATAGGTATTTAAACATCACTAATTTATGGTAGGTTACTTAGGTATAGACACAGATGTTTGGATGGTATTTAATCCATGAATTACATTTTCTTCTTGTTAAGTATGACAGGGTCATTCTGTGGTTAAACATCTCCTAACCATTAGAGGATGCAAGTTTGTGGCATCAGCCGTGGGTTATTCCTCCAAGGAGAGAGCTGATACCAATTATTTTGGGATATCACAGACATATGGCTGCCACTGCTGCACAGTATTTCCAGGCAGGTGAGGTGTAGCTGGTGCTGACGGGGAGTCTGCTTGACTCAAAGGACCTATATTTGCTTATAGGTTTATTGGCCTTTGGTAAACTCTCTTGTATTCCAGAGAACATCTGTATGCTTGCAAGTGCGGTTCTCCATACATCTTTCCCATGTTTATACAGGTCTTCAACAGCAGGCCTTATCGCCTCTCTTCCTGCAGATATCCCAGTTTGGAGGCAAGGAGCCTTTACCTTTTGTGGGGGTTTGGACCCCTGGCCACATCTCCTTGGTAGAATAATCCATTGTTGATGTCAGAGCTCCTGTATTAATATATTTTGCTTAAGTGCGTAGCTTAAGGAGACTTAGATTTATATTTTTGTTCTGAATAGAGAATACTCCTTTTCACAGTTTCTATGTCCATTAGTCAATAAAGAAGGCAGTTTTACCGTTTTAAAGAGATCACCTCTATAAAGCTGGTCCAATCTACAGTTGGAGAACACCTCATCATCAACATATTTTCTTCCTTATTCTATGGGGGAGTTAAGAAAGTCTTTGTATTAAAACCTTTGCAGCACCTAGAGATGTAAGGTTCATTAGGATTCATTAAAATCGTTGTTACTAGTAGAATCCAAAGAGGGGCCTGATGTCTGCAAAATCTGAGGCATTTCTTCCTTCAATGCCCAGAGGAGTCAGGCCTTTGCTGGCACTTTCTGGTACATTCCTATTCACTGCAAAGCTGCATTTCTTTCTCAGCCATAAGTTGGTGTACTCTGGCCTGTTGGAACATACAAATCCTTCCCGTAGTTAGTTTTAAGATTTGGATTGCAAGGTTTTTTGGACAAAAAAGTTTTGGTATCTATCTATATTCCCCCCTTTTTTTTTTAATTTTTTTTTTATTTTATTTATTCGGTATGTATATCAATGTACTGTCTGCATGCAGGTTTGTGCACCCGTGTCGTGCAATGCCCGCGGAAGTCAGAAGAGGGTCTCAGATTCCCCTGGACTGGAGTTCTCCTGGAACTGGAGTTTCACACGGCTCTCGGCCGCCATGTGGGTGCTGGGGATCGGAACCCGGTCCTCTGCAAGAGCGGTCGGCGCTCTCAACCACTAGGCCATCTCTCCAGCCCCTATACCCCCTTTTTTTTTTTTATTTTAGGTTTTTATTTTTGACCCATGAGTCTCAAAAAAAGCATAATATATACTATAGGGTGGAATCAAGGCAGAGATTTCATCAATTCACCCATGCTGTTTTGGGTTAATGTATGTGATTAACTTGGGAAACAAACTTTATTTTTAAATTAAATCATCCTATAGGTGAAAGAGATTGCTACCAGGTGATACTATATAGCAAAATTATAGAGAACATTTGTTTATACCAATCCCAAAGTAATTGTTTATACAGGTTTTAATTAAAGCTAATGTGGACAACAGCAATTTATATCAACAATTAACTCAGATGCATCAACCGATTTTATCAGAGCCTTTTAACCAATGTTGTTTAATATGCACATATTTACTTTTACTAAGTCCTAAAACACCATGTATCCTGTAGAAAGTCTGGGCAAACTGGATACTTGCTGAACTCACGTCAATTAAATATACAAATCGAAAATATACCCGTGTCCCTCTCCCACCCCTCCCACCACCCTCCCCGATTCACCATTTCAGTCAGTTTTCTGATGCAATCTTTCTATTGTTGTTCTTTTAATATTGCATCCTCTCCACAGAAATATTTATAACTGGGTTATTGGTACTAGCATCCACATATGAGAGATACCATTTGCCGTTTGTTTTTCTGGGACTGTGTTACTCATTAACTGATGTCTTCTAGCTCCACTCATTACCTGCAAAGTTCATGTTGTTGTCTTTCTTTACCGCTGCATAGAATTTCATTGTGTACATGTACCACATTTTCTCTATCCACCGTCAGTTGAGGGGTATTTGGGTTGTTCCCAGTTTTTTGCTATTGTGAACAGAGCGGCAATAAATATAGCTGTGCATGTATCTCTGCAGTAAGATGAGTTCTGTGGGTATATACCAGGAGTTGGTATGCACTGGGTCCAAATGGCAGGCGTCATTTGAGTCTTCTTAAGGGTTCTCAACACAGTTTTCCACAGTGGCTTGGGCACAAGTTTTACATTCCACCAGCAATGGATGAGTGTTTTCCCCTTTCCCCACACCTTCTCCAGCACTTAGCATCATTTGCTTTTCTTATTCCTAGCCAGTCTTACTGGAGTAAGATGTTATCTTAAGGTAGGTTTTAATTTGCATTTCCTTTAATTATTAGCGATGTTGAAACACTTTCTTAAGGTGTTCTCAGCCATCTCTAATTCCTCTTGTGAAGGTCTCGTTTAGATCTTTGCTCCATCTTTCTGATGTGATTCAATTTGTTTTCTTTCTTACTCTCGTTTTGTTCTGAGTCGCTTGACTACTCTGGAAAATTAATGCTTTGTAGATGTATCTGCTGTGAAGGTTTCCTCCCATTCTGTGGGTTTTCTCTGCACTTCCTTTATTGTTTCCTTTGATGTACAGAAGCTTTTGGAGTTAATGAGGTCCCATTTGTTCAATTGACGACCTTTATTTATGTGCAGCTGCTGTCTGATTTTAAGAAGTCTTTGCCTTACACCTACACTCCTTGTAGTCTGCTGCCAGTTTCTCTTCTATCACCTCCAGGTTTTGATTTTCATGTTGACGTGTTTGATCCATTTGGAATTGACTTTTGTACAGGGTGAGAGGTAGGGGTTTAATTTCATTCTTCTACAGGTGGTGATCCAGTTTTGCCAACACCACTTGTTGAAGATGCTGTCTTTCCTCCAATGTGTCTTCTTGGCCTCCTTATCAAATATGAGACGGCTGAATTTGTATGTGCTCAGGTTTGGATCTTCAATTTTGTTCCATTGGTCAACTGGTCTGTTTTTGTGCCAGTACCAAGCTGTCTTTATGACTATAGCCCTGTAGTATAGTTTGATGTCTGGTAGAGCAATCCCCCCTGTATTGCTCTTTTCGCCCAGGGTTGCTTTATAAACTTGCATTTTCCAAACATCTGAAACCTATTAACCAATATCTTTGGGTCTATTAAGTGTTTCAAAAAAATCTTTCAATGCTAATTTTTTTTAATGCTAATTGTTGAAACAAATGATTCATTACATATTTATTTTTAAGCTGAAATCTTAAAAATGAAATTTTTCCTTTACTATTTTTCCTGTCTGTTTTTTGTAAGGCTAATAGTGTAGAGAAAGAAAACTCTGATAAGACTCAAATATATCTCAAAAACATTAAAATCATAATATGCATATTTCATTAAACTATAAAAATGAATGTTATAGACAGAGATTTTGCTCGGGATTTCTTTCAAAACTGGTTCTAAATAAATGTATATTAATTAAAATTTTATTTCACTTATGTAATAGAGACAAGAAAATAATTTCTCTTTCAAAATATTGTTAATATAAACATGAGGCATAGGCAGGCAGATCTCTGTGAGTTCAAGGCCAGCCTGGTCTACATAGCAAGTTCCAGGCCAGCTTGGACTAAAGGGAGACCCTGTCTCAAAAGGACCAAAAGAAAGGTAAGATTAAAAAATACACAGGCAGGTGTAGTGGTGTAAGCCACAACTTTAATCCTAGCCCTAGGGAGGTAGAGGCTGGTGGATCTCTGTGAGTTCAAAACCAGCCTGGTCTACATAGTGAGTTCCAGGCCAGCTGGAGCTACAAGGAGACCTTCTCAAAAAAAGGCCAAAAAAAAAAAAAGCTTTGTTTTGTTGTTGTTGGTTTGGTTTTATTGTTGTTGTTGTTGTTGTTGTTTTTGTGACAGGGTCTCCTTTCGCCCCAACTGGCCTGGAGCTCTCTATGTAGAGGAGGCTGGCCTTGAGCTCACAGAGATCCCCCTGCCTCTGCTTCCTGGGTGCTGGGATTAAAGGTATCTGCCACCATGCCCAGCCCTTCCTTTTATTTTATTTTATTTTCATTTTTTCACTTTTATGTGTATGAGTGTATTGCCTGCATATGTGTAAGTGTACTTATGAGGAGGTCACAGGTGGCATCTGATCCCCTGGAACTGGAGTTATGGATGGTTACCTGCCATGTGAGTGCTAGGTATCAAACCCAGGTTCTCTGCCAGAGCAGCCAGTGCTTTTAACTACTGAGCCATCTCTCCAACACCCCAGATTTAAGATTTTTATTAAAGTCAGGCCACAAGTTAAATATTGGCTATCTATGTTTGCTAAAAATCTTTGTGTTAAGTTTCCTATCCACAATAAAGATTACAGGACTTAAAAATCCAAAAACTTGGAGCCTGGCTTGGTGGCGCAGGCCTTTAATCCTAGCACTTGGGAGGCAGAGGCAGGCGGATCTTTGTGAGTTCAAGGACAGCCTGGTCTACAGAGCGAGCTCCAGGCCAGCTGGGACTAAAAGGAGACCCTGTCTCAAAAAATAGCAAAAAAAAAAAATCCAAAAACTAATCACAAAATCTTGTTTGATAAAACTCTATCTTATAGATGAAAAGCATGTTTGGCAGAATGCATGAGCTCTGGTGGGGTGGGGGAATGGGGGGGGACACGGGTCTAGATTTGTTAAAAAACAAAAATAAATTCATGTGAAAAAATAAAATAAAATAAAATAAAAATAATAAACAAAAAGAGAAAAAAACTCTATCTTATATATGATTATGTCTGTATGCACAGTTTACACGTGCTTATATTTAAGAATAATAATAATGCACTTGATATCAGATTGGCTTGTAAGCAAGTGCTTATGGAAACCCCACTTGTTAAATTTTCCCAGCCTCCTTTTTTTATCTTTTTTTTTTTTCGAGACAGGGTCTCCCTGTAACCCCAGCTGTCCTGGAACTCACTCTGTAGACCAGGCTGGCCTTGAACTCACAAACATCCACCTACCTCTGCCTCAGGAGTGCTAGGATTAAAGGCGTGAGCCACCACACCCCGCCCAGCCTCCTTTTGACTGACAGTAAAACTAAAATTCTAAAGGAAAAGGTCCCAAGTCCAGCAGACTTACCTAACTAGCACAGATGTCCAGTACGATAATTGAGGATAGTAAATCAATGTGATACTCTGGTGACACAAGTAAAAGTAAATATCTGCCCTAGATCTTTCTTTGAGAAAATTAACATGAGTCTTAAGTTTACATATTTAAAGAATCATTTTGCTGTTTTTTTTTCAAAGGGACAAGATATCCTTAATTATACAGTTCTGGTCAAAATCTTATCTCCTTGGTCCTGGTCTCAATTCTGGTTCTACAACACAGTTCCTATTCCTTAAGGAGATAAGTTACTTTTATGAGACAATCACTCCTGCTCCAGGATACAATTTCTCCTCTGCATATTTGTTGTCCCAAGATGCTAAATTCTTTATTCAAGGATTAAGTAAGATTACCTATCTATGCAATTTTAGATATATTATGTATGTTACATATGTATATTATATATAAACATTTTAAGAATTATAAGGTCACCACTGCCTCTTTAAAACCAAGCCGGGCGTGGTGGCGCACGCCTTTATTCCTAGCACTCAGGAGGCAGAGGCAGGTGGATCTTTGTGAGTTCAAGTCTAACCTGGTCTACAGAGTGAGTTCCAGGACAGCTGGGACTACAGGGAGACCCTGTCTCGAAAAGACAAAAATAAATAAATAAATAAAACCAACGAACAAGTTTGTCAAGGTCCATATCTTTGCCAAACCTATGTAAAAAAGAACTCTAAACATTTTTTAAAATGGATCATTCAAGGCTGAAGAGATGGCTCAGCGGTTAAGATCACTGAGTGCTCTTGCAAAGGACCTGGGTTCGTTTCCATGCACTCACATGGCAACTAAGAACCATCCTTGACTCCAGTTTCCACAGAATCCAATGGTCTCTTCTGACCTCCAAGTCATTGCAGGGAGTGGAGTGCACTTACACACGCAGGCAATACACTCATACAAGTAAAATAAAAATAATAATGGAATAAATAAATAAAATATTTAAAAACAAGTAAACAACCAAAAATATGCTTCAAGGCTTAGAAAGACATCTTATAGTTTATAGGAAATCTTAATGTGTTACATTATAATATATTTGAGGGGCTGGAGAGATGGCCTAGCGGTTAAGAGCACTGACCACTCTCGCAGAGGACACGGGTTCGATCCCCAGCACCCCACATGGCGGCTGAGAACCATCTTTCACTCTAGTTCCAGGGTGTCTAGTTCCGACACCCTCTTCTGACCTCCGTAGCATTGCACAACATGGGTGCACAAACCTACATGCAGACAGTACATTCTACACCTACAAAAATAAATAAAATTAAAAATAAAAAATATATTTGAGATAATTATTCATCTCTGCTTTAATTTTTTAAAGAAAAATTGGTGTAGCTTAATACTTGTTAGGTGACTAACATAAATAGTACAGAGCTAAACAGATGGCTTCAAAGAAATAAAGTCATGGGAATTAGCGATTGCCTGGGTGATGGGTTGGTCTCAGAGGCCAGCAGCCCCCTGCCTAGTGTTGGCTGTGGAATTACCAATGGCACAGCTGAGTGTTTGGCTATGAGGCTGATAGGGCCATCAGCCCTGGAGCATGTTTTGCCATGAGCAAATCAATCTCACAGCTGACCAGGGGGCCAGCAGGCCCCTGGACAGCAGGAACACACAACATATAATATGTGTGCATGAGTGCATGTTTATAGCTGAAGGCTATAAAAGAAGAAACAGGCCTAGGCAAGAGAAACGTCCCTTCTAGTTGTGGGCCAGGGTAGCCCAAGAGACTCCCCAGGCTATTATACAGGCTATTGCCACAGTCCTTGATTGCTTCAGAACTTGAAGGTATGACCCGAATGCCGAAGACATTACATACTCTGGACTCTGGACTTGGCACGGTGGAGCTGGAACTGTCGGAACCCACCTCCCTGAAGGCTAGCTCTCATAGTTTTGGAGGGCACTGTGCAAGCTGCTAAGGGAGAACATCCATCGATGCTCCAACTGCAGCTTTAATTGCTAATAATCACAATAATGACCAGCACAGCAAACTGCATTGGGGCAGTAATGGCACTTCTATCTTGGGGGTAATCAGCAGCTTCCTCATTGGACTTAAAGCCCACTTCAATGGGAGGAACCTCATCTGTAGTGCTGTAAACATAGCCACATACACGTGGGTGGAGAAGTCATAGATCTTAGAGAAAACCTAAGGCTGTCACATCCCTAGACAAATGTAATTTCTTACTACACTAAACAGGGATCCTTATATTTATGGACACATAAGCTACTCATCACTCATCACAAAAGCTTCTTTTGCTACAGAGCCTATTACAGAGTTCTACATCTGGTATACACAGGGAATAAGTGTCTGTGAAATCCCCAACCCTAAGTGAAACATCTACAATGCAACGTCTCCACCTAATGCTCATGAAACATAGTGGAGCGGGGGTAGAGAGAATCCTAATGCATGTCTCTACTTTTCTCAACGAAGCTCTATCACACAACAGAGGGCAGTGAACAGAAAAGGCCACAAATGGCCAAAGCATAGAGAATAAGTCTATAGAGTGGGGGTCTTTGGACAACACTCCTATATTAAACACCACCCAGCAGAGCTCAGGGACCATTGTGGAAGAGGGGGTTGAAAGGTTGTAAGATCCAGGGGAGGTGGTGCATCACTATTGGAAACAGTCTTCCAGGCTCCTGGGACCTTGCTCATATGAACCTGCAGCAATGATGTCAGCATGTACAAGTCCCATGCAAGCTCAAGCAGACAAAAACCCAGCACAGAGTTGGGGAAATGGGCAGCAGGCCCTAATATTATTCACAGATGATTTTTGCTGGTTTGGGGTGAGTTGATCTTCTTTAAGGGCGTGACTCTAGGTAAGCTGACTAGACCCCAGTAGTTCAAGTTGCACTGAGGCATCTCTGCGCACAGTAGCTGGAGTTGACAGGCCTTAAAATAAGTGACAGAATGCACGAAATCCTGCACCTCATGGGGGATGTGGGAGGGTGTGGATGAGGCAGGGGTTATAAAGATGAGTAAGATTTTTGTATGAAATACACAAAAATTCAATTCAAAGGTGTGCTGGATAGCTTTAGTGTCAACTTGACACACCTGAGTTGAGGGAGCCTCAATTGGGGAATTGGCTCCATTGGATTGGCCTGTGGCCACGTCTGTGGAGTATTGTCTTGATGGTCGAGCAGTGTGGGAGGGCCCAGCCCACAATGAGTGGTGCCACCCTGGGCAGGTTGTTGTGTACCGTATAAGAAGGCAGGGTGGGCATGAGCCAAGGGAGCAAGCCAGTGAACAGCATTCCTCCATGGCCTGTGCTTCAGCTCCAGGTTCCTGCCCTGAGTTCCTGCCTTGGGCTCCCTGAGTGATGAACTGTGACCCAGGAGATGTAAGCTGAACAAACCCTTTCCTCCCCAAGTTGGCGACGGTGAGAGTGTTTTGTCACAGCAATGGAAGAGAAACTAGAACAAAAGGTCATTGTATTGTACCCATAGTTGCGTGGATGTTTTATTAGGTCCATTATGCCTCACTACAGCTCTTTCAAGAGCTAGTGTACACGTGAAAGTCGTAGAGGAAAAGGTATGCAACATTTAGGTCCCACATGCCCAACAGTAATGAACTGCCCCCTCTCTCTTCCATGTTCTGCATCCTGTCTACATTTGCCACCTCATAGCCTGCCATATCCATGTGCACTTGATGCTCCAGGCAGACAGGTCACTGTCAGTGAATGCATACAGTGTGTGTGTGTGTGTGTGTGTGTGTGTGTGTGTGTGTGTGTGTTTGCATATGCACACTCAGTCAAGAACAGGCACCCTTTTGGAGAATGTAAATGTCAGCTTGCAGTTCCACATCTGTCATAGGCTGCCATGATCCATGCTGCGCACTGAATTCTACTGTCATTTTCTGTTCCTGAATCTGAAAGACCTGGTTTTGGTCTCCATGGGAACCAGCCTCAGCACTCAGCTTCAGCCTCTGTGCCTGGGAAGACTTCAGAGTGGGGAGGGTTATTGCCTCACCCCAGGCCCCTCTGAGTCATTGACCTCTTGAGGATGAACAGCAGAGTGGTTTCCCAGACAACAGTATTCAGATGCATTCCTACCTGTGAGGCCCTTCTCTCTGCCTGCCTGGCTAGCAAGTGAGAAAGCAGAAATTGTAGATCAAAACAAGGAAGGAACCCTTGAGATTGGCTTACGTATGTGTATAGTATATCTAAAGCATAGCTCTCCAAATGGAAGGTACCCCTAAGAGTAACAAAAACCATTAATAGCCAGCTCACTGATTCTACCTTAAACTGTCTTGAAGTTTCCTTCACCAAAGAAATTAGTCCATTATGCTTCAACTTAGCCTCAGGCAAAAGCTCTTAGGCCATGGGCAGATATCAGCCAGATGCTTTGCAGTAATATTCCAGTTGCTGCTTAAGTCCTTATTTTCTTCTGCACTTATATTGTTCTCAGCACTTCTTTTCACCAGTCTCTTAGTGGAATTGACTGTTAAGCTCTGCTTACAGGATTCAAGTCACTTTTCTAGTCCAAACTTCCAAACTCTTCCACATTTCTCTCAAATCCCACATGGTCAGGTTCTTTACTGTAATAGCTCACTCTCTGGCACCAACTTCTATATTAGCTATTTTTCTGTTGCTGTGAGAAAAACAGCATGAGCAAGTCCACTTACAGAAGGAAGAGTTTATTTGGCATACAGTTCCAAAGGGAGAGTCCATAAATGGCCAGGGAAGCATGGTGGGAGGAGGTGGCCAGAGCAGAAAGCTACATGCTCACAGCTTCAGATAGGCACAGAAATAGTTAGAACCTTGAAGTTGAAATGATGTTTCTTCCCTTGAAACACTTCTGTATACTCTACCTTTTTGTAAGTACTAATAAGCATTTCTTTAAATGGGGGGGGGCAAGACTATGAAGTCCAAGATTGCATTTGAATACCATACGGGTATATTGGAGCATGTGCTTATTTTTCTTTACCTCACTGTGTATCAGATTTCCCGTGGGAAGCCTGGGTTCCAGCTGTGGAGATGCATCTGTTTCTCTAGAAGCAGAAAGCCCAAACCAGACACGTGAAACCCTTTTGTGGAAAAGGAAAGCAAGTTCTATTCATTCACTGCTGTGCTGGACAGGTTTCTTAGAATAAGGAATGAGGAAGCTATTCCAAAGTAAGTGCATGCTTTGAAAACTACACTGTAGGGCTAGAGAGATGGTTTTAGCAGTTAAGTTGCACTGGCTGCTCTTGCAGAGGATCCAGGTTTAGTTCCCAGTACCCACATGGGGCTAACAACAGTCAATAGCTCCAGTTCCAGGGGATCTGTCGCCCTCTTCTGACCCTGGGCAGCATTGCTTGACACAGGCGCACTTAAGCACAAGCAGGAAATACACTCATACACATAAAACTAATAAATTAAAAAAATACAAAACTATACTGTCTTTGCTGTTCCCTACATTGCTGCACTTACAATTTTGATGCGAAAATGTTGCATTTGTGAATAAAACATACAATTTTGTGTTTCTCGACACAACCATGCCTTGTAGATGACTTTTTTCCCTCCTAAAATTAGTGAAATAGCAAACAGATACCATCATGAGACAGCACAATAGCTCTTTAAAAGTGGAAGGCGACTCGGATTTGTAGCAGTTGTCCAAAAGGACTCTGCAGTTACCTATATTTCATGAGAGCATTGAATTTTATTTTGACCCTATGACAATGTGTTACCAAAGTAATTGGTATGCTTTGAGAAAACGCCAAATAGTACCATAAGTTTTATAATGACAAATAAAATTCAGAATTCTTTTTTTTGTATGCACACCCATGGAGATGTATCTCCAAGATGTTCTTTTCTGGAGTTTCTCTTATTTATTTAGAAATGACAGGTTTAATTAATGATGTATTCTGCTGTGTCTTCTTTTTTTTTTCTTACTCAGGGTCTTCTTGTGGCCCCAACTTGCGTGGAACTTGAAATGTGGATCACCTTGCCTTTGAACTCACAGAGTTCCACTTGCTTCTCCCTCACAAGTGGGAGGTTTAAAGTTGAGCACCACCACACTCAGCGTGGTATATCTTCTTAGACATTACCTGTTTGGGGTTTCTTTTCATTTGTTTATTTAAAAAATTTTTTTTCAGGGAGGCCGGGCATTGAGCTAGGCAAATGCTTTCCCATTGAGCCACGGGCAGCCCTATTTGTTGAATTCTTATAGCAACTGAGGATTTCAACCACTTAGCATTTGTCACAGGACCAGGTCTCCTGTGTGGACTTCATGCTGGAGGCCACACAACCCAGGATACGTGCCTCTTCTCAGAATGTGTTGGGAGAGTCTCAGCCAAGCATGCAGCCCTCACAGGAGACCTTCCTGAATCTAAGTCAATGAACAGTTCATGAATGTCCTTTTCCACAGAATTCAGTGGGAATAGTATGATAAAAAATAACCATCAAACAACTTTGGGTAAGGTGGCAGGCTCCAAGAGTGACTCTGTGTGAGCTGGTAAAGAAGAGACCCAGAAAAAGGAAAAAAAAAAAAATATATATATATAATATATAATTATATATATATTGCATAATATATATAATACATTTATTTACACAAAGAACATAGAGGAAAGCTTAGGAAAAGCCACAGCGAAGTGAAAAGATGGTAGAGAACAGTGAAGAAGACCAAGCAAGGTGCTTAGGATGAGATGGTCGATTTGTTAAAACACTGCTGCTCTTGCAGAGGACTCAAGTTTCCTTTCCCAGCACCACCTGGTGCTAACAAATCTGTCATATAACTCCAGTTCAGGGAATCTTTCCCCCTCTTACGGCCCTTGTTGGCATTGCATACACATGGTACAAAACGGCAAAACACTCGTGCACAGAAAATTTAAAAGATTTTTAATTTAATGTTAAATGAAATTTGAAAAAACAGCATAACCCAGGGATATAAGCCAATCAGAACCTCAACTATTCAGTTCCCTGGTGTGGGGAGGGGAAGCTGCCTACTTAGAAATTACAGACGGCCAGGTGATGGGAGGCACACAACCGTTCTCCGCCCTAGAGAGCTCAGGTAGGCAGAGGTAGTGCAAGAATCTTCTGTGAGTTACAAGGCCGCCTGGCCTAACATAGCGAGTTCCAGCCGGTCCTACAAGAGGGATTTTTCCAGGACACCTGGTACGAAAAAGGGAGACCCTGCTATTCAAAAATAACGCAAAAGGAAAAAAGAAAAAAAAAAAAAAAGAAATTACAGACAGAAGCCAGGCAGTCCTACCCGCAGGACAAGCCTCCAGCCCTCACAAAGTCCAGTTGCAGGTTTTCCTAAGACTGAGTCCTCTGGCTGATGGGCAAATGGTGTAGAGAAATCCCATTTTTTCATGCTATGTGTCTTGGAGGGAAGTTACCAGGAGCCATCTTGAGAGAGAACCTATTGTTATAACGGAGCCACCCTCGGGGCCTGGGATGACGGAAGCCTCAAGTTGGCTGGGCACAGGCCCTGGTTGGGGGTAGGCCTAGAGCAGCAGTTGGAGGAGCAGCGGGGCTGAACACTCACAAGCCAAAGACTGCAGATGGCTGGAAGTTGGCCCAACCCTGAAGTGCCAGAAGAGAGATAGCCCTACTCTCAGTGGCAAGGAAAAGATCTCTCAACTGAAAAGATTTCTCAACTGAGAATAAATTTGGAATTTGATAGCTCTGAGCCTGGAGCCACTGGGTGGGTCAAAATCTGGAACCACCTATCTGCCGTTCATTGCTGTAGGGCCAGAAAAGGGTTTATTTGGCTTACAGCTCACAGTCCATCATCAAGGGAAATTAAGGCAGGAACTCAGGGCAGGAACCTGGAGCGCAGATCACAGTGGAGTGCTGCTTTCTGATTTGATTTTCTGGCCCATGCCCACACAACCCAGGACCACCTACCCAGGGGTGGCACCACACTCAGTGGGCTGGGCTCTCATCACTCAAGAATCAAGAAAATGCCCTCAGAGGTATGACCACAGGCCAATCCAATGGAGGCAATGCCTCAGTCGAGGTTCCTTCCACCCAGGTGTGTGATGTTAACAGCTGAAGCTATCCTTCACAATTGACTCCGTGTCAACTTGACACACAAGCACATCACTATTATTCCACAACCTTTCCATTTCTTATCCCCAAGATCTCATGTTAATATTAATATTACAACATAAAATGGTACAACTTTAAAAGTCCTTCAATCCTTAACAATTCAAACACTTTTAAAGTTCAACATCTCTTTAAAAATTCTCTTGGGCTGGAGAGATGGCCTAGCATTTAAGAGCGCCGATTGCTCTTGCAGAGGACCTGGGTTCTATCCCCAGCACCCACATGGCAGCTGAGAACCATCTTTAACTCCAGTTCCAGGGGATTCTGACACCCTCTTCTGACCTCTGCAGCATTGCACAACAAGGGTGCACAAACCTTCATGCAGACTGTACGTTCATACACATAAAAAAAATAAATTATAAAAAAATTCTCTTAAGTGTTGGCGCCTGTAAAATCCAAACAATTTACATACTGTCTGATTTGAAAAGGGAAAATCTAGGCACACTATTATGCATGTATTTCAGAAGAGGTGATTTCGCACTTAGAGAGAGGGATACTATGTTCTTTCCACTAGGTTCCAATCAAATATTGCTTTGACAATGGAACTTATACATGCTTTTGTTGGCAGGTGTCCCTTTCTTATTTTGGAACTGTATGATGAGTTGAAAGAAAGATGTCAGAGAAACCATTGGCCAAATGGCAAGCATGGAATTCTTTCAGGGTACATAGTTTCATGTAGTGAAGCCCTTTTAGTCCCTTCATTAGCCAAATTAGTATTGTTTCCTTCTTTGGTATTTCTTTTCAAATGAATGTCCTGGGATTTTAATGATGGGGAAGTGGGGAAATACATATCATCTAAAAGTTCTGAGATCATGGACTATTTTGAACAGGTTAACCAGAAGAAATTAGAAATCTTTTTTTCTGAAACATACCATAGTCACATGAGGCAGGATAGAAAGGAAATTAAGGAGACATGGGAAGGAAAAGAGGTCCTTCATCTGGAGTTCTTCAGACATCAGTGATATCTGAATAAAAATTTCCTAGAGAGACAATGTACACTTTCCTAAAGGCATATCAAACACAATAAGTAAACTGTGCTTGCTTAAGAACAACATGATTTCCGCCGGGCATGGTGGCGCATGCCTTTAATCTGAGCACTTGGGAGGCAGAGGCAGGTAGATCTCTGTGAGTTCAAGGCCAGCCTGGTCTACAAAGTGAGTCCAGGCCAGCTGGGACTAAACAGAGACCCTGTCTCAAAAATACCAAAAAAAAAAAGAACAAAATGATTTATAAACTCTTATTTCCAAATCTAGACAACATCTCTCATAAATCTACTTATAACTTCATTTACATAAAGAAATTCCTTAGCCATTAAGCACTGTAATTATACTCTTTTAACAATGTAACTCAGAAAGCCACAGGAACACATACACACACACACACACACACACACACACACCACACTCTTGAGTATGCACTATTCTTTCCCTGAGTACCTTTTTTGTATTTTTGTTAAGCTTCAACAGTGCTTCATACTGGCTTGTCCTGGAATTCTTCCCTATGGTGTCACCCAGGGTCCAGTTTTGCCTGAGAGGAGGTCTCTTAAGTCTTTGAAAAAGAACTCCTTAAGCTGCTTCAGGTGACTTCATGGAGCTGCTGCTGCTGGCATCTTCTTGGGGTTCAGAAGGACCCACCTGAAGATCGTATCAGTCTATGCATTAATATAAGCATTTACTCATTTCCCCTTTCCCGTATGTATTCACATCAGTTTTCCATTCATCTATTCTACAGGCATATGTTGAATTCTTTTCTGCATGTCAGGCCCTATAGTCTCTTGGCTTGCATGTTACCTTGGTTTCTTTGCTTCTTACCTTTGTTTCATTGTTTCTTTGCTGGCCAGAGACTCAAATAGTGTTCAGTAAGTGCCATTGGCACTGAAGATAGAAATTCCCTTATAGTCATCTAGATTCCATTCCTGCATGAATTTCCCAGGCACCAATTATTATAAGGACTAATCAAATAATGCCCTAAGAGACTCTCTTACCCCCAAGAAAGCTTTGAAAGACATGGTTGGAGGAACCAACATTGAGATGAGAGCTGAGGGAACTACCCTCAAAAGCAACAGGTTCAGGATCCAAAAGATTCTCACTTCTGCCAAGCATGATGGGGGGCATGCCTTTATTCACAGCATTCCTGAGGCAGAGACAGGTGGAGCTCTGAGTTGGTTCTGTGTAAGTTATCTGGGGATCATGGTGGACTCATGTGGGTTCCAAAGGCCTTGAGTATCTCTGCTCTCCAGCTCTGCTGCTTAAAGCACACGCAACCTCTCTCTTGGATTAGCTCTGTTTCATGTGTGCAGGATTCATCAGTGGATGTCTCATGGTTCTGGCAAATCCAAAATCTTGGGGTTTGTATAGAACATAGGTTTCACCTTCACAGTTTCACACAGTGATCTCTTAGGGCCTCCTTTCAGGAATTCAAACCCTGCCAGATACTGTCTGTCCTCAGTGGCTCTCTGGAATCATGGCACAAGACCCCACGAGCCCCTTGCATCTTTCATTCTTGCAAAACCAGTATTGCCAAGTTCTGCCAGATCTGAATGGAACCTGACCCCCTTTGGACTACAGTTCCATCTGCCTTTGCGTGCTGACCCTTAGGAAACATTTCCCCAGGAGATTAAAAAAACAAAACAGGGACCCTTTCAGCGGCATTCTCAGTTTAGACACTCTCTTTTCAAGCGTGTTAGGATTTTTCACAAAACAGAACCATCAGTGGGCGGGGCCCCCTTCCTCTTGTCCCATTACAGAGTGCTAGGTTTCCCTGGGATGACTGTAATCTCTAACAATCACAGCTGCTTTAACCCTGTCTTGCTATAATGGTAAATTCTTATTTTCTTCAACAAACCATACATTTTACAGATCTTTCTGTAAAGTTTTACTTTTTTGCTTTCTCTTGCTACAATCCAGCATAGTAGGGGTTCAGAGAATCCTTTTTTTATTTTTTTTTATTTTCATATGTGTATGAATGTACTGTCTGCATGTAGGTTTGTGCACCCGTGTCGTGCAATGCCTCGGAGGTCAGAAGAGGGTCTCGGATTCCCCTGGAACTGGAGTTCTTCTAGAATTGGAGTTACAGACGGTTCTTAGCCACCATGTGGGTGCTGGGGATCGAACCCAGGTTCTCTGCAAGAGCAGTTGGTGCTCTTAACCGCTAGGCCATCTCTCCAGCCCCTCAGAGAATCCTTAAAGAGGGACACCATGGCATGAAGAAAAAGGTATAACATTTCTTTAGAATGCCAAGAGTTGGGTACCAGGAGGCTGTCTGCTGAAGGAACAAAGGCCCTGAGTTCTTACCCCACCATGTATTTTACTGAGTTAGCTTAGGTATCTTGAATGAAGACCATTACTCAGTGCAGACAGTCTTGTGAAAGCTTCCTTAAGACCTCTTGGTACACTATTTTAAAACAGAGAACTTGTTTGCTAAGCATATCAGAAATTATGACTTGTGGTTAGAGTGTTCTTATTAAATCTGGGCTCTGAGACACTGTGTTTCATTATCTGCCTCAACACCATGTCTGCACTGCTTTATTCCAAGTAAACATCATTGACTACAGATGCCATTGGGCACAGTCAAGCATGCTTTCAACAGTGCTCAACATTCTCTCCCTCACTGTAGACCTGTATGAGCATAGAAGGCAGTATCCATTCCACAGCTTGGGAGCAAACCTGTCTTGAAATTTCTTCTGCCTAACTCATTACCTTTTTTTTTTGGTCTTTTTGAGACAGGGTTTCCCTGTAGCCTCAGCTGGCCTGGAACTCACTCTGTAGACCAGGCTGGCCTTGAACTCATAGAGATCCACCTGCCTTTGCCTCCCAAGTGCTAGGATTAAAGGCATGCACCACCACACCCAGCCAAACTCATTACTTTTTAAATTCACAGCCACATTTACATTCTCAGGACACAGGAAGAATGCAGCCAGATTGCTTCCCGCGATATAACATGAATGCTCTCTATCCCAGGTTCCAAGAGAGCTGGTCCCATGAGTCACTGTCCACATTTCTCTTGGCCTTCTGTTCTTTCAAACTCCCACCAAAATGACCAATTAAATTCTGCTTATAGCATTATAAGGCTTTTCTAGTCCAAAGTTTCAAAGTTCTCATTCCTCCTTCAAATTGGTTCTAAAGGCCTGTGGGTCCCAGGGTCAGGCTTATCATAGCAATTGGCCTACTTCTTGGCACTAGTTTTCTGTATTAGTTACTTTTTCTTTTTTTTGGTCTTTTCGAGACAGGGTCTCCTTGTAGCCCCAGCTGTCCTGGAACTCACTCTGTAGACCAGGTTGGCCTTGAACTCACAAAGATCTGCCTGCCTCTGTCTCCCAACCGCTAGGATTAAAGGCGTGCACCACCGTGCCAGTGTTACTTTTTCTGTGGAATAGTTGATATCGATTGTCAACTCGACAGGATCAAGAATCACCTAGGGGGGTATTGTGGTTAGAGTGGCCTCTGGGCATGTCGCTGAGGGATTGTCTTGATTAGGTAAATTGAGGTAGGAAGGTTCACACCAAATACAGGTGGTACCATTTCCTGACCTGAGTGCTGGACTGGATTAAAAGGAGAGAGGGAACTGAACAACAGATTCATCTCCTGTCTCTTGCCTGTGAATAATACAGTGTGACCAGCTGCTTCTAGTTCCTGCTGCCATATCTTCTCCATGATGATAGGCTATATACCCTGGAACTATGAACTAAAAACAAGATCCTCCCTTCTTAACTTGATTTTGTCATAACAACAACAATAAGAACTAAGACTGCGACAAAGTACCCAACAAAGCAACTCGTGGAAGGATGGGTTTATTTTGCCTTATAGTTCAAGGGTAAAGTCCACCACAGCAGAAAAGGCATGGCTGCAGAAGCTTGAGGCAGTTGGATTTATTCCGGTAAATGCTGGGGCTCAGCTTGATTTCTCCACTGTATATAGTGCAGAATCCCAGCCCATGGAATGGTAGCACTCACATTTAGGATGGATCTTCCCACCTCAAGTAACCTAATATACAAACACCCTTCTAGACATGCCCAGAGATTTGTCTCCAGTTGATTCTAGATACTGTCAAGTTGACAGTCAATCTAACCAATATACTATGTTTAATTCTGAATTCTCATTCTAGTGAGATGATGTGAAGAAAGGGCTTCCATAACTTTCCCAAATCAAAATAGCAAGTTTACATTCCATGACTTGTCCTTTACCTAGCTGCTGTGTGTACCCCTCTGGAAACTATTCAAAGGATACACAAGAAATCTACTCAGAGGTCTTCAGGGCTAGCTGAAAGGAAAGCTAGCCTCCAGAGCTGCAGGGGCACCTACTGCCCAGCAGATGGCTGTGTTGGACAGGCCCATGTTGTCTCATCCAGGTTGGGAAGTCCCCCGTCTATTCTCAGCTTCTTTTATCCCTCTCCTTTCTTCTTCCCTTTTTTTCTAGATATACAAGCAATGCTGGGACAATGCAAACCTTTGGGTAATCAAACATCTGTTTACAAGAACTCACCTTTACGTTGAAATTTATATAATTGGGACTACTTCACAATTCAGAGCATAAAAAGAAATTGATCCCATTTTGTAATGGGATTTGCTCATAAGACTAGTCAGAAAATAGAGACATTCGCCTAATATGGAATCTGAAGCTATAATACAATTTTTTTCACTTAGAATTGTTTTGATATAAAGAAATAGAAGTAGAAAGATGGTTGAAAATTCTCTATATTCAGATATTTGGGTCACTATACTAAAACCCAAAGTTATGTGACGTAAGATTTGTTATGCTCATGCATTGTTTGTGCATTTAGAAAAAAAGAAGAAAGCAAAAGGATAAAAGAAGCTGAGAACAGACAGGGGAGTTCCCAGTCTGGATGAGACACCATGGGCCTGTCCAACACAGCCATCTACTGGGCAGTAGGTGCCCCTGCAGCTCCACTGCTTAGCTTTCCTTTCAGCTAGCCCTGAAGACCTCTGAGTAGATTTCTTGTGCGTCCTTTGAACAGTTTATAGGGGGATACACAGAGCAGTTAGGTAAAGGACAACCTGTGGAGTCTAAACTTGCCTATATTGCCTATGGAAACTTCTGGAAGATCCTTCCTTATGCCATCTCACTAGAATAAAAACCCAAAATTAAAGACTGTGTGTTGATTGATGATTTGTGTGAGCAGGCTCAGCCCACTGTGGGCAGATGGGCCTAGGCTGTATAAGAAAGCTAGCCAGAGAGCAAGCCAACAAGCAGCATTCCTCCATGGTTTCTGCTTCGAGCTCCTGCCTTGAGTTCTTCAGTGGGTTTAAGTTTTGCAGTTAGTTATATATCCTGGATATTTCTCCCATTCTGTGGGTTGTCTATTCACTCTGGTGACTGTTTGATTTCATGAAATCCTGTTTATCAGTTCTTGGGGGCTATCTCCTGTTCTATTGAAGTCCTATTTAGAAAATCCTTGCCTGTTTCTGTATCTTGAATCTTGAAGTATTTGTTCTAATCTTTAGTTTCCTCTTATAACTTCAAAGTTTCAGGTCTTTTTGTTGTTGTTGTTCTTTTTGAGACAGTCTCCCTTTAGCCCCAGATGGCCTGGAACTCACTCTGTAGACCATGCTGGCCTTGAACTCAGAGAGATCCTCCTGCCTCTGATAGGATTAAAGGCGTGCACCACCATGCCCGGCATTTCAGGTCTTATATTAAGGTCTTTGATGCATTCTGAATTGGTTTGGGGGCAGTGTGAGAGAGATGGATCACGTTTCATTTTCCACCTGTATAGGACCCAGTTTACTCAGCACTATTTGTTAAAAAAGCTCCAATAAATGTTTTTGACAGTTTTGTCAAAAATTAGGTGTTTGTAATTGCATGGGTTTATTGCTGGGTCCTCTATTCTATGATATTGATCTAAATGTTGATTTTTATGCCAGTACCATGCTGTTTTTGTTACTTTGGCTCTGTAATATAATTTGTGATCAGATATTGTGATATTCTCAGCATTGGTCTTTCTGCTATGGATTGCTTTAGCTATTCTGGGTCTTTTGTGGCTCCATATGAACTTTAGGATTTTTTTCTACTTCTGTGAGTAATGACATTGGAACTGCATTGAAGATGTAGACTGCTTTTGGTAATATAGCCATTTTCGCAATACCAATTTTCCCTATCCATGAGAATGGGAGTTCTTTCTATCTTCTATGTTTCTTTCTATCTTCTTGATTTTTCTCCAGTATCTTAAAGTTTCCATTATAGGTGTCTTTATCTCCTTGCCTAGGTTTATTCTTAGGTATTTTAAAAAAATTAATTATTTTTTATTTCATGTGTGTGAGTGTATTGCCTGCAGGTGCACTTGTGTCATGCAATGCCCACAGAGGTCAGAAGAGGGCATCAGATCCCCTGGAACTGGAGTTAGCTGCCATGTGGGAACTGAGAACTAAACCTGGGTCCTCTACAAGAGCAGCCAATGCTCCTAACTGCTGAGCTATTTCTCCAGCCCTTTCCTAGTTTTTTGTTTTGTTTTGTTTTGTTTTCATTTTGTTGTTGTTGTTGTTGTTTTGATGCTATGGTGAATTCTTACTCAGCAAGTTTGCCATGGTATAGAGAAAAGCTACTGCTTATTATTATTATTATTATTATTATTATCATTTTTGAGACAGGGTCTCCCTATAGCCCCAGCTGTCCTGGACCTCACTCTGTAGATCAGGCTGGCCTTGAACTTACAGAGATCTGCCTGTCTCTTTCTCCCGAGTGCTAGGGTTAAAGGTGTGCACCACCACGCCTGGATTAAAGATGGTTCTTGGCCACCATGTGGGTGCTGGGAATTGAACCCTGGTCCTCTGCAAGAGCAGTCAGCGCTCTTAACAGCTGAGCCATCTCTCTAGCTCCGTTATTGCTTTTTATACATTGATTTTGTATATTGCTATTTTGATAAAAGTGTTTAACATGTCTAAGATCTTAAGAATTTATTAAAGGAGACTTAAAAAAAAATAAAGGAGACTTTAGTCTTTTATTAAAAAGTAGGATAATACCATGCATGGTGGCACACACCTTTAATCCTAGCACTCAGGAGGCAGAGGCAGGTGGATCTTTGTGAGTTCAAGGCCAGCCTGGTCTACAGAGTGAGTTCCAGGACAGCTGGGACTACAGGGAGACCCTGTCTCAAAAAAAGACCAAAAAAAAGTAGGATCATATCTGAAAATAGTGCTTTTTCCTTTCCTATTTTTATCCTTTTGTTTTCTTTCTCTTATTTTATTGCTCTAAGACTTCCAGGAGTATAATGAATAGGAGGAGAGAGTAGACACCCTTGTTTCCTTCCAGATATTCCATGAGGTTGCTCTAGGTTTGTTGTATATAGCCCTTAATAAATCCTAGTTTCTTCAGTGCTTTTATCACGAAGGAATATTGAGATGCGTTGAAGGCCCAGCGCTCAGAAGGCAAAGACAGGCAGATCTCCTTGAGTTCAAAGCCAGCCTGGTCTGCACAGGGAGTTCCAGGGCAGCTGGGGCTACAGGGAAACCCTGTCTCAAAAAGACCAAAAAAAAAAAAAAAAGAATTATACTGAGAATTTTTACATCTATGTTCATCAAAGAAATTGGTTGATGGTATTCTTTCTTTCTTGTATCTTTATCTGGTTTTGGCATCAGTGTAATGTTGGCTTAGTAGAATGAGTTTGGTACTGATCTTTCCCTTTTATTTTATGGAAGAGTTTGAGGAGGATTATTGGTAGCATTTCTTTACAAGTTTGGTGGAATTTGGCCAGGAATCCATCTAATCCTGGGCTTTTCTGTGTTAGGAGTCATGTATTACACCTTTGACTTCATGGATGACTATGGATTGGTTTAGGTTGTTCCTACCTTCTAATTTTTATTTGTAGCTGGGTGTGGTAGTGCATACCTTTAGTCCTAGCACTCGGGAGGCAGAGGCAGGCAGATTTCTGTGAGTTCAAGGCCAGCCTGGTGTACACAGTGAGTTCAATCAAGGTAACCTGGGGCTACAAGGAGCCTCTCTCAAAAACAAAAAAACCTTTTTGTTTTTTATTTTACGTGTATGAGTGTATTGCCTGTATCTGTATAAGTGCAGTAGAAGGAAATACATAATGTACAGTTAGAAAAATTTAATATTGGAGCAAGTGCAAGAAGGTTAGACCATAAGTGAGGCAAGTCTATGGATTCTCAAAGCACAACACAGTCATGTGCTTACCCAGTCAATGGCATAGCTCATATCTATCTGTCTGTCTGTCTATCTATCTCTATAAACATCATACACTAGGATCCTCATGTGAGGGAGAACATGTGATTTTTCAGTTCTACGGATCCTTGTTTTTGTTAGTCTTAATGTACCTTCCATTTGGAGAGCTATGCTTTAGATATACTATACACATACGTAAGCCAATCTCAAGGGTTCCTTCCTTGTTTTGATCTACAATTTCTGCTTTCTCACTTGCTAGCCAGGCAGGCAGAGAGAAGGGCCTCACAGGTAGGAATGCATCTGAATACTGTTGTCTGGGAAACCACTCTGCTGTTCATCCTCAAGAGGTCAATGACTCAGAGGGGCCTGGGGTGAGTCAATATCCCTCCCCACTCTGAAGTCTTCCCAGGCACAGAGGCTGAAGCTGAGTGCTGAGGCTGGTTCCCATGGAGACCAAAACCAGGTCTTTCAGATTCAGGAACAGAAAATGACAGTAGAATTCAGTGCGCAGCATGGATCATGGCAGCCTATGACAGATGTGGAACTGCAAGCTGACATTTACATTCTCCAAAAGGGTGCCTGTTCTTGACTGAGTGTGCATATGCAAACACACACACACACACACACACACACACACACACACACACACACACACTGTATGCATTCACTGACAGTGACCTGTCTGCCTGGAGCATCAAGTGCACATGGATATGGCAGGCTATGAGGTGGCAAATGTAGACAGGATGCAGAACATGGAAGAGAGAGGGGGCAGTTCATTACTGTTGGGCATGTGGGACCTAAATGTTGCATACCTTTTCCTCTACGACTTTCACGTGTACACTAGCTCTTGAAAGAGCTGTAGTGAGGCATAATGGACCTAATAAAACATCCACGCAACTATGGGTACAATACAATGACCTTTTGTTCTAGTTTCTCTTCCATTGCTGTGACAAAACACTCTCACCGTCGCCAACTTGGGGAGGAAAGGGTTTGTTCAGCTTACATCTCCTGGGTCACAGTTCATCACTCAGGGAGCCCAAGGCAGGAACTCAGGGCAGGAACCTGGAGCTGAAGCACAGGCCATGGAGGAATGCTGTTCACTGGCTTGCTCCCTTGGCTCATGCCCACCCTGCCTTCTTATACGGTACACAACAACCTGCCCAGGGTGGCACCACTCATTGTGGGCTGGGCCCTCCCACACTGCTCGACCATCAAGACAATACTCCACAGACGTGGCCACAGGCCAATCCAATGGAGCCAATTCCCCAATTGAGGCTCCCTCAACCCAGGTGTGTCAAGTTGACACTAAAGCTATCCAGCACACCTTTGAATTGAATTTTTGTGTATTTCATACAAAAATCTTACTCATCTTTATAACCCCTGCCTCATCCACACCCTCCCACATCCCCCATGAGGTGCAGGATTTCGTGCATTCTGTCACTTATTTTAAGGCCTGTCAACTCCAGCTACTGTGCGCAGAGATGCCTCAGTGCAACTTGAACTACTGGGGTCTAGTCAGCTTACCTAGAGTCACGCCCTTAAAGAAGATCAACTCACCCCAAACCAGCAAAAATCATCTGTGAATAATATTAGGGCCTGCTGCCCATTTCCCCAACTCTGTGCTGGGTTTTTGTCTGCTTGAGCTTGCATGGGACTTGTACATGCTGACATCATTGCTGCAGGTTCATATGAGCAAGGTCCCAGGAGCCTGGAAGACTGTTTCCAATAGTGATGCACCACCTCCCCTGGATCTTACAACCTTTCAACCCCCTCTTCCACAATGGTCCCTGAGCTCTGCTGGGTGGTGTTTAATATAGGAGTGTTGTCCAAAGACCCCCACTCTATAGACTTATTCTCTATGCTTTGGCCATTTGTGGCCTTTTCTGTTCACTGCCCTCTGTTGTGTGATAGAGCTTCGTTGAGAAAAGTAGAGACATGCATTAGGATTCTCTCTACCCCCGCTCCACTATGTTTCATGAGCATTAGGTGGAGACGTTGCATTGTAGATGTTTCACTTAGGGTTGGGGATTTCACAGACACTTATTCCCTGTGTATACCAGATGTAGAACTCTGTAATAGGCTCTGTAGCAAAAGAAGCTTTTGTGATGAGTGATGAGTAGCTTATGTGTCCATAAATATAAGGATCCCTGTTTAGTGTAGTAAGAAATTACATTTGTCTAGGGATGTGACAGCCTTAGGTTTTCTCTAAGATCTATGACTTCTCCACCCACGTGTATGTGGCTATGTTTACAGCACTACAGATGAGGTTCCTCCCATTGAAGTGGGCTTTAAGTCCAATGAGGAAGCTGCTGATTACCCCCAAGATAGAAGTGCCATTACTGCCCCAATGCAGTTTGCTGTGCTGGTCATTATTGTGATTATTAGCAATTAAAGCTGCAGTTGGAGCATCGATGGATGTTCTCCCTTAGCAGCTTGCACAGTGCCCTCCAAAACTATGAGAGCTAGCCTTCAGGGAGGTGGGTTCCGACAGTTCCAGCTCCACCGTGCCAAGTCCAGAGTCCAGAGTATGTAATGTCTTCGGCATTCGGGTCATACCTTCAAGTTCTGAAGCAATCAAGGACTGTGGCAATAGCCTGTATAATAGCCTGGGGAGTCTCTTGGGCTACCCTGGCCCACAACTAGAAGGGACGTTTCTCTTGCCTAGGCCTGTTTCTTCTTTTATAGCCTTCAGCTATAAACATGCACTCATGCACACATATTATATGTTGTGTGTTCCTGCTGTCCAGGGGCCTGCTGGCCCCCTGGTCAGCTGTGAGATTGATTTGCTCATGGCAAAACATGCTCCAGGGCTGATGGCCCTATCAGCCTCATAGCCAAACACTCAGCTGTGCCATTGGTAATTCCACAGCCAACACTAGGCAGGGGGCTGCTGGCCTCTGANTAAAATATTGTATTAGTAGTGCCTACATAATAATTATGAGAAATAAAATATGTATCAGCTTAGAACAGTGTGTTCTACATATTAAGTAGTAGTTGTTATAATAGTTATTATTTCATCGTCATTAAGATAGAAGTACAGGATCCTTAGATCCTTAGAGATCTCATCATAGTGTTTTATTGCTACCAGAGCATTTCATTTGTGGAAC
This sequence comes from Rhizomys pruinosus, assembly GCA_009823505.1. Lineage (NCBI taxonomy): Eukaryota > Metazoa > Chordata > Mammalia > Rodentia > Spalacidae > Rhizomys > Rhizomys pruinosus. The sequence goes on along the minus strand of VZQC01000657.1, from coordinate 1,550 downwards.
TGGAATTGTGTACTAAGACAAGCTCTGTGGTTGAACTGTATTTCATAACTGGCACAGCATAATAAATTCAAAAGTCCACCACAGGCTCATGCTTCCGTCCAAGCCTAGCTCTTGTTATGTATGCAACTTAACTCCAGAATATTTATTTCTGTTAATGTAAATGGAGGTAATAATGCAATATTATAGGGGTTTTTAGTAAATACAAATGAGAAAGCATTTGAAGTATCTGTTTTAGAGTAACTGCTTGAAACATCACATTCTTCTATTCTTGGCACTATTTCTAGCATCACTAATAAAAGTTGAAAAGAAAAAAATCATATAGAAAATCTACAGAAGCATTTAACCCTATGTATGCACATATCTATGGATATAATTTGCTTAGTCTTTAAGGTTTGGGGCAGACAGTGAAGGATTATGTATGTAAAAGGGCTCTATAAATGGAAGTTCAAACAAATTCTTACATTCTTTTTCCCCCGATGACCCAACACAACTTTACAAGCATCTGACATATTTTTTTTCTTTTTGGTATTTTCGAGACAGGGTTTCCCTGTAGCCCCAGCTGTCCTGGAACTCACTCTGTAGACCAGGCTGGCCTTGAACTCACAAAGATCCACCTGCCTCTGCCTCCTGAGTGCTAGGATTAAAGGCGTGCGCCACCACGCCCGGCAGCATCTGACATATTAAAGAATTGTTGTAACCATCCTGTTCCTTATTAAGTCATATATTTGATGTTATTTATTGTGACATATAAAGTCACTCAAAAGGAAAATGAATTTTTCAAAGAGCAAAAAGTAGATGAATCCTACAGTTTTTATGCATATAAAATATTATCATTTTAAAGATGACTTCAAGAGTAACTATCACTGTTTCAAATATCAAGGAACTAAGTAAGTAAAAGGAATGTGCTTCAGATTCTATGTATGGAATGAGGTTAATGACTTAGGATTCAAACAACTGGAGAGAGAATGTAGAACAAATATTTTATTAAAGCAATTCAACATGCATGGATATAACAAAGTATCAGTAAAATGGCATGTTTTATGATAGGTTGTTTAAAGAAATTTAATTTGTACTATTTTTTAAGTCTTGCTGTAATTTTCCTGTACATATAGAGCAGTCATTTCAAAGTTGGAGGTCTGAGGCCATCCTGAGGCTCAAACTCCAAGTACTCTACCACTGAGTTACAACTCGAGACCCATATCTCTCACTTTAATTAATAGTAATTTAATACATTTATAAAAGCTACTAAGAAACTGTGACCCTCCATGAAAGCCCTGGACTCTTCTCCTCACTCTTTTTGCCTCTGGTTGGCTTCTTTTTTCTGTACTTGGTGCCTGTGGAACTGAAGTAGTGCCAAGCACCTGACAGGAATTCAGACACAGCCTAGACAGTTGGCTACAAAAGGCAATTCCAGAGGTTGATCTTGGCAATAACTTGCTTTTTCAGCACTTGCTTACTGGTTAATCAAGGGATGCACTCCCACCACAGATACCTGTGGTGTTCCTGAACCTAAAGTAAAGATGTAGCCTTACCACAAGATCAGCCTTACA
>VZQC01000648.1:956650-1046513 GCA_009823505.1 Rhizomys pruinosus | reverse complement strand
ATCAGGAATACTATTGATTTGGAGTTGCTCTTTCTTTTTTTTGGTTAACTGGGCTAGAGGTCTGTCTATTTTGTTTATCTTTTCAAAGAACCAGCTTTTGGATTCATTGATTCTATGTATTGTTTTCTTTGTTTCTATTCATTGATTTCTGCTCTGATTTTTGTGATTTCTTCCTGTCTTTGGAGATTAGGGTTCATTTGTTGTTTCTCAATAGCTTTATAGAGGCATGATCCACATGTTAAAAGTGAACAATTCAGTCAGTTTTAGTAGCTCCATAGCTATCTGCAAATATTACCATGGTCAATTTTAGGACATTTTTTTTTTGGTCTTTTCAAGACAGGGTCTTCCTGTAGCCCCAGATGTCCTGGAACTCACTCTGTAGACCAGGCTGGCCTTGAACTCACAAAGATCTGCCTGCCTCTGCCTCCCATGTGGGGTGGGGGTGGGGGGGAAGGGAAGGAACCCGTGTCCTGTACAAGAGCAGCTAGTGTTCTTAACCACTGAGCCAACTCTCCCTTATATATCATCTTTAAAGAAATCTGTATTTAGAGTCTTTGCTCAAAAAAAAAAAAAAGGTTGAGTTCTATTTCTTCTCACTTTGATGCCATTTTCCATTGGACACTTTTGTAGACATTCCTTTGATCCTCTGATCAGCCCAGGCCAATTTGGCTCATGCTTTAGGTATAAAAAATAATCGTTAAAACAAACCCCAAAATGTTGCCCAGAATGGTCAAGCATTTAAAACTAGCCTTGGCTACATAAGGAAGACTATATGAGAACCTATCTCAAACAAAACACACTGTTCTCCAGGCAGGAAGTGAGTGTAGTGCATTTATCTCTTTTCCAGTGGTTGTTACTGTCATCATTTTGCTGTTTCAACACCCAGGACACTGTCAAAGGGTGCAACTGGGGCCGCAGAATCAGCAATCATTGATGCCTTGTGTCCCAGGTGGTGGTAACAGTGGCCACAGGGCTGCCAGCCACGGCTTTTACCCGGCAGCTATGGCTAGCCTGCACCCTCCCAAGCCTGGCACTGAGCAGTTGCATGGGTAACAGAAGCTGCTTGCCTTTTGTTCCTGAACATTTTATATGTTCACTTTTCCAACTTTCCTAGTGATGTGTTATAAAATAGCCAACATCCATTTTCTTTGCGGCTCCAATGAGCATGAGTGCTTTCTACTCACAACTGAGAAGCTTGGCTAGCTAAAGATGGTGCTTCTGGGGCTGGAGAGATGGCCTAGTGGTTAAGGGCGCTGACTGCTCTTGCAGAGGACCCGGGTTCGATCCCCAGTACCCACATGGCGGCTAAGAACCATCTTTAACTCCAGTCCCAGGGGAATCCGACGCCCTCTTCTGACCTCTGCGGCATTGCACGAAACAGGTGCATGGACCTACATGCAGACACTACATTCATACACATACAAAAATAAATAAAAAGTAAAGGAGTGCCGGGCGTGGTGGTGCACGCCTTTAATCCTAGCACTTGGGAGGCAGAGACAGGTGGATCTCTGTGAGTTCAAGGCCAGCCTGGTCTACAGAGTGAGTTCCAGGACAGCCAGAGCTACAGGGAGACCCTGTCTCAAAAACACCAAACACACACACACACACACACACACACACACACACACACACACACACAAAATCCCCTCCTTTATGGAAAGAAAGATGACCAGATAGCTGGCTGGTTACTCATATGAACTCACAGCAATACTGAAAGCATGCGTAAGTTCTATGCAAGCTCAAAACAGACAAAATCACAGCAGAGAAATGGGGAAGTGGGCAAGAAATCCCAATCCAACCTAAGGAACTTCTGGCAACTGATAGCTGCTGGTAGGGGCGACGGTGTCTTACAGGGACGACACTTGGTGGGCCCAGTGAACGGATCCACACTGAAGGACATGTGGGGCCACAGAATTCTTTTTAAAAAAATATTTTATTTACTGGCAGGCATGGCAGTGCACACCTTTGATCCCAGCACTCGAGAGGCAGAGGCAGACAAATCTCTGTGAGTTCAAAGACCAGCCTGGTCTACATAGTATGTCCCAGGCCAGCTGGGGCTACAGGGAGACTCTGGCTCAAAATGACTATTTATATAATTTTTATTTTATGTGTATGAATGAATTGCCTGCATGTGTGTAAGTGCACCCATGTTGTGAAAGCCCCATGGAGGTCAGAAGGCATTGATCCTGAAGGACTGGGGCTCCAGATGGTTGCTAGCTGCCATGTGGGTGCTGTGATCCAAACCTGGCTCTTCTGCAGTGCTCTTAACCACTGAGCCATCTCTCCAACCCCAAATTTATACAGATTCTTAAAAGTACAAACAACAGTAGCAAAATTAGGTAAGTGAAGCCCAGGGAAGGAAATTAGGAGAGAGGGTCCAGAGAGACAGGGAGCTCAAGAGATTGTTGAGGCTAATGGACACATTCTTGATCCTGCCTGTGGCGCTGTGTACACATTTGTCAAAATTTATCCAACATTATGTAAGTTAAAGTCAAAAAACTAAGAGCATTTATCAATAGGATTAACTATTTTTTTAGAATTTTATTATTTTTTATTTTACATTATTCTAAAATATGCATGTAAGTCAAAATTACAAATTCTGAAAATAAACTATAGGTTGATTCCTAAACACATTTAGAGATTCACATTTTAACAGTAAATTTGCATGCAGGTATAAAGATGTATAACTTTACCTTCTTTTTTTAGAATATGACTACATGTCTTCTCTGTCCATATATGGTAATTACAATTTGTGCTTATAAGTGGTAGGGCAATTCTAGAGCACATTTAGAGACTCACATTGAAATAACACAGTTGCTTTCAGATACAATGAAAGATAATAAGGGAAAACATTTGTCCCCCCCTCCCCCCGGACTATGTTACTTCACTTAAGTATAATTGCTTCGAGTTCCATCCATTTACCAGCAAAGCTCATGATGTCATCTTTCTTTACTGCTGCATAGAACTCCATTGTATAGATGTACCACATTTTTGTTATCCAGTCATTAGTTGAGGGGCATTTGGGTTGGTTCCTGCTCTTTGCTATTGTGAAAAGAACTGCAATAAACATAGCTGTGNTGGACTACACAAAGCTCTCAGATGATTTACCCTATACACTATTCATTATTTTCAACCCAAGAAAGACTCTATGCAGGGAAAAAAAGTTAATACTTAAAAATCTCTGAAGTCTACCAACCAACGTTACACTTGGAAAAACGTCAGAGGCAACTAAAGGAGTCTGATGCCGAACCAAAGTAGCTCTGCTGATTGGCAGAAAGAACTGTAATTAACAACCAAATCGATCAACAAATACACGTTTTGCTTTTAGAGATGGGCCAGTTTGTTCTAAAAGTGGCAGAACTTCTCACACTCTACCCGCACCCGGCCACCCAAACTAAACACAACATAGTTCTTCTGCACATACATACTAACAAGCATTGGCTGTCACACATTCTCAGGAAACATTGCCTAGTGTTGGATATTTCCCTAGTGTCCTGCTCCGGGACCCCCTACTACTCCCACCCACAGGGACTCCCAGAGTTCCTGTTGTCAGGAAGTGACCCAGTGCCATGTCTTTCTCACAAGACCAGCCTCAGCTGATGGGTGCAGCTGCCTTTGTCCATTTCTCCAATGAGGTCTTGTCCATTTTGGCTAAGGTGATGCCCTCCACCCTCACATGGGAGAGTCTGGGCAGCTGCAACACGGCAGGGGACTGGCAGAGCCTCAACAGGACCATTCAGGGACAGTTACACCTCAGCTCCTCTGTACAATATCCCTTCTCATGCCCCAGGACTCTGACTCAAGATCACCAGCCCTCCCTGTCTCCATCCCAATGGGTGAGTCCGGGTTACCTCAGCAAACATCAGTGAACACAAAGCTGAGAGACCAGTTCACTCAGAGTCAAGGTGCAGAGTGCTACCCGCCAAGCAGACACTTCACCGAACTCAGCGGGTTTGCTTATTGGCATTTGCAACAGGAACACTCAGTTTCATTAGTGGGAGTGTTAAGCTTTGGTCACTGATGAGGACTATATTAAAAAGTCTATTTCCACAGGAGCAGTCAAACACCAGCTATTTTTTTTTTTTTTTTTTTTGGCCTGGAACTTGCTCTGTAGACCAGGCTGGCCTTGAATTCACAGAGATCCACCTGCCTCTGCCTCCTAAGTGCTAGGATTAAAGGCATGTGCCACCATGCCCGGCTACCAGCTATTCTAATGGCATGTCGCAGTTGGTGCTGATATCTTGGATGAGGCTGTTTGGGCTCATGCTAACTTTTTGCAAGCACATTGGAATTTAAATTTGGAAAAGTAAGGGAGCACCCAGGCCTTTCAGAACTTCTCAGAATCACCTCTCACCCTCAACACACAAATATGTGTCGTGCCCCTCTTCCCTGGGATTCTGATTAAATGGATGTGCCTGTTTGTTTTTACATATACAATTAACTCTTAACTAAGTATTTGATACTNAAAAAAAAAAAAAAAAAAAAAAAAAAAAAAAAAAACAAAGAGTGCAACTGTCCTGTGTTTAGAAAGTTGGAAAATTTAAGCCTGGAGAAGAAAGCCTTTTATGCTTAGGAGTTTATTCTTCACACAGATAATCCTGCATTACTAATCTTCTTTTTTCAAAACTCATCAAACATACGTATCATCTTGACACCCTTGTTTCTGTGTATACATGTTTGTGTGAGAGGAAGAACACGAATCAGTAACATTTTGTTCATTCTTTGTTCTTCCCTTAATTTTTACTTCTGGGTCTAGCATCTAAGATGTAAAATTAATCCAAACATCAAGAATAAAAATGTTGAAATATTTGTTTTAAACAATATAATTGTATTAGTCACTTTTCTGTTGCTGTGATAAAACACCATGACCAAGGAACTTATAAAAGGAAGAGTTTATTTGAGTTTATGATTGACAGTTCCAGGGAATTAGAGTCCATTGTGGCTGGAGGCATGGCAGCTGGAGCCGGAGCAGCATGCCGAGGGTCACATCTCACAAAGAGCACAGGAAGCAGAGAGAGCAACTGTAGACCATGAGTCTTGTTAAGCTCACTAAGCCTGCCCCCAATAACGTACTTCCTCTAGCACGGCCACATCTTCTAAGACCTCCAAAAACAGTGCCAGCAACTGTAGACAAATGTCTGAATACTTACAGCCTATGGGGGACACTCATTCAAACCACCACAATAATGAAAGACTGAAGGAAACCTACAAATGACATTTAGAAATTTATAAATAATTTAATTTTAATTAATGATCATTAGTTAAATTGTACAAGGATGTTAGAAATAGCTCAAACATATTTCATCATTATTAATAGTCTGTGGGCAGATCAGACACTGAGTCAGTGAAGAGACCTTTATTTAAACTGGCCAGTGACAACAAAACCATTTTAGAATGCTGATAAAAATGTGTCAACAGATCCCGTTGCCCCAATTTAATTAAAAACAAGCAGATGGTATCAGATTACATGCCTACAAGTCAACTTTTTCTAACTTTATAAAACTGCACATAAATGGTCATGGCTCTCTTTTCTCTAGACATAGATTCATTATAAAAAACAGTATTATTTTCTCTATCATCTTGGATAATAGACCCCATACACATACCAGGGTTATTTGTTTGTTTGATGTCCCATTACACTCCAGTCTACAAGTTGAGTTATTACTCATGATGCCTTAAAAAAATCTGAAAGTCTTTTTAAAGTTGGATTTCCTGGGGCTGGAGAGATGGCCTAGCGGTTAAGAGCGCCGACCGCACTTACAGAGGACCCGGATTCGATCCCCAGCGCCCACATGGCGGCTGAGAGCCGTCTAAAACTCCAATTCCAGGAGAACTCCAGCTCCAGGGGAATCCGAGACCCTCTTCTGACCTCCGCGGCATTGCACGACACGGGTGCACAGACCTGCATGCAGACAGTACATTGATACACATACAGAAATAAAAAAAAAAATATTTTCTCAGATGAAAACAGTACATTAACTTTAAAACGTGGAAACTGTCTAAAATGGAAAACATGTTATTTCTCAATTGGCCTATTGCTTTATCAACAGACAAAGCAATAGATCATCTATTTTTCCTGCACAGAAGGAACAAAACGTTGGGCGGCTCCTGGTTAGTTCTTCTTGCCTTTCTTTGTTTTCTGAGCGTCAGAAGCATTTGCCTTCTTTTCTGACTCTGCCTTTGAGTCTGCCTCCTGAGCAGCCAGTGCTTCCAGGCGCACGCGTTCAATTTCCACAGACTTCTTTCTGTATTTTCCCGGATATCCAGGATCTTCTGTCGAGCTTCATCCAAAGAGTCCTATTCCAAAATAAAACACCAAGAATATCCACTGATGATGATCTATGGTACCAGGAAAAATCAAGAAATACTTTTCCTTTATCCTTTATTTACAGCAACAGATTTGTGGGGAACTTACTGAAGATGAAAATTAGATTTAGCCCTGAATTTTAGCAATACACAAAACACAAAATTACCATATAAGGCATGTGAGACTTCAACACAGAATTGATGACCCAAAGGTTAAAGATATTGGCAGAGGTTTTGGCAGAGCAACCCCTGCATTAAATGAGTTCAGGCTCAACCTTCCCCCCATGTAGTAATTCTGTTCAATAAGTTACTAGTTCCCCACCTGTATGTAGCCTTAAGAAAATATATCTGGACCCTGATGAAGACCTTGTTAACAGTGTCGCTGAGTCTGCTGGGTTTCTTCATTATTGTCAGCTTCAAATTCATTCTCACTGTACCCTCCACAACTGTATTCCTCTAGGACACCAGTGACCAGTGTCACTATATCCAAGGCCATTTCCTGGTTCTACCGCACTGTCTCCCCTGGTCAGTTGATGTCTCTAGGCTCTCCGAATACCACATTCTCAGTTCTTCCTCTGGCTCACTACCTGCTCCTTCTCTACCCCCTTAGCTGATGTCTTATTTTCTCCATCAACTCTTAATATGGAGGAGACAATGATGCTGTTTACTCCTTCAAAATCAATTTAATGAAGTAATAAGGGTTAATGACCTGATGCTAGCCTGATAGTAATTTTCTAGAAGTCCAGGTCTTTCTTCATTCTTTCTGAATTGTTGGAGAATTTTTCATCACTTCTGCAACTGGTATGATTTTGTTGAGGGGCTAGAAGAGCTGGATGTTGGAATAAGACTTCAAGATGCTTTTGAAGAAAGGAAACTACATCAAGCACAATAAAATTTTATTCCTAAAACCAATTGCACAAGTAGGAGAGGACAACTCTGGCATACTGAAAGAATTAAGTGTGTGAGCCAGATATCTTCAGGATTCCTGGAAAATAAATTTAACATACGTCAGCAAATTCTTGACAGGTGGGCATATTTTTTCCTATTTGATAAGAAATTGTTTATTCAAACCATGGGACCTGTATGGTTTCTTCACACATACCACCTGCAGCTCTGCTTTCATTCTCCTGGAGTGAGGACTACAGTCACATGTCTACAGACGTGGACAAGAATAAAATGGCTTCTCATCCTTGTGAGAACCACAGTCAAATGTATGCAGAACAGCTCTGAATAATAATAATAACAATAACAATAATGCCAGAGTATAACAATTCAGCAAAACAAGATGAGCACATAAACACTATCTCCACGCTGTGTCTGCTTAGGAGGTCAGCATGTTTTATGAGAACAAGAGGAGAGAACCCCAACTCCGGAGATGTCTCCACAGCAAGCATTCTTGCATAAACTTTTATCATGAGACACAAGGCTCTCCTGACACACATGCTCAAAGTTCGGCTTAATTCACCAAGCATAGTTTTACATGATTTTGTAGGATGTGGTGGCACACGCCTTTAATTATAGCACTCAAGAGGCAGAGGCAGGCGGATCTTTGTGAGTTCAAGGCCAGCCTGGTCTACAGAGTGAGTTCCAGGACAGCTGGGGCTACGGGGAGACCTTGTCTCGAAAAGACGAAAAAATAAAAATAAAAATAAAACCATAGGAACACGATTTCATAGTCTCTTCATCTTAGTTGATTGTATTTCTTGTCTGTTGTGAATAGTTCTGTAGATAATGTTTGTTATCTTATTTCCTTTTGCTCAGTCTTTCCTATGTTGATGCAAAATGCATGGCTCTGACTTCCAAGTGAACAGGAAATAAGTTCATTCTCAAACTAGATATGAGGGTGAGTGGAAATGAGTCACAAATCAATGGGTTTTCCAGACACATTGTTGGGGACAACAGAGAGGTGGGATACAATAAAGCAGGGCGATCTTTCCTATCATCTCAGATGCTGTCTCATGGCATTCTTAACATTTGGATTGGTGATAGCTACTGGTCTCCTAAGTTAATCCAAAAAGTTTTACATGCTATTCAAAAGAATGTTAGGTCAGACACAAAACTGGGCAATCAATGTTATTAAGAGAACTAAAGGTAGCCCAAATTAATTTTGGCTCTGGTCTAAAACATTCCAACCCTCTACAATTTTGAAGTTCTAACCCTTCAAAAAACCTTCTAGAATTGTTAACACGGGCATGTTCTCTGGGAACTCAGTTTATGTGAACATGATCTCTTGAATACTTTCTTTGTTATGTGTTTAATTCTTGGCACTCTTGTCAAACATTATTTGGCTTTGTGTGTGTTGATTAAATATTTTAACAAAAACTTTGATAAGGAGAAAAAAATCTAAAATAGTCTATTAAAGGGAAACAACTTTGGTTAGAAAGTACTATAATGATTTTTATCCAAGACAGTGCTGAGTTGGAAGCATGCTTCTAACACTGACTTATAGGAACATGTCTAGTTTATGAGAAACACAGCACTGACAGATGTGAAAAAGATGTCTGTGATCACAGCATCTTTGCCAGGCCCACATGCTGATAAGCTTTGAGCCTTGGTACCATGTAGGATGTACTTGAACCACTCTATCCAATAATGTTTCCCTGAAGTTCAGCTTTTAAACATAGCACAGTTATGGAGAATCTTTATTAATATTCTAAAACTGTTAGAGTTTGAGACACAATTTCTTTAAAGGAGAATACATAGTTATCCCAATTATTCATTTTCTTCAAAGATAATTCTATTGGCTTACTTTTTATCTTGTTTTACTACTGATAAAAGTCCAGGAGGCTGGATAGATGGCCCAGCCATTAAGAACACTTGCTACATAGCTGGGTTCAGTTCCCAGTACCCATGTCAGGTAGCTCACAACCATTTATAACTCCAATTCCAGGAGATCTGATGTCTTCTTCTGTCTTTTGTGGGCACTGCACTTGTATGCACATACTCCCTATAGACATACACTATACATATCATTAAACATTAAAAACTTAAAAATTCAGTGCAGGGGAGATGTGTCAGTGATTGAAAGTACTTGCCATGGATGTCTGATGACTTGAATTAGGATTGCCTGGAACCTAGGTAGAAAGTCATATTCCATAGCACACTTCATGGTGCTCCCGTCATGAGATGGGACATGCCAACAAGAGAAATGCCTCTCCTGGAAGCTTATGGACCACCAGGCCCATAATCCACACAGTAAAGTGGTAGAAATAACTAGAGACCTTCCTTAAAAAAGGTGAACTGACCTCTTAAAGAAGGTATCTAGCCTCCAAATACAAGCTGTGGCACATGCATGCCCACAGTTTTACACACACACACACACACACACACACACAAACATTTTTGTTAATGCAGGCAATTTGGAGTACAACACGTGTAATTTTATTTATAACAAATATTGCTAACAATTTTATTGGAAGTAGAACATCTTTTTGGTTTGACTCCCTGTAGCCCCAGGCTGGCCTCAATCTCCCAGAGATCCACCTCCCTCTGCTTTCTGAGTGCTGGGATCAGAAGCCTGTGCTCCATGCCTGGCTGAAAGGAAAACATCTTAACTCTAAGGGCTTCAAATATTTTCTCAGATGAAAACAGTACATTAACTTTAAAACGTGGAAACTGTCTAAAATGGAAAACATGTTATTTCTCAATTGGCCTATTGCTTTATCAACAGACAAAGCAATAGATCATCTATTTTTCCTGCACAGAAGGAACAAAACGTTGGGCGGCTCCTGGTTAGTTCTTCTTGCCTTTCTTTGTTTTCTGAGCGTCAGAAGCATTTGCCTTCTTTTCTGACTCTGCCTTTGAGTCTGCCTCCTGAGCAGCCAGTGCTTCCAGGCGCACGCGTTCAATTTCCAGCAACTTCTTTCTGTATTCTTCCCGGATATCCAGGATCTTCTGTCGAGCTTCATCCAAAGAGTCCTATTCCAAAATAAAACACCAAGAATATCCACTGATGATGATCTATGGTACCAGGAAAAATCAAGAAATACTTTTCCTTTATCCTTTATTTACAGCAACAGATTTGTGGGGAACTTACTGAAGATGAAAATTAGATTTAGCCCTGAATTTTAGCAATACACAAAACACAAAATTACCATATAAGGCATGTGAGACTTCAACACAGAATTGATGACCAAAGGTTAAAGATATTGGCAGAGGTTTTGGCAGAGCAACCCCTGCATTAAATGAGTTCAGGCTCAACCTTCCCCCCATGTAGTAATTCTGTTCAATAAGTTACTAGTTCCCCACCTGTATGTAGCCTTAACAAAATATATCTGGACCCTGATGAAGACCTTGTTAACAGTGTCACTGAGTCTGCTGGGTTTCTTCATTATTGTCAGCTTCAAATTCATTCTCACTGTACCCTCCACAACTGTATTCCTCTAGGACACCAGTGACCAGTGTCACTATATCCAAGGCCATTTCCTGGTTCTACCGCACTGTCTCCCCTGGTCAGTTGATGTCTCTAGGCTCTCCGAATACCACATTCTCAGTTCTTCCTCTGGCTCACTACCTGCTCCTTCTCTACCCCCTTAGCTGATGTCTTATTTTCTCCATCAACTCTTAATATGGAGGAGACAATGATGCTGTTTACTCCTTCAAAATCAATTTAATGAAGTAATAAGGGTTAATGACCTGATGCTAGCCTGATAGTAATTTTCTAGAAGTGCCAGGTCTTTCTTCATTCTTTCTGAATTGTTGGAGAATTTTTCATCACTTCTGCAACTGGTATGATTTTGTTGAGGGGCTAGAAGAGCTGGATGTTGGAATAAGACTTCAAGATGCTTTTGAAGAAAGGAAACTACATCAAGCACAATAAAATTTTATTCCTAAAACCAATTGCACAAGTAGGAGAGGACAACTCTGGCATACTGAAAGAATTAAGTGTGTGAGCCAGATATCTTCAGGATTCCTGGAAAATAAATTTAACATACGTCAGCAAATTCTTGACAGGTGGGCATATTTTTTCCTATTTGATAAGAAATATGTTTCTCAGGGCTGGAGAGATGGCCTAGCAGTTAAGAGCACTGACCGCTCTTACAGAGGACCCGGGTTCGATCCCCAGCACCCACATGGCGGCCGAGAACTGTCTGAAACTCCAATTCCAGGAGAACTCCAGTTCCAGGGGAATCCAACACCCTCTTCTGACCTCTGCGGCATTGCAGGACACGGGTGCACAGACCTGCATGCAGACAGTGCATTCATACACATACAGAAATAAATAAAAATTAAAAAAAAAGAAAAAGAAATATGTTTCTCATAAAATGGTTTCAGTCAAAACTAGAGTGTGTATCTGCACCTCACCCCTGAATTCCCAGGCTCTGAATTCAAAACATTTCGTGTTAAACAATTAGGAAGTACATGCACAGAATAAGTGTTTTAAAGAAAATTAAGCCAGGTATGGTCATGCCACTACTGCAGTGCAGAACTCCTTCACCATCTTCTCTCAGGTTCAAGGCAGCACTGCAGTCTGCATCAGATTGCCAGGGCTATTGTACTAAAGGAACATCAACTGGTGGGCTTAAACTTACTCTTTGATTCTGCAGAAATAAGGAGATGTCAGTCACCCACAATGAAAATCTGTGCTAGTGATCTGTGATTTTAAATAGGACAAAACCAAATAAACCTAATTATCTTCTCTTCCATTTCACTTCGCTGCTTCACATGGTTCCACAGACTGCTGGGCTTGGGGCATTCTGTGTAAATTCTGTGAAAAATCAAGTAAGTCTGGAGAGCTTGCCCACTGCCAGTGTTAGATTTGGCTCTCTCATCGCTAAGTTTATTTTCCAAATTCACAAATAGTTTCAGTGTCTTCTGTCTCATTCACTCCATTGTTAAGATAAATTTTCATTATGTCAGGTTAGTGAGGGCTTGAAGGAGGGAGGTAAGTAAGATACATGACTATCTGCCCCTCCTCCTTTCTGGGAAGTTGTGAACTGAGGAAGCAACTTTTATTGAATTTTTGCAATGTTCATACTGTATAATATAACAATATTTAACTCCCTTCCCCTATTTGTACCTCTCCTTATTGGCCCCTGTCCAATTTAATGTCCTCTGTTATATATACATATATACATACATATGTATATATAACAGAGGACATTAAATATGATATATATATATACATATATGTACATATATGTATATATATCAAGGCCCATAGAGTCTAATGTGTGTCCCCAAGTGTCCTTCAGTGTATATTCATCCACTGGAGCCTAGCTAACCTACTGAGTCCCATCCTTAAAAGAGCAATCAGCTACCAATCATTCCTTAGGTAGAGCTGGGATTTCTTATCTGCTTTCCCCACATCCATGCTCGGGTTTTGCTTTTTTTGAGCTTGCATGGGACTTGTGCATGCTGTCACCAGTGCTGTGAGTTCATTTGAGTAACTGACTAGCTGTCTGGAAAAATGTTTCCTGTGGTCACCCACCACCTCTGGCTCTTATACACTCTCTGCCCTCTCTCCTGCAATGATCCCTGAGCCTTAGGAGACAGGTTTAATACAGGTTTCCAATTCAGGGATAAAAGAAAAGCAACTGTTTACTAAGAGTTCTTTCTATTCTATGGGGTTGGAGAGATGCCTGAGAAGTTAAGAGCACTGGCTGCTCCTGCAGAAGACATTCCATGGGCACTGCACGACATGGGTGTATGTACATCCACTCAGACACGACACTCATACACATAAAACAAAAATAAATAAACATTTCAAGAATTCTTTAGAGGCTGAAGAGATGGCTAAGTGGTTAAGAACAGTGGCTGCTCTTGCAAAAGACCCGGGTTATAGACTCCCAGCACTGACATGGCCTCTAACGACCATCTGTAACTCCAGTTCCAAGGGATCTAATGTCCTCTTCTGACCTCTGTGGGCATTGCATGACATGGGTGCACCTACTATATGCAAGCAATACACTCATACAATAAACCAGTAAACATAGTAAATAAAATACTTTTTAAAAAGGAATTCTTTCTACTCTAATGTTAAATGATTCTGATTTCTTTGTAATATTACAAAAAGATTTGCCAAATGGGACCCATGTGGGTACTTGAAACTCACCCGCATCTCCCCATACATGTCCAGAACTTCATCCTTTAGCTTAAATCGTTCTTCCTGATCAATGTCTCTGATCCTAAGGACTCTGGTCCTGTACTTGAGGAACTGATGGACTTCTTCCGCCTTCTGCATTGCTTGCTGCTGATTGAATTCTTCCGTTTGCAGCAGCGCCTCATCACTTGTTTTCCTTGATCAGATGAAAGAAGCAAATCATTTGATATCTCAAGAGTCACTGTTATTTCAGAACCCCCTAAATATTTTCAAATTGTGTTAACAGTGAGGTGGTCTGAACCAAACTAAATGGCAGAACAAAATATTAATTTAAAAAATGAGTTATTTGCTGTTTAGTGACTCACTGATATTTTAAGAAAATATCTTGATATCAGTAAATTCAGGTATAATATTTGAAAAGGTGGCATAGAACTGGTGTTCAAAACTATGAGGATAGTTTTACTTTTTAATTTATGCAGTTACATAATTGTATTGATACTCTCAAACATAAGAGTGCATGAGGGAATCTATTAATCCTATTATCTTATCCTGAAGAAAATTTAATCTAATGAAGTAATAGTAATAATATTTCTGTAGGGAAATTTCTATAGCTTTACATTAGATTTCATTAAAACTTTTAAATTATTTGATGATTGATATGATGAAACATTTGCCAAATTTAAGATGTAAATTCATGCAGTCCTAAACACTTAGACAAAATTAAGATATAAAGCAACTGCACATTGGCAACGTACTCAAAATTTTATGAACACAGGTGTCTGCATTAATTATATTTATTGAAACTTACCGTATATACTTACTGAAGTCCATAAATTCTAGTGCTTTTCGAATGACTTGTGGAGATGTTTCCAGGATTGTTGGGGATCGGGATAGTGAATAGGCTGGTACTGAAAAACAAAGGACATAGGCTTGCAAAAAGTAATCTACAATGCCTGACTAAATAAGTATTGTATCTTACTTTGACTGAAAATTATGTTTTCTGTTAAGATATAACCACTGACAGGACTTGCCTTATGTTATTATTTTATGGAAATAAGTTATGAATTATATTTTATATTTATCCTCTATGAATTTTTCTATAGTTAAATAAAGGAACTAAGCAAGTGAAGATATACCATTAGAATAGTAACAAATTGTTTTGCAATTACAGTTAAATAAAGGAGGAAAAAACATCCTCTTACTTTAAGCAAGTTAATTGATCTCGTATTTAAAGAACTTGAGCAATGTGTGAAAAGCAAGCTAAGCTTTATGGGAACTGGAATTTAAATCTACCCAAGACACAGTATCATACTTTCCACTATATAAAAGAAAAGCACTATATAAAAGGAAAACGTTGACATCATGCTGAGTGAAGTAACACAGTCCCAGAAAAACAAACGATGAATGGTATCCCTCATCTGTGGATGCTAGTGCCAATTACCTAGTTGTAAGTATTTCTTGTGTATGGCCTCCTGAGCTTTTGTCCAAAGCAGTTGGGAGTGATGCATATTGGAAACAACAACAACAACAACAGAAAGGACTGCATCGAAGAACTAACTGAAACAGTGAACTTCTGCTCAAAACAGTCAACTTCCTCATGGAGAATATTGAGAAAGACTGAGAAAGAGATGAAAAGCATGTTTGGCAGAATGCATGAGCCCTGGTGGGGTGGGGAAATGGGGGGGGGACACAGGTCTAGATTTGTTGAAAAAATAAAAATAAATTTATGTGAAGAAAAAAAAAAGGAAAAAGTCGAAACTCTATTCAATGTCTTTTTTTTATTTCCTACACCCATGGGGAGTCTACAAGAACAGTTTCATAATTTAGACTCTTGATGACAGTGATTTTTTTACTTTTCTAGAGAATTTTATCTTTAAAAAATATGAAAGAATAGTTTATATGCAATAAAATTAATCCATTTTAAGAGTGCAAATCATTTATTTTAAATAAATTCATTGGGTTCTTTGATTATCATGAAAAGCCAAGTTTTAAATCATCTTCATTATTTAAACGAGATCCCAGGGCCCTTCTACAGTCAGGCTGCATTCCATCAGAAGGTCTAGGCAGCCTTTAAGCTACACTTGTATGTCTGGTTTATTTCTGGATTTCTCCTCTAAGTAGGAATGGGTTGAGTCATATGGTAAACTTTTCAGAAACTTTCAAAAAACCATAGTGGGTTTGTTTCATTGTTCTTAACTGTGTGTGTGTGTGTGTGTGTGTGTGTGTATGTATGTGTGTGTTTGTGTATACATACTATGGCACACTTGTAGAAGTCCGAGGACAACTTATACTTTTTTTTTTATGTTTTTGAGACAAGGTCTCCCTGTAGCCCCAGATGTCCTGGAACTCACTCTGTACACCAGGCTGGCCTTGAACTCACAGAGATCTGCCTGCCTCTGCTTCCCAAGTGCTGGGATTAAAGGCATGTGCCACCAAGCTCGGCTTTAATTTTTTAATTGTATTTTTTATGTGTATGAACATACTGTCTGCATGTAGGTCTGTGCACCCATGTCATGCAAGCCATGGAGGTCAGAAGAGGGCGTTGGATTCCCATGGAACTGGAGTCAAAGACAGTTCTTAGCCGCCATGTGGGTGCTGGGGATCAAACCCAGGTCCTCTGGAAGAGCAGTTGGTGCTCTTAACCACTAGGCTATCTCTCCAGGCTGACAACTTATATTTTTAAAGATTATTTCATTTTATGTGGTATGAGCATTTTCTGTGCATGTATGTATGTGCACAATGCATGTGCCCGATTGTCATGGAGACATCTGATCCTTTGACACTGAGTTATGGACAGTTTTGAGCTGCCATGTGGGTACAGTGAACCTCCTGCAAAAGTGGCAAGCTGACCCCCTACGCCACCTCTCTACCCTCTCAGAAGAAAACACTGGGAGCTGATTCTTATCTGGCACCACGTAGAGGTAAGGTCTCCTTTGCTTCTATCAGTGCGCAGCTTACTGCAGGCCAGCTGGCATGTGGACTTCTAGCCAATTCTCTTGTTTCCACCTGTATTTTCCAGGATAAGTGCTAAGATCACAGATGTTACCACATCTGACTTATTAATGTGGATTCCAAGTATCAAACAAACAAGCACTTTTACCCACTAAGCCATCTCTCTGGTCCTCAAACCATGATGTTTTGACTGTAGTTAATATCATAATAAGCTTCTAAATCACAAAGAAAATTTTCCTATGTCACTCTCTCTTTTTTCCCATTCTTAATTTCAAGAACAGTTTTGGTTTCATAAAAATACTGGGAACTGTTCTGTGTAATCCCTCCCAAACTTATGCATTGCTTCTCCATTTTCAGTATTTCTCAATGAAGTGGTAAGTTTCATAAGAGTTCAAGGCTAGCCTGGTCTACAGAGTAAGTTCCAGGACAGCCAGAGCTACAGGGAGACACTTTCTCAAAAAGACCAAAACAACAACAACAAGAACAACAACAACAAAAACAAAACAAAACAAAAAAAAACAAAAAAAAACCCAAAAACACAAAACAAATAGTCAATCTGCATTGACCATTATCTCCCAAACTCCATGATTTACTTTTGAGTTCACTTGTGGCATTATGCATTCTTTGGATTTGGACAATTGCTTGGAGACATATATTTGACTCAGGTTAGTTTTTGTGCTGTAGACAAGTTCTAGGCTTTATTATTTTTCTCCCACACATAACTCTGTTACTACTGATCTTTGTTATATCTTGAGTTATACCTTTTCCAGAATGTAACTGAGTTATAATTATACAGGATTTAGTCTTTCTTGATTGGCCTCTTTCACTTGTACTTTCATACTTGATAGCTTATTTCTGAAAACAAGACTCTATTGTCACTACATCCTGATTGATTTGACTGTTCCCATTCTGATCTTCTGATCTTCTGTTATTTCAGAGTTTTGGCAATACAGTTGCAGTGAACCTCCATATGCAGTGTTTTATGTGGACATAAGCTTTTAGTCCTTTGGGTAGATAGGAAGTAGAATTGCTGGGTCATATAGTAAGAGTATGTTTAGTTTTGTCCAAACTGCCTTTCAGAGTAGATTTGCCATTTTTATTCCATTAGCAATGATTAAGAATTTTCATTGCTGTGGGGCTAGAGAGATGGCTAGTGGTTACGAGCACTGACTACTCTTTTTATTTTATTTTATTTATTTATTTATTTATTTATTTTTATGTGTATGAATGTATTGCCTGCATGCAGGTCTGTGCACCCGTGTCGTGCGATGCCGCAGAGGTCAGAAGAGGGTCTCAATTCCCCTGGAACTGGAGTTCTCCTGGAACTGGAGTCACAGACGGTTCTCAGCCGCTATGTGGGTGCTGGGGATCGAACCCAGGTCCTCTGCAAGAGCGGTCGGCGATCTTAACCGCTAGGCCATCCCTCCAGCCCAAGCACTGACTACTCTTACAGAGGCCTGGGTTCATTTCCCAGCCCCTACATGACAGAGCACAACTGTCTTCAACTCCACTTCCAGGGGATCTGCCACTGTCTTCTGGCCTCTGCAGGTACTGCACGACATGAGTGCACTTACATACCTGAAGGCAAAATATTCATAACACAGAAAACAATTTTTAAAAAGTTCTTATTGTTCACTTAATACTTGATGTTTCCAGTGTTCTGAATTTTGCCCAATTTAATACTTTTCCAATGCTATTTTATTGTTTGTTCAATTTGCATTTCCCTGATGCAAGTAAGCTAGAGCATCTTTCTGTTTAACTGCTCTGGATATATTTTCCTTAGGGCAGTGTCTGTTAAGATTTTTTTTATCTATATTTAAAATATTATTAGTTTCATTATTATTTAATTTCATGTTCTTTGTTTATTTTGTAAGGCAGCCTTTTATCATAAATGTCTTTTGCAAATATTTTCCCTCATTCTGTGACTTGGCTTTTCATTCTCTTGCTACTACAGAGTAGAAAAATTTCATTTCAACGAAGTCCAGCTTGTTAATTTTTCTTTCATGAATCGTGCTCCTGGTATCATATCTAAAAAATCACCAAACCCCAGGTCTCAGTAGCTTTGCCTGCCCATTTTTCATTTCTTCAACTGTATTAGATAATTTCTATTGACAAATGCACAACATTGATTCCTTCTCTGTTAGTTCAAGTGTCATGCAGATTTCTTTAATAGATTATTTCAGCTGTACTTTTCAACTTCAGAATTTCACTTGTTTTTTTATACTTTCTAGCTTCATAGTGCCATTTTCTTTCTGATAAGTCACTGACCTCAAACATTTGTTAAAGTCTTTAAAAATTGTTTCTTTTTCTATTGTCCCCGTCCCCGTGTGTAGGGAGAGTATGTGTGGCTTATGCACACATGTGTGGCAGGCATGCATAGGATGACATTGGGGGTCTTGATCTAGCAATCTCGGGCTTTCCCCCTAAGGCACGATCTCTCACTGACCTAGAGCTCGGCTGGCAGCCATCATGCCCCCATGATCCTCCTGTTTCCACCCCTGACAGCTCAAGAGTTACAGGAATGTGCAGTCATACCCTGCTTTTTACATGGCTCCTGGGGATTTGAATGCAGGTCTCCTTGCTTGTGCATCAAGTCTTCTTCACACTCAGCTATGACCTCAGCCCTCCTTTGGATTTTATGTTGTATTTATAATAGCCACTTTGAAATTTTGGGTCATTTAGGCTGTCCTGGAGATTATTTCTAGTTGCTCATTTTACCCTGTATATCAACCTCTCCTATTTCTTTGGCTGAATAGTATAAATTTGAGTAAAAACTGGACATTTTCAGGGGCTGGAGAGATGGCTCAGAGTTAAGAGCACTGACTGCTCTTACAGAGGACCAAGGTTTGATTCCCAGAACCCAAATGACAACTAACAACTATCTGTAACTACAGTTCCAGGGGATCCAATGCCCTTTTCTGACCACCGTTAGCATTCCATGACATGGGTCAACCAACCTACCTACCTTCAGGCTGTATACTCATACATATAAAATAAAATAATAAATAATAAATTTGTAATTGGACATTGTTTATAATACAATGCAACCATAGAATCTGGTCCCTTATAAAGTCTTGACTCCCTTGTAGTATTTAGTCAATGGTGTTTTTACTCAATTTTCTTCAATCTGAGTTTTTAAGCCTCATTTCTGAGAGAACATCCTTGGGTCAGCTGATATTTTGTCAGAGGTTTTCCTTAAGTGTCATCTCAGCAGGGACTTCCTCTCTTGAGTACAGAATCTTGATGTGCTTAGGGCCACATTCAAAGATCTGCCAGAGTGTGCATTTTCTACTGCTTTCTCTGATTTAGACATAACTGAGCCAGGAACACATGGATACCATGACCCTCCAGGCTTCCTTGAATGTAACACACACAACCTTAGATATGTGTGTGAGCTTCCAGAAGCCCAGTAAAGCAGAAGCATATCAGAGAACTCACTGTGGATGTCTTATTATTCATATCTTCCTGCTCAACTTGGCTTAATCTATTGGCTTCCTTGACCAGTAGCACTGTCTCAGGCAGCTATGACAGTGGCCACTTCCTACAGTCTGCAGCAATGTTCCCTCTTGCTTTTGACCTGGGTGATGGGCATGGAGCTTCGAAACATTTGCTACAGGCAAATTAGTATGCCAGAGAGCCTTGCTGTGGCACCAGGTGTGACAGATGCATATTTTTCTTTTAGGACCCCTAGTGTCACATGCACTTGTTGTGATCTCTCACATAATTTTATTTCAAAAGCGTGCGCAGAGCTGAGCAGTGGAGACAGCGCCTACCCGTGTTCTCTTCCTTCGTGGAAGCTGGTCCGCTCTCGTTGCTTATGGATTTTGTCAGGTCCCTTATGCTCTTGCTCAGTTGCCACTTTTTCCATGGTATATTTCCTGCTGATGTTGGTGGCAGTTCTTTGGTCTCTCCGGCTTTGCCGGCTTTGCCGTCTTTGCCACCAGCGCCCCTGTCTTTGCCACCAGCTCCTCCTTTCCCACCAGCTTCTGCGTCCTTTCCCAGTGCTTCTGCGTCCTTTCCCAGTGCTCCTCCATCTTTCCCACCAGCTCCTCCTGTTTCTCCTACAACACAATGCATATGTCTCTGAAAAAAACAAACAAACTGTATCTGCTAAGTCACATGCAAAAAAAAAAAAAATCTAACATTGCTTGCTTGTGGGAGCACTGATTTGGAGAGATGATTCAAATGCTCTGTAATGTCTAACCAGAGCATTAGCAACAGAAACAATCGTGGCTAACTCATAAACTAATGTGGACAATGCAGTATGCCTGGACGCTTCCTCAGGATACAAAGCCATGTAAATCAGAGGCTCTGACAATATTGATAGAAGTGAGCTTTTTTTTTTTTTTTTTTTGGTCTTTTTTGAGACAGGGTCTCCCTGTAGCCCCAGCTGTCCTGGAACTCGCTCTGTAGACCAGGCTGGCCTTGAACTCACAAAGATCCGCCTGCCTCTGCCTCCCGAGTGCTAGTGCTAGGATTAAAGGCGTGCGCCACCACGCCCATCTACAACAGTGTTTTTATATCATGCCTTCATCAATGAAGAAAGCATGATGGTAACCTTGGGGTTGTTGAAACTACCGTTAGACCAGTTGCCTCTGCCTCCCAAGTGCTAGGATTAAAGGCGTGTGCCACCACGCCCCGCAGAAGTGAGCTTTTTAAAAAATATTCTTAACAAACCAAATCAAAGCTACCTCCAGCCAGAGTTCAGCTCTCTCAGACCTGTCTCAGGCCCCTAGGTGTCCCAAAGCAAAGCAAATCAGAATGAACATTCAAATCAAAATACTTCCAAAAAAGCAAACAAAAGAGATATCTCAAAACAATCATCTTGAAAGCAAACACAAACCAAAAGTCATCTTAAAAATAAGATCCTTAAACGACCAACTTGGATACTGTTATCTATGAACAATTACCACTCAAAAGCTGTGAAGCATTTAATAGATTCAGAGATAATAGATTTAAAGACACCGAGGGTGCCCAAATTTGAGGCCCCTGAATGCATTATCAAATACCTATATTTAAAGTTTGCTCATGTGCATTTAATCCATCATGCCAAAACAAAGCCAATAATTCTGTGCAGAATAATGAATGGAAGGAATCTTGAAGTGGCCACTTTGTTTTTACAGAAACAACATGAGACAATTATACATGACTGAATTATGTGAAATCAACACACAAGAAAACATGGACACAGAACAAACATAGTTACATACATGAATCTCAGATACATGGAAAAACAATTACCATAAACATTCATGACATCTTTTAAGTCTGGACAAGTCTCCATGATCTCATAGCAAAGGGGCAGTTCTCCCTCCTCTTCTGATCATCATGAAGCTGTAAAATGCTTGTTTAAGACTGGTTTAACACTGCCCCTGTAAAAGCAACTATGTATACACCCTAAAGCCCAATGTTGGGGCTCCTTTTACTCTCTACTAGCCAGTGGAAGACAGCCTGGCCAGCCATAATAAAACCTGTCTTGCACTTAAAAAATGTATTTATTATTTTTATTTTATGTGTATGAATATATTGTCTGCATTTATGTAGGTGCACCTATGTCATTCAATGCCTGTGGAAGTCAGATTCCCTGGAACTGGAGTTACAGATGATTGTTAGCTACCTTTGTGTGCTGGGAACTGAACTCAGGCCATCTGCAAAACCAACCAGTGCTCTTAACCACTGAGTGATTTCACCAGCCCCAGAAGTAAGATCATTATTATTGGAGCTAAAGATAAGGTGAGCACTAAAGGAGATACCATAAGTTCCGCAGAGGATTTTATACAGGTAAGGTCCTTCTCTCTGGGAAGGGACTCCATTCTAGAGGTACTTAGTCAATATTGCCTGACAATACAACTGAAAATTTAAAGCTGAGAAGATATTCCTGAGCAGTGATTCCATGCTCAATGTCTCAGAGTCTTGACCATGAAGAAACTGTAGAAACCTCCTCTAACCACATTAGTCATGTGTTACTCTTCATCGAAACTATCTAATTTGCATTATTGTTGGGTTGAGGTGTGAATTGTTTCTGCCTCCACAGAAGCCAAACGTGGGAGTGATAGTTGGATACAGACCAGTAGCTGTGAGAACTCACAGGATCAAAGAGCCCCCATCTGCATGTTGGCTGAGCTGCTGTATAATCTGTGATCTTGGAAATAGTACTGAGGCTCTCTGGAGCTTAGAAAAGGACTGCAATGTACATCAATAGTTTGATATTTGAGTTAATAAATTATAGTTTGTTGTCTATATAAATAGGTGCCACATCCGTGGATTCAGTCAACTAAACATTGATCAAAGCTATTAGGAAGGCAAGATGGCTCAGAAGTTAAAACTATACTTGCTGTACAAGTCTACTTCAATCCTTGGAACCCACAGAAAGGTAGACGGAGCATAGACACATGTGCTGGGACACATATCCTCCCCTCTACACACATCATATGTAGACAATATTATAAATGATGAGTAATTTAAAAATAATTTTGAAAATATTGTTTAAAAATTATACTGGTCCTGGAGAGATGGCTTAGCAGTTGAGAGCACTGACTGTTTTTGCAGAGGACCAAGGTTCAATTCTCAGCGCCCACATGGTGGCTGGCAACCATGTATAACTCCAGTTCCAGGGAAACTGGAAGGCCTTCTGACCTCCACGGGCATTGCATGACAGGGGTGCACTTGCACTCATGCAGCCAATACACTCATACACATGAAAAATACAATACTACTTAATCAATTAAAAATAAATAAAATATACTGTTTTTATTCCACAGTAAGCTCCATGCTAGTTTTATTTGTACTGAACAGATAAAGACTTGCTTTTCTTTATATCATTCTCTAAATAATATAGCATGACAGCTTCTTTGAGTTATATTGCATCTGGATTATAAGAAGTGCAGGGATAGATTAAAGAATGTAGGATAATATACATAGGTTAGCTGCAAACACATCACCATTTAATAGAAGGGACAGAAACACATGTAATTTTGAAATGTGTCCTGAGTCTTGGAGCCAATGCTCTTTGGATTCCTGGGCTGACCATAAAAAAAGTTATACAGGTTGTATGCTGAGACTACCACTCTGTATAAGCAGTTAGGTTTATGATTCTTCTTGTTATTATTATCAAGAAGGTGCCAGATTTACAGTAATAGCCCTGCTTCTAAATCCACATGGTTACCTTCATACTTTTATCTCTGATTTCATCTTTTGGTTTTCTTTCTGAGACTGAGGTAGGGGGCAACTCCTGTAACCCAGGATGCCTTGAACTCACTATGGAATTGAGGATGAATTTGAATTCCCAGTCCTTCTGCCTTCACTTCCCAAATGCTAGGATTACAGGTGTGTACCACAACACCAATTTCTTCATTTTTTCTTAAATGAGGAAACCATATCTGCTTGTGCTTGGAGGATTGGGGTGTGAGAACTAGATGAGAAAATGGTGAAAAGCGCTGTTCCTGTCCTGTCCTGCTGTGAAGTTCCACAACTTCTCATAATCCTAAAGACTGGATGTTCTAAATTCTAAAATACTTTCATCTCACTAAACGTGGCCCACTGAATAAGAGGTGCAAATAGCAGCGTGTGCCCCTGGGCAGCCGGGGTGGACTTCACTGACCTTCTTCGCTGGGTTTGATTTGGCTCTGTGATGCATACAAAGACTCCGACGTTTCCGATGGTGTCTTAATGAACTGGCTGAGGTACCGCAAACGGGCCTGAGAAGCCTGGAAGAGAGACACCAGTCTTGTAAGCTATGTGAAAACTAGCAAACAGTGCAGGCAGCAGAGTTCATGGTACTCAGAGGAGCAGAAAACTGAACTGTGCAAAGGAAAATGAAAAGGGAAACGTGAATCCAATGGGCCGGCTCTTCTTCATTAAATAGACTCGGATTCTGAGCTATCTACCATTTCAATAGTTTGAAGATCATGATAAAGATTAGGAGACAGAGGAAGAGGAGGAAGAGGAAGAGGAGGAAGTGGAAGAGGAAGAGGAGGAAGTGGAACAGGAAGAAGAGAAGTGGAAAAACAAGGATGAGGAGACACCATCCTAACACTAATATGTGGGGCATTCCATCTTAGATCTAATGGTCTCTGCATCTTTTTCTTTTTTGTTTTTAAGTTTTTTTTAAATTTTATTTATCTTTGTATGTGTATGAATGTACTGTCTGCATGCAGGTTTGTGCACCCGTGTCCTGCAATGCCGCAGAGGTCAGAAGAGGTTGTCGGATTCCCCTGGAACTGGAGTTCTCCTGGGATTGGAGTTACAGACGGTTCTCAGCTGCCATGTGGGTGCTGGGGATCGAACCTGGGTCCTCTGCAAGAGCAGTCAGTGCTCTTAACCACTAGGCTATCTCTCCAGCCTCTCTGCATCTTTTTCATCTGCCCCAATTCCCCCAACTGACAGCATAAAACACTAGGTAAGCGTGTTTCATTCACTATGGGAGACCCGGTGACCAGCTGTTTATATTCCACAAGAGGGCAGCATGTACTTTTTAATCCAAGGCTGTTCAAAGCAGGAAATCAGACATTTGAACTGTGAATATGTCTTGAGGCTTTTTTTTTTTTTCCAAATCAGAATTTTTTTTTTAATCTCACAAAATGGAAACTATCATTTACATCAATTGCACTAGCACTAAGAATTAGATATCCATTTGTTACAACACTTGAAAATACTTATGAGCATAAAACAAAAATTAAAAGAAGCAAAAAGAAAAAACCCAAAATGTTCTTCCTAAAGAATGGTGGTCTGACTGCTTGCGACATACCTACCTGAGGATAGACAGATGCAGTCATAACAGAGTCATTTATTTACAGCAATATTCCAACAGAACCTAATGGTTTTAAATTACATGTATGAGTTTACATAGAGTCACAAAAGTAAATATCTTTGAATATATACCCAACTTATGCCAATTCAGAAAACGCCACATAAAGACACTGGCTGTGAAAATCATGAGCACAGCTGGGGGGGGTAGCAAAATCAAAAGTGCATAGGCTTCAAGCTTCAATATAACTAGACTCAATACATTCCTGTTTTGGTAAAAAAATTTCCTTTGAACTATATATCTACAAGAAAAATGTGTATCATATCAAATTTCTGAATTAAAAAAATATATACATAATCTTCTTTTGTCTTTGATGCATTCAAATGTGAATTCATAGTGAGGTGATCAGATTCTTTAGGCATGCTAGCAAAGAGATGAATACAACATACTGTATCTTCTGTAAGAAGTAGCAGCTGAAATGTTCAGCATTCCTTGTTTTTTGTTTTAATGTATTTAAGATTCTGTCCTTGTAAACAATGGTCTTCAAGAAATACTGTGGCCAAATGTGTCCCTACAGGATCTCAGTAAAGCCACCTGAACTCTCCCTGTCTGTGACACCAAGGAAGACACTGGTGGAATTTATCTTGCTAAAAAAAGAGGCTACCACTTCCTTTTTGTTTTTCTGATTATCACCACTAAACACTAGAGGATCTTTCCCACATAAATACTGATGTAAGTCTGATTTCAAGGACACACAGCTGTTGTAAGCATCAATTTCTCAGGTATTTCACCCTTGGTGGAGGTCAAGGCAGCACTTGTGGGTACAGCCCTGCCTGGCTAGGTGACAAAAGGGAGTTATTATATACTTTATTATTATTTTTTTTGGTCTTTTTGAGACAGGGTCTCCCTGTAGCCCCAGCTGTCCTGGAACTCACTCTGTAGACCAGGCTAGCCTTGAACTCACAAAGATCTGCCTGCCTCTGCCTCCCGAGTGCTAGGATTAAAGGCGTGGGCCACCACACCCGGCTTATTATATACTTTGTATTGGTGAGTCTCCCTGGAATCAGGGGGACATTATTTTACAGTGTGTCCAAATGTGGTAAAAGTTGAGATGCTTGATAAAATTCCAGACACCATTTCTAGAGAAAAACCTCTGCGGGTTTACCTGCATGGCTCCTTTAGACTAAACCTAAAGATAAAGTGAAAAAGAACAGCTTTTCAAGCAAGTTGACCTTGATAGCTCTCCCTGGCTCAGTTGTCTCCCAGGCTTGCTTCATGGCTCGGATTTCTTCGGCTCGTTCTGTGTCTTTTTTCACATCAACATATTCTGACTCATTGTGTTCAGAGACCAGCTTCAAAACCCAGTAGGGCTTGTTTGGATCTTCTTGTTCACAGTGAGCAGCAGGTACTGACTAAAAATAATATAAAAATAGAACAAAAGGCTTTAAAAACCAATGCTTTCCTCCCCTCAAAAGGTTTTAGACTTTACTTTCCAATCCATGATTTTGCTATTAGGTACTTACCCAAGGGAAATCAAAACAATTTCCTTAAGACTTGTGTAAAAAAGATAATTGTATTCATATTCATAACAGTAGTAGCAACAACAGAAGCAAATAGCATAAATGCCTGTCAATGGATGAATAGACAAGTTACAGCAAGCTCATAAAACCGGGTACAAGTAATACTGACTAATGATAAAACATGGCTAGATGTTGCCAGTGGGATGAATGAGGGCTCGCTGCATATGGAATCCCATGACAGATGAAATTGACCTGATGATTGAAAGCAGATCAGTGGTTCCCTGGAGCTTTAGTGTGAAGTGACAGAATTAACAGCAGTGGGTTTAGGAACTTGATCTGTGATCTGTACCTTGATGGGCATGAATTGCATGCTTGTTAGAGGCCAAGAGTTGTGCTTGTGGTGCTCAGTAGATAAATGCTTGACAGGTGAGTGTGAGGACTGGGAGTTTGGATCCCCAGAACTCACATACACTGGGCACAGTAGGTGCCTCTATTTCCACTGTTTGGAAGGTAGGCACAGGGAATCCCAGGGCAAGCTGGATGAGCTGTATCAAGTTCTGGCCTCAGTTGAGAGCCTGCCTCAGTGAATATGGTGGAAAGTGATTGAGCATGACTCCCGGTGTCAACTTCTGGCATTGATAGGCATGTATGCGCACATGCACCTACACATATATGTACATGCACACACATGCACACATACTACAACATGCACAGATGAAAGAAAGAAAAAAGGTTTGTGCACATCCCTCCATGCAAACTTAAATTATACATGATAAAGTCTGAATTGAGGCAACAAGATGGCTTGGTGGGTAATGGTGTTTTCTGTGAAGCTCCAGGCCCTCTGAGTTTGGTCTTTGGGGTGTATATGAGGGAAGGAGAGCGCTGACTCCTGTAAGTTGTTCTCCATCCTCCACACATGTGCCCCAGTAATCCATGCACAGTGCCGCATGCACACAAAATACACAGAAGATATATAAATTTTTAAATTCTAAATTGTACTTATGTCAATTCATAATCTGTTCACAAAATTGAGAAAGGAATTGCTGGTCACCCCCAGCTCTGAGTATTCTTGCTATATATTCATTCTGAAAGTGGACTGTGCTGTAATGTCTCATAGAATCACTTTCAAGGACCATAGGGTAAGCTATGACATTTTCTACCTAAGAGAGGTTCGTTCATTCATGGCAATCAGGTAGAGAGAGACTTTAAATCTTCAAATAGCCTTTCTGTCAATTTCTCTCTCCTCATAGAATTTCCACTTTATGGGCTGGCATGTGTGATGTGTGTCCCAGTCTCTGATGACAGGTTCCTTTTTCTTCATTATTATCCCTAGTCCAAGTAATCTTTTTTTTTATTAATTTTTTTATTAATTTTATTATTTACTTTTGTATGTGTATGAATGCACTGTCTGCATGTAGGTTTGTGCACTCATGTCGTGCAATGCCGCAGAGGTCAGAAGAGGGTCTTGGATTCCCCTGGAACTGGAGTTCTCCTGGAATTGGAGTTACAGACAGTTCTTAGCCACCATGTGGGTGCTGGGGATCGAGCCCAGGTCCTCTGCAAGAGCAGTCAGCACTCTTAACCGCTAGGCTATCTCTCCAACCCCTAGTCCAAGTAATCTTAACCAAACTATCAGCCCATGCTGAAGGCTTTTGATAAGATAACTTTCACTCATGATACCTTGGAAGTGAGAACTTTGAGGAACTCACCAGGCAATGATAAAACTGACATGCTTACAGATTGCTTCACAGAAGGTCAAGGCTATATCAGTTATCTATCTATAATAATGCACTTGGGGAAAGAGGAAGTTGCAGCCACTGAATTAAATTTTCATTTGCAATCTGTTTCAGTATTACTCAAAGACCTTGCTTCCTGTAAGATCCTCTTAGTATTTAAATGGGAACTAAATCCCACAGATGGAAATTCTTTTATTTCTTACTTTTGAAACCCCATGCATTAGCTTTGGTTATCTTTTAAATGGCTCAACAAGTGAGTTGATCAGGAATTTCCCCAGCATTAAGTTTTTATTGGTAGAAAGAGAAAAGTCAAGGCTCTAAGGGAGAGCTGCTGACTCTGTGGATGCAATTCATCTTGCTTAGTTCACAGTGTTTCCAAGGATACCCTCCTGCTAAGAAGCAGAGCCTTTCATATCCAAGTGCTAAGATTATCTATTTCTGGAGTTGGGGGTACCTGACTCCTCACTTCTTATTTGATTACTGTCCCTTATTTTATGTTTTATAAGAAGTGCTTCCAGGATGTGACTTGGTGAACCCTGCTGGAAACCTAGGGGACATAATGTATTCTTCCTTCTTCCTTAACACCTCATTTAGATTAATGACTACACATCCTTTCTGTTTCTTTCTGTATCCTCTTCTGTCCAATACCTAGAACACTCTTGTTTAGACCACTGTACTTGAATGATTTTCTAACGTACTTCCAGCTCCCCTACCCTGGTGTGATGTGTGGTGTAAGGAGCACAGGCACAGGCCAGAGGAGCGTGCCACTCTCCATCAAATCTCTTGCTGAACCTGGCCCTAGGCTAGCAGCCATCAAGATCAAGTCCCAGCAATCCTCCTGTCTCTGTCTCCCACAGTGCTGGGGTTACAGGATCATGAGGCTACAGCCAGCTTTTTATAGGGGTGATGGAGATTTAAATTGAGGTCCCAGTGCTTGTGGAACAAACGCTTTACCCATTGAGATATCTTCCCAGCCTGTCTTATTATTTTTGAATCCATACCTTCAAAGCGACCCAGAGTACCTGAAATTTAAATCTGACTATGTTACCACATGCGTTAAAAACCCTAACTTCCATTTCTGCTTAACAAAGGCAAGTTGGCACAAGTAGTGGGAAAATGTTTAACCCTCATGGGTAGTTGTTTGTCTGTGTTCTTGAAGGAACTTGAATTTGAATATCTTTAGATTCATGTCGTACTCTTCAAATTGGCCACTTGGCCCCTTACAGGTTCTCATCACAATACCTAACTGGTTCTGAAACAGCTTGGGGTCATGTGCTGTAGACTGAGCCCTAGCTCTAGTCTCTCATCAGATTCTCACTTACCTTTCAAGCCTCTCATACTTTAATGCTACAAAAAATGGCTGTCGTGATTTTGTTTTAGTATGTCTATGCTCATTGACTTAGACTGGGGTTTAGCTCCTCCAGGAAAAGGCTAGATTAGGTATCGACCCTTTACTCCCACTGCACACAGATCTAACATTAAAATTCTGTCAGGGCTGAGGGTGTAGCTCAAGGGTAGAGTGCTTTCTTAGTGTGTGTTCTGATTTGCTCCCATGCACCAGAAATAAGTATATTATAAGTATAAAGAAGAGCCCCCTGTTTACTTCAGGCTTCCTTCCCTACTCCATGGGTCCTTTGAGGGAACAGATCAGGTCACACTAATCTTAAAAGCCCAAGACTTAAGTTAGTGTGCAGCATAGGATCAGTTTGACTAATTTTTTTTGGATAATTAAACTAAGGGAAGGAACTTGGGGAAAGTGTCCAAGAAATGTCCTAACCAGGTCTAGATGATTGGTGAGATAAGGAAGATACAATCTGTTACTAGCAATGGATCAGCTGTGACCCAGTGTGAACCCAAGCACATTAACTGCCTCCAAAAGAAAAGGTCCCATTCACACCCACCTGAGACTCTAAGCAAGGAGCTTGCTTTTCTTTGCCTAACTTTTCCTTCTCTGCAGCTTTCTCTTTCCCTTTCCTTGTTGTTTTGGACATTCCTGCAGATTTTTGCCCTTCACTGATAGCATGGGAATCAGGGCTTCCCGTAATAATTAATTCTTCATGTTTCTCTCCATGAGCTAAAGAGACATGCAAATGGAAAATAGTAAGTCATGATAGGACAACAAAACTGTTTTGTACCTGAGCGCCCCACACAGGAACCTGAATCTGGAGGCCAGACAGGAGCCCAGCGCCACTCCAGATAAGTACCAGGGCGCCAGCTAAATCAGGCATTTCCCCTCCCCCCGCCCCTGCCAACTGGAATTGAGGAGAGACTATCCAAGTCGATATTTTTTGGAGAACCCTCAGAACAGGAAGGGAAGAGTGACTTAGACTTCCAATATCCAATATATAAACAAAATTGAAAGCCTGAAACCTAGACAAGTCAACACTCCATAAACAAAGATGGAAAAAAAAATCAGCGAAAGGAGGCAAGCAAAACAAAACAACCTTCAACATAGTGAAAAGACATTTGTGATTGGCATCAGAATACAAGAAAAAAAAAAAAAAGGGAAACCCTCATGCCCTGGACATGGCAAAGGGATAGGTGCAGGATAATTCTGCACCAAGCTCTACCAACCCTGTAGGAGATAGCTACAATGGGACCCCTCTGGAAGTGACCCAAGAAACAGATCTTAGAGGAATAATTGCAGACCTATGCAGAAAAATTAAAGAAAATAAAGAAGTCAGAGAACTAAAGAGAGAGAATGAAAAATTCAAAGAGGACCTAGCAGGATACAATGACAAATTTTGGAAAGAACTAAAGGAAGAGAATGGCAAACTCCAGAAAGAACTAGAGGGAGAAAAAAACAAACTCCAAAAGGAAGTAGAAACACTGAAAAAGGATATTTTTTGGAGAACCCTCAGAACAGGAAGGGAAGAGTGACTTAGACTTCCAATATCCAATATATAAACAAAATTGAAAGCCTGAAACCTAGACAAGTTAACACTCCATAAACAAAGATGGAAAAAAAAAATCGAAAGGAGGCAAGCAAAACAAAACAACCTTCAACATAGTGAAAAGACAGGTCAACAGGACAAAGGATAAACAGAGAGACATCTGAACTGAATGATACAATACACCAAATGGACCTCACAGACATCTATCGAATATTCCACCCAACACCACAGAATACACTTTCCACTCAGCACCCCAAACATTCTACAAAATAGACCATATACTGGGACACAGGAAAAAACTCAACAAATACAAAAAGATTGCAATAATCTCGTGCATTCTATCAGACCACAGTGCAATAAAACTCAACCTACAATGTACAAGAACACATGGAGACTAAACAACACTCTCCTGAATAACGAATGGGTCAAGGAAGGAATAAAGAAAGAAATAAAAACATTCCTGGAGCTGAATGACAATAATACAACATAACAAAACCTATGGTACACACTAAAAGCAGTACTAAGAGGAAAGTTTAATTAAGCTTCTTAACTGCCTAACATTAAAAAAAAAATGAGCACAATTGAACAATCTAACAATGCAGCTAGAAAGACTTGAGACAAAAACAAATGAACTTTAAACACAGCAGACAAGAAGGAAATAAACAAATCAAATCAGAGATCAATGAAATAGAAACACAAGAAAACCATAACAAAAAAATCAATGACATGCAGAACAAAAGTTGGTTCTTTGAAGAATAAACAAGATAAACAAGCTCGTAGCCCAGTTAACCAAAAGAAAGAGAACAACTTCCATCATAGAATCTGTGACGAAAGGGGAAATACAACAACAGAAATGAAGAGATCCAGACAATAATACAGGATGGCTTCAAAAACCTGATACTCTAGCAGTTGAAAACCTAGAAGAAATGGATGAATTACCTGAAATCCTGGGAATCAAAAAGCTCGACCAAGAAGAGATCGACGGTAAAATAAGACATAATGAAAGAATGAAGAGATTGAAGATATAATAAGAAGGCCTCCTAACCAAAAATGCCCAGGCCCAGATGGTTTCATGGCAGAATTCTATAAAATTATGTTCAAAAGACGCTACAACTATTACTACTTTACTACAAAGTTGTTTAGAAGGATTACAAACAGAGAGAGTTCTCCCAGAATCCCTCTGTGAAGCCAGCATCATGCTATACCAAAACCATGGACAAAGATACAATAAAAAGGAGAATTATAACCCCATCTCCCTAATGAACACAGAGGCAAAATTCTTAAATAAAATACTTGCAAATCACATACAGAACCACATCAAGAAGGATCATTCACCATGACCAAGTTGGGAGTCATACAGAAATGGCAGGGATGGTTCAAACTAGCAAATCAATAAATATATACAAACATTTTAAAATGGACTGAAAGACAAAAAATAACAATCTTCTCAATTGATGCTAAAAAAAGCCTTTGAGCAAAATCCAGCATCCCTTCCATGCTTAAAGTCCTAAGAGGGAATTGGATTGGAAGGGATTTCTCAATGTAATCAAAGCCCAACATAAAGAAACCCACAGCCAATATCTCTCCTAAATGGGAAAACGAGAGAGCATTCCCCTTAAAGGTAAGGACTCGGCAAGGCTTCGCCTGTCACCACTCCTTTCCAAAATATAATGTGCTTGAAACCCTTGCTAGGGCCAGAAGGCAAGAAAAGGAAATTAAGGAGTTCCCATAATGCAAAGAGGAATCAAGCTATCCCTTTTTTGCTGATGACATGATCCATTTACTTAAAGGATGCAAAAACTCCACCAGAAAACCACTAGAAATGATTAATAGACTTCGAAAAGGCAGGATTCAAAATAAATCTAAGAAAAATTAGTAGCCTATCTTTACACCAAAAACAACAACTGAAGAAGGAAATACAAGGAGACTTTCCCATTCTCAATAGCCTCAAAAACATAAAATACCTAGGAACAACCTAACCAAACACACCGAAGGACCTCTACAACAAGAAATTTTAAACCCCTGAAAAAGGAAATGAGGAAGACTCATCAAAGATGGACAAAACGTGATCCCAATTTGCTTTCCATCGGCTGGGAAAATTAATAAGGTAAATATGTTCATTCTACCTAAATTCTTGTACAGATTTAAATGCAATCCCAACAAAAATCAAGTTTCTTCCAGGCTGGAAAAAAAAATCCTCAATTTCATTTGGAAAAACAAAAGACCCCGAATAGCCAAAGCAACCCTGAGTGAAAAGAGCAATACAGGGGGGATCTCTATACCAGACATCAAACTATACTACAGGGCTATAGTCATAAAAACAGCCTGGTACTGGCACAAAAACAGACCAGTTGACCAATGGAATAAAATTGAAGAGCCAAACCTGAGCACATACAATTTCAGCCACCTCATATTTGACAAGGGGGCCAAGAAGACACAATGGAGGAAAGATAGCATCTTCAGCAAGTGGTGTTGGCAAAACTGGATATCAAATTTATTTATTTCCGCTCTAATCATTTCCTTCCTTCTGTGTTATTTGAACTTGGGTTTTTTTCTACTTTTCTAGTTTTTTACTAAGAAAATTAAGCTGTTTAAAAAATGTGTGGTTTCTACCCAGCTGTAACATCTCCATCTGGTTTCTTATTCTTCAGTTGTAGTCAGAAGACCTGTATGCTTAATATCCATCCTTTCCCACGTGTTAGACCTGTGCTACTGCTTCCTGTGTGGCCCACTTTGCTGATGTTCCAGGGTCATTAGAAGAAAGTGTGTGGTGCTGAGTGGAAGACTCCTGGAGCCTTTGGGTCAAGCCAGTTCACACTGTTACACAGCATTTTTTAATCTCATAGATTTTTCTGTTTAATTGTTCTGCCCCTAATAACACTCAGGATATTAAAACTTCTAGCTACTATTATTGACTTATCTATTTCTTCTTTCAATACTATTTTTGCTTCATGGATTTTTAAACTCTGTGTTTAGAATCAGATGTATATCATGGCTTTCTTTTATGACTAGGTGGCCCTTCCACCATTATAAACTAACTCATAACTTTTTTGCTCTTAACATCTATTTTCTTCTGACATTAGCACAGCCGTTACAGGTTTGTTTGGGTTTTAGTATTTGGATTTTTTTTATCTGAAAATGATTTGTGTCTTTGAAACTAAGGGGTGTTCCTCATAAACACACAGATCAGATTTTGTTATAAAAAGACTTTAAATTTATATTTAACAAAATTACCAAAAAGGAAAGATTTGTATCTTCCATTTCAATATTTACTTTCCTATGGATTTCCTGTCTTTTTTTATTCCTCTAGCCTTGTTACTATTTTCTTTTGTGTCAAAAACATACTGACTTCTGCAGGATTTTAATTCTCGGGTTTTGTTTGTTTTCTATAACTTTCATTTTATTAGTAGTTTATCTGGGGAGTATAATCAAAATCTTTATGATCATTAATATGATGCCCATTTAATTTCAATAGTATAAAAAGACCTTTGCTCTTACATACTTCTGTCCCCTTTTATGCTGAGGAGATTCAATACTTGTCTGTATTCATGTCATGTGCCTCACATATAACTGAATGATTAAGTCATAGGATGTAGTCATTATCAGGTTGTTTACTTTAGTGCTCAAGGCTTATCAAAATATCTGCATGTGTTGGCAACATATATGGAAGTAAGATGTGAAAGGGAAATCATCCTTCTGTCTCAAAACGTATGGAAGCTGTGACCCATGGGTGTGTGACCCTGATGAGGAGACCTCCTGAGGAAACAGTAATTTGAATACAACATAGCTTACAGAGGGGAAGAGCTGGCAAGAGCCTGTTGATGGAATGAACTGAAGAAGCTTTTCATGGTATTTCCTTAGGGCTCTGCCCCTACTTGTTGGGGGATGCAGAATGTAGTAGAGGGAAACTTCGGTGGACAATGAAGCCTCCAAACATGAGCACATAATTGCGATTTTGTTTTAAGTTCAGAATTCAGTGCTTCACTATATATATTCAGAAACTTAAATGTTTGGAATTTGCACATTTTTGGAATTTCTAAACTTGGTTAGCACAAATTTCATATTTATAGTGAAATTGCATTTGTAAGTGAAAAGAGAAATATATATATATAATATGTAGACTTTATATAATTCACTATAGAATATAATTATATTATATAATTTGTATATAACACATATAATGCTTTGTTTCTTTAAAGACCTTGACTTGGCTTCATAATGCATTCATTAAACAACTCTCATCCCAAGTACTTTATCTCCTGAGACCATGAACCAAATATTCTTGTTAATGGTAGTTTATATTTTTTTGTCAATCAACTAGAATTTAAATGCACTGGTTAGCAATATAAAAAGGCAACATATTGACAAAAGGAATTGAAAACTCATGAAGTTACTAAGTGGAAGGCAGAAGTAACTGAGAAACCACTACCTACGAGTCTCCTGTTTATTGTTTTCTTCATTGAAAATCAGCCGGCAGTGAGCTGGCCACTTGGATGAAGTGTACTGGAATACATGAAAAGTGGCACTGCTGCCTCGTGTCAGCCAGAAGCAGGTTTCTTATAAATTACAGCAAAATTGTCCCAGATAAGATATACTTATATCAGTCCAGGCCTGACTTTTTGTTCTAGGCTGTAAGGTGTAAATTTTTGAAAATAAGAAATTAAATTGTATTACTATCTTTCTCACTAAGAAATTAAAAATTCAGTTTAAATGACTGAAAGAATATTTTGTATTGACTTCCAGATGAATACACAATTTTAAATTAGGTAATCAATACGATAAGGGAAATAACATGACCAATTGAAAACAACATGATCAATTACTTCTTGATCTAAATATTTATATTTTAAAAGTTAGCCAGTAACAAGTTACTTACCATAACTTGTTGTACACACAGGTTAATGCATCTCTCAACTCTCAGCAGAGAAGCTTCATTGTGGAGCAGATGACAAGTAACACAGAAAGCCACAACCAGCAGAGAATCAGAGGCTACAGACTGCTTATTCCTGAATAGGATGCCTATATCAAACATATTCCTTCCAAGGCTCAGGGATCATTGAAGAAGAAGTGGAAAGACTAAGAGCCAGAGGTGGTAGATGATCACAAGGAAACAGAGGTTTCCACACAGCTGGTCAGTTACTCATATGAACTCACAGCAATGGTGACAGCATGCATAGATCCCAAGAAAGCTCAAGCAAGACAAAAATCTCAGTATAGATATGGAAAAGTAGGCAAGAGATCCCAACCCCACCTAAGGAACTACTGGCAGCCTATGGCTGCTAGTCTAGTTGACCAGACTAATGATCAGACTCCTGTGGATGAACTCACACCAAAGGGTATTTGGGGACACAAATTTTACTATATAGGTGTGTGGGGGGGATAGTAATAGGTGCTGGATGCAGATAGGGGAGGGGATCTAAATACAATAATATACATTGTATGAAATTTATAAAAATTTATTTAGGGGCTGGAGAGATGGCTGAGTGGTTAAGAGCACTGACTCCTCTTGCCGAGGACCCAGGTTTGATTCTCAGCACCCACATGGTGGCTCAGAACCATCTTTAACTCCAGTTCTGGGGGAATCCAATGCCCTCTTCTGACCTCCTTGGCATTGCACAACATGGGTGCACCAACCTATATGCAGACAATACACTCATGCACCTAAAAAATAAATAAAAATAAATTTTAAAAACTCATTTGAAGTTATAATAGAATAATAAAGCATTAGGTTGGTCCAAGGATATGGCAAAAGTAGATCTATGACCTCTCTAGCATGTGCATTTGGTGATGTTTACAGTACAACACATGAGTTCCCTCCCATTGAGTGGGACTTCATCCCAATTAGAGAGCTGAGCTGCTGATTACCCCCAAGAATAAGTGCCACTAGGACTTAGGACACCAATAGCAATAGTTCGCTGGGTGAGTTACAGTTTTTGTAAGGTGGACGGTCCTTCGAAAAAGGATGGGCTTTTGATGTCAAATGCTTCCTCAAGCATCTAATCCTTTCTAAGAGTTTCAGCCTCTCCAAGATTGTGAACTTGACTGGTTCTTCTGAAGGAAAAGGAGGACCCAGAAGGCCAAACACCCTGCCCAACCAGCCAGACAACTGCAACTGCATAAAAGGGAGGGGCCAGGGACATATAAAAAGATACCATGTGGTAGTGGTTCCTTCTTGCCATTTTGCCATCTGGGGCAGAGGTCACAGAGTCCATGTTGGAACTTTGGATGGACATCGAAGGAGGGGGATTGCTGCTTGGCCTGTAAGTGATGTTTTCCCCCATTTGCTCTGTAAACAAGCCTTGCGTTTTATGTATATATTTTTAATTTTTTGATTTATTTATTTCTATTTAATGTAGATGAATATTTTGCTTGCATGTAAGAGTTTGTCATTCCTTCAGAGGCTAGAAGAGGGCATCAGATCCCCTGGAACTGGAATTACAGATAATTGTTAGCTGCCATTCTTGTGCTGGGAACTGAACCAGCTCCTCTGAAAAAGTAGCCAGTGTTCTTAAACCCTGAGCCATCTCTCCATCTCCCAATGTGTTCTATATTTATAATTAATATGAGCAACAGCAGAATGACTACCTAAGCTGTCTCAAGACAGGCATAATAGAATATTTTAACATGAAAACCTAAGTCTGAAGAGACACAGGCAACTCATGATCACATGCACCCAACAATGAACTTTGAGTCTAATTGTTTGTTCTTCTACAATTCTGATCTTCTAGGAATGTAATTTAAAATTTATTGGTACTATGAATAAAGCAAAACTAAAAATCAAAGAATAGCTTTGCTGTCTATGTAAGCACACAGAACTGTACTCTTTGCCTATTATTTTGATTCAAATATGTAATTGTGAGTGTTTTATTTGAATACAGATCTTTTAGCATAACACACTTCCTTCCACTGATAGCAACACTTTTCTGCAACTACATGACAAGAGGAAGACAAGAACTACCATGATTTGTACCATCCATTGTTTTAAGTGGGCTCCTTCATGTTGATTTTTAAAGAAAAGAAATCCAGATAAGTTTTGGCACAATATGCGCTTAAGAGATGTGGATTTGTGTTGCAGGAGAGGAGGGGATCATTTAGGCATGCATTCCTCACCAAGCCTGTTCTGAGAATGGGTAAGAAATAATTGAAAATATACCAAAAAGTGACAACCTGATAAGAATGATTATAGAGATAGAGAGTATAACAATATATATTCAATAAGATCAGTAGGCCTTGCCCACTTATTCTCCATTAGAAATTTGTGGGTTTGGGAGACTGGTAACAAACTAGTTAAAGGGCTCTGGCTCATAACTATGGCTAACCCATAAGGCTGGGTTAAGCTGTGTAGGGTGGGATCAAAGACCCACAGCCAAGGAGCCAGATGTGCTTGCACTGGAGTCTGTGGCCAGGGCACTGCAGGCACAATAAAAGACCAACAGCCACATGCATCTTGAAATGTGGCCTACAAGGAGTTTTCTACTCTCACAGTCACTCCTATGTGTGTATGACATAAAACTGTCATATTGGCAAGAATACTAGATTCGTGTCTTCCTTTTTATGTATTTCAGCCTATCTTGGCAGTGTTAAGCAATGGCTGTACAGGAGGAGGAAGGTTGAAATGAAACGAAGAGATACTTCAACAAAACCTACATTCCTTGAAATTACCTAGGGAATGTGTTACAAGATCTTTGTTCTCTAGGAGGTCCTTGATGGAACTGAAGGATCTGTTAAATACATTGAGAGTCTATCATTGGTGTTATACTTTGTTGACAACTATAGAGAAATGTGATTTTATTTTATTTATTTTTTGGTCTTTTTGAGACAGGGTCTCCCTGTGTAGCTCCAGCTATCCTGGAACTCACTCTGTATACCAGGCTGGCCTTGAACTCACAGAGATCCACCTGCCTCTGCCTCCCAAGTGCTAGGATTAAAGGTGTGCGCCACCATGCCTGGCAGAGAAATGTGATTTTATAAACATAAAAA
This sequence comes from Rhizomys pruinosus, assembly GCA_009823505.1. NCBI lineage: Eukaryota > Metazoa > Chordata > Mammalia > Rodentia > Spalacidae > Rhizomys > Rhizomys pruinosus. Next base: position 1,007,337 of record VZQC01000648.1, on the reverse strand, counting down.
CTCTGCATATTTCTTGAAAGGTTCAAAAGTATAATTGATGCATACATTTTGTTAAGTAGACAAAATATGTTTAATGACATTTTGTTTTTATAAATTATGCCATAAAATAATGAAATATGTTGATTCCTGCATTAGTGTGTTGGTGAGTTTCCTGAGTTGCTCTGTCTCCAACCCTCCTAACTTGGGATCCTCTGAAGCCTCTCCCACTGCTTTAGGGCTAGATTCCTCGGCCCTTGGGCACAGACCTAGATATTTCCAGCCTGCCTGAGAGTGCCTGAATCTGGCCTCCTTGTGATGGCAAAGTTCCCAAATTGTGCCTTGTCCATTCCCTGACTTTGACATCATTGAAGCTCCTCCCATTTGGCATGGGTTAGGCCCCACTCCATTTTTGTAGGGACCCAGAACTTGAAGACTGCAAGAGAATGCCTGAACATGCCTCTGCCCAGCAAGCAAGTCTCCCAAATTGTGCTGTGCCTGTGGCTGGTAGGGGTCAAGACTTTAGAAGGAGCCCTGATACTATCTTGACTGATGCTTGACTTAGGCCTCTGCAGGAGCTCCTGACTAGCTGGAGGAGAACCTCTAATACAAAAGCAAAAGAGAGAATCTGAAGCCTAGATCAACCAGCCTTTCATACCTAATAAGAAAACAACCTAGGCACGTCGAGAATACAAACAAAGTCAGTCTTCAACTCAACAAAGAAAACTTGAGTTCCATACCAGAATCAAAAACAACAAAAAAATCCACATGCCAAAATTACAATGAAAACAATGATAATATGAAAAACCCAAATAACATGTCTCCACTAAAAACTACCAGTATTATAGAAGAATCCTACAACGAGGACCCCAAAGAGATAATCTAGGACACAGAATTTAAAAGAATAATCATAAACATGATCAAAAAATTCAAGGAATTTAAAGAACACACAAACAAATCAAAGAACTAAAAGATAGGAATAAACTTCTGAATAAATTCACGAAAGATACAAATACTGAGAAAGATACAAATACTTCAGAAAACTCGGGCTGAAATGAAGAAGGAAGTGAAAAACTCAGTAAGTCATCTGGAAATGACAGGAGAAAGCATCAGCAACAGAATGAATGAAATAGAAATCAGAATATCAAGACTGGACAATAACACAAAGATTATGAAAAAAAAATTTAAGCACAGGGAATGTGACACATCATGAAAGGACCAAACTTACACATCATAGGCATAGATGAAGGAGAAGACTCTCAGGATAATGGTATTGACCAGATCTTCAATGGGATTGTAGAAGCAATTTTTTTTCCAAAATTAAGGAAAGACATGCACATACAAATACAAGAAATGCATAGAACACCAAATAGACAGGACCAGAAAAGAAACTCCCCATGGGCTATATCATAATAAAACTCTAAATGTTCAGATCAAAGAAAGAATACTAAAAGCTGCTAAAGTAAAACAAGTCACATATAAAGGGAAACCTATCAGAATTACATTGAGCTAATTGCATTGAGCTAACTGCTCAATGCAAACTATGAAAGCCAGGGGGGGCTGGATGAAAGTAGTTCCAGTTCTAAATGACCATAGATGCCAACCCAGAATACTTCATTCAGCAAAAATAGCTATTATAGTTGAAAGAGAAAGAAAAATCTCCCGTGATATGAATAGGCTGAAAGAATTAATTTCCAGACAACCAGTCCTTTGGAGAAAACTTGAAGCACTACAAAGAGTGGAAGAAAGGAACGACCATATCCAGGTGGCAACTGAAAGAAATGAAATGAAGGTGTAACTGTGGAAACACCAATTTAGACTAAGAATGCAAACAGAAATTAAAGTGCTGAGAACCAATACATAACTCTCAATAACAACTTTAAATATCAATGGACTGAAATCAAAAGACACAGGCTAGTGGAATGGATTAACAAATAAAATCTATCTTCTTGTTTTCTGCAAGAAACCTATCTCACCTTCAAGGACAGGCATTATCTTAAGGTGAAAAGGTAGAAAAAAAATATTACAATCAAATGGTACTAAGAATCAAGCAGGATTTGCAAAATAAACTTCAAACTAAAACTAATCAAAATAGATAAAGAGGGCTACTTCAAACTTATGAAAGGAACGATTAACCAAGAAGACATTACAATCATGAATATATACACACCAAACGCTGATGTACCCAACTTTATACTCACAATACTATATGACTTTAAAACACAGATTAATCTAACACACATGTAGCAGGGGATTTCAATACCCCACTGTCTATATTAAATAGGTCAACAAGACAAAGAATAAACACAGAGACATCTGCATTGAACAATACCTTGCATAAAATGGACCTAACAGACATCTACCAAATATTCTACCCAAGCACCAAAGAATACACTTTTATTCAGCACCCCATGGAAATTTCTCCAAAATCAACCACATACTGGGGCACAAAACAAACCTCAAGAAATATAAAAGTTGAAACAATTCCATGCATTCTATCATACCATAATGCAGTAAAGCATAATATCAATATCTGAAGAACCCCTCGTAACTACATGAACTCATGGAGATTAAATAACACACTCCTGAATAACGAATGGGTCAAAGGAGAAATTAAGAAAGAAATAAAAGTATTCCTGGAAATAAATGAAAATGACAACACAACAAAACCTCTGGGACACCTTAAAAGCAGACTTAAGAGGGAAATTTATATCTCTAAGTGCCTACATTTAAAAAAAAAAATCAGGAAGAAGCTGAGTGTGGTGGCACACCCTATAATCCTAGCATTTGGAAGGCAGAGTCAAGGCCAGCATGGCCTACAGAGCTAGTTCCAGGACAGCTGGGTTGGTAGGAGACCCTGTCTGAAAAAGACCAAAAAAAAAAAAAAATCAGAAAGAGCATGAATGAGAATTCAATACACTTGAAAGGCAGCAAACAAATGAAACCCAAATTCAGCAGACAAGAGTAAATTAAAAAAAATTAGAGCAGAAACTAATGGAATAGAAACAAAGAAAACAATACAGTCAATGAGTCCAAGAGCAGGTTCTTTGAAAAGGTAAACAAAATAGACAGTGTCTTATCCCAGTTAACCAAAAGAAAGGAGCAACTCCAAATCAACAAAATTAGAGATGAAAGGAGAAACATCACAACAGACAACAAAATGATCCAGCACATTATAAGGGAATAGCTTATTACATTTGAAGACCTAAAAAAATGGATGAATATCTTAAATCATGGAAATCACAAAAGCAAAACCGAGAAGAGATCAGCAACTTAAAGACATGCAGAACACATAAGGAAATTTAAGCAGTAATACAAAACCTCCCAGCAACAACAAAATACCTAGACCCAGATGGATTTACAGCAGAATTCTACAAGACATGTAATAAAGATCTACAACCAATATTACTTAAGTCATTCAAAAAGATAAAAACAAGGAGAACTCCCAAATTCCTTCTATGAAGCCAGCATCAACCTAATATCAAAACTGGGTAAAGAGAACCAAAAAAGAAAACTATGGCCCCATATCCTTAATGAATATTTAATGAATATACATGTGAAACTTCTCAACAAAATACTTGAAAACTGCACATAGGCACCTATGAAAAAGGTCATCCACCATGATCAAGTCAGATTTATTTCAGAGATGCAGGGATAGTTCAATATATATATAAGTCAATAAATGTCACGAATTATACAAATGGACTCAAAGACAAAAATTACACAGTCATCTCAATAGCTGCAGAATTTTGAGAAAATTCAACATATCTTTATGTTAACAGTCCTTGAGGGAATTGGACTGGAAGGAAAATACTTCAACATAATTAAAGCTATATGCAACAAACCCATAGCCAACATCATTCTAAATGGAGAAAAACTGGAAGCATTCCCCTTAAAATCAGGAACCTGGCAAGGCTGTCCGCTATCCCCCACTCCCTTTTAATATAGTGCTTGAAGCTCTTGCTAGAGCAATAAGGCAAGAGAAGGAGATTAAAAGAGTACTAGTTGGAAAAGAAGAGCTCAAAATGTCCCTTTCTGTAGATGATCTTATACCCAAGAAATGCTAAAAAATCCACCAGAAAACTCCTAGAAATGATTAACACTTTCGGTAGGTGGCAGTTTACAAAATTAATCAAAAGAAATCAGTAGACTTTCTAGATACCAATGACAAGCAATTGGAGAATGAGTGCATGGAAACCCTCCCATTCACAATAGCCTTAAAAAATATCTTGAAATAAACCTGGCCAACTTCATTAAAGATCTCTACAATAAAAATATTAAATCTGTAAAGAAAAAGATTGAGGAAGACACCAGAAGATGGAAGGACCTCCCATGCTCATGGATTGGAAGAATTAATACAGTAAAAATTATCATCCTACCAAAAGTAATATATAGATTCAATGCAATCTTAATGAAAATCCCCATGGCATTCTTTACAGAATTAGAAAAATATCATTGTAAAATTCATATTGTCCCTCATTACACCTGTATCCTGCTATTCTCTCTTAGGTTTCTTCTTCCTCTTACCTTCCTAGTTCCTTTCCATTTGCCTGGTCCTTGTACTTACATCAGGATATATAATTACATATAAGGATTTGGTGCTAGGATCCACAAATGACAGAGGACATATATCATTTGTTTTTCAGAGTCTGTGTCACTTCATTTAGCATAACAGCTTCTAGATCCATCTATTTACTGCAAATTTCATGATGTCATCTTTAGCATTGAGGAGTAGAACTCTATTGTGTAAATTTACCACATATTAATTATCCACTAATCAGTTGAGGGACACTTAGATTGCTTCCATCTCTTAGATATTGTGAAAAAAGCAACAACAAAGATGGATGTGCAAGTTTCCCTGCAATAGGATGAATCTTTTGGATAAATGCCAAGGAATGCTATGGGTCAAATGGTAGGTTCATTTTAGATTTATTTATTTATTTATTTATTTATTTATTTATTTATTTATTTATTTGAATGTACTGTCTTGCATGCAGGTCTGTGCACCTCTGTCATGCAATGCCATGGAGGTCATAAGAGGGTGTCAGATTCCCCTGGAACTGGAGTTCTCCTGGAATTGGAGTTTCAGATGGTTCTCAGCTGCCATGTGGGTGCTGGGGATCGAACCCAGGTCCTCTGCAAGAGCAGTTGGCGCTCTTAACTGCTAGGCCATCTCTCCAGCCCCTTCATTTTAGTTTTTTAAGAGTCATCCATACTGCTTTCCATGGGGGTTGCACATGCTTGCAATCTCACCAGCATAAAATGGTGGTATTTAAATGGGAAGAAAGAGGACGATTTATAGAAGGAAATTTGGCAATAAAGGAAAAGAAGGAGCTCAAGAGAGGTGGGACCATAGGAGACTGGTATTATCAAGGGAAAAAATGGGGAAAGGGGGATACTTTAAATGGAGAAGTTACGGAGGGAAGGCTAGACAGGAACAGGGAGAAAGGAGAGATAAATAATGCCTAGAAAGGGTAAAAAGAAAAAACACTGAGGGAAACATACTAGTCTAAAAATCTAGTGACAAATTACACATATAATATCTCTACATGAGTCCATGTGCACAGCTAAAGGGTACATAACAAGAAACTACCAGACAGGAGAAAACTTCCTTTAAGTTTCTGGGTGGGTTAGCCCAAGAGACTTCCAAAATTACACAGGCTATTGCTTCCCAGAACCTGGAGGTAAGACCTTATTGCTGAAGACAGGACATACTTCAGAGATCAGAATTGGAGAATTGGAGCTGAAACTGACCTGAAAGCCACCTCCCTGAAGGCTATCTCTCATAGCTTTGTAGAGTGCTACAAAAGTCTCTAAGGGAGAATAACAATCAATGCTCCAACACCAGCCTTAAGACCAAATATCCACATCGATGTCCAACGCAGCAAAGGACATTGGAGCAGTAGCAGCTTTTTATCTTGGGGGCAATCAATCACTAACTAATTGGACTTAAAGTCCACTAAATGGGAAGAAACTCATATGTGGAACTGTAAAGAGCCAGATACACATGGTAGTAGAGGTCATAGATCTTAGAGAAATTCCCAAGGCAGTCACACTCCTGGGCTAAGGTAACTTCTTACCAAGTGCAAAATAGGTATCCTTATATCTACAGACAAATATCCTAGACACCACTCAATAAAAAAGCCTCTTTTGCACCATAGGTTGATAATTATAGAATTTCCCAACTAGTGACATTCAAGACATTGTCTGTGAATTGCTCAAGCCTAAGTGGCACATCTGCAATGCAATTTCTAAACTTAAGGCTCACACAACATAGAAAAAGGGACCAAGAGGACACTAATTAACCTCTTAACTCTCATTAAGGAAGCTTTCTCATGCAAGGGAGGGGGGGCAGGAACTCAAAAAGACATAAATGGCCAATCCATGGAGGTTAGGAGTCTACAGAGTGTGGGTACAGGGACAGGTCTCCTATATTTTTTTTTTTTTGTCTTTTCGAGACAGGGTCTCCCTGTAGCCCCAGCTGTCCTGGAATTCACTCTGTAGACCAGGCTGGCCTTGAACTCACAAAGATCCATACAGGTCTCCTATATTAAGCTTCTCTCACTTAGGGCTCAGTGAACATATTGTGGAAGATGGGGCAGAAAGATAGTAAGAGCCAGGGAAGTGGTGCATAACCATATGGAAATAGAATCCTAAAAGTTCCTGGGACTCTGCTCATATGAACCCACAGCAATGGTGTCAGCATGCACAAGACCCATGTAAACACAACGAGATAAAATCCCAGCATGGAACTGTAGAAATGGGCAGCAGACCCCAGTCTTAGCTGAAGAAATACTGGTAGCTGATCACTGTTGGGTGAGGAAGAACTGGTCTTCTTAAAGCAATAGGTTCTGGTTAGGATGACTAGACCTCAGTGGATGAACTTGAACTTCCATTGAGGACTGGCCAGGGGATTAATTTGGTACAATAGGTTTTAACACAAATGACAGAATGTATGAATTCCAGTGTGTGTGGGGGGGAGTGGTGGGAGGAGCCAGTGGAGGAGGGGTGTAAATGTGATTAAAACTGAGATATTATGTATAAAATACACAAAAATTGAATACAAATTTTTGCAAGAAAATAAAATATTCAATTAAATGTTAACAGTTTGAAAAGTATAATAATGAAATACATAATCAACAGAAAAAGAGAGGGCATAGAATATTAATTATAAGCAACACATTTTATAATTATTTAGTAAGTCTACATTTTATTGTGTGAACTAAAAGCTATCAATATTTAGGGTGACATACCTTTGGTATCAATTTTCTCTAAGTCTTTTAGTGCTTGAACAAAGGTCAACTGAGTCTCCGTGAGTGGCCAACTGTTATTCAGCACTAAGCACTGTATAATATACTTGTAGCACTGTGGATGAAAAGGCAGAGGTGAAGGACCAGGAAAAGAATGTGTGTATATAGCATGTGGACTGCACGACACACTAGGCAGGGCATACAGCAATGTAATGGTTTGCGATTTGTATGACCAGATTTTAAACGATGCAGATGGTCTTAACAACTCCAACACAGGCTTAATAAACATTGAACACTCTCATACCCGAGCTACTGCTTACACTCCTCCAAATCTCTCACTTTTACAAGTGCAATGAACATAAAGTGAAATCTTGTTTATGTCCTATTTTGCATTTCTTAGATTATTAAACTGTATCTTTTCAAAGTGGGGTCATTTAGGATTTTTAAAAAATTTTTTTAAAAGGGTAAAAATATCTCGTACATCATATGCTGTTAACTTCCGGAGTAAAAATTTCATACATGAGGGCTAGAGACATGGCTCAACACTTAAGAGTACTGGATACTCTTGCATAGAACCCAGGATTTGATCCCCAGCACCCACATGGTGGCTAAAAATTATTGGTAACTCTGGCTCCAAGAGATTCAACACTAATGTCTGTGCAGGCATTCCATGACACAGGTGCATTTACATACATGCAGGAAATACATTCATACACATAAAATAAACAAATGCATTAGGAAAAAAATTAAATTTCACGATTGACTGTGTTGGTACACTTGGAATCCACTCTTGCTTATGTTGTTAGCTTTGAAACAGGTTTATTAATTATTAGTTAATTAATTTACCTAATCTTTAAGAGACAGGCTTTTTCTCTGTTGACAGTTTAACGTCTATCTTCATTTAAAATAAAACATGAATCTGCGGTTGGAGAGGTAGCTGAGAGGTTAACAGCACTGGCTGCTCTTCCAGAGGACCCAGGTTCAGTTCCCAGCACCCAGCATGGGTGTTTTCATCCCCAGCTCCAGGGGATCTGACACGCTTTTCTGGCCTCTGCAGGCTCTGCACAATACTGGTGCACTTAGATACATACATGTAGGCAAAATACTCAGACACATAAAAATAAATTAATAAATAAAATTTTAAAAACATGAAAACATAAATGTTTCTTTTCTACTTTGTTAATTTGCTCCATTTACATATTTTTGTATTAACTATTAGTCATTTTTACAAAAGTGATTGTTTAATATGTCCTAATATTTAGAAAAGGAAGTTCTCTGTCTCTACCCTTCATTTTCAAAATTAACTTAATTAGGAGCTGGAGAGATGGCTCAAGGGTTAAGAGCACGGGCTTCTGGAAAGATCCAGTGTGAATTAGGGGCTAGTTCTCAGCTAGCACCCTCAGGGAACCATGTGGGAGTCATGGGATTCGTCTGACCCTGCCCCAAGAGGGAGCAAGCAACATGGCCTAGGCACATGATGCTAGGGGGAGCAGCAGTGTAAGGGCAGAGCCAGAGGCAGCAAAGGCAGGCATGCAGTGGACCAAGCTCAAGGCGTTCGCTGCAAGCCTTCCATTGAGGTGCACATTTGCACAGGCCACTCCATTCTAGGCCGGCTAGGGTAGTGGAGACAACTCCCTACCCAGGAATTAGCCTACCGGATATTGGCTTGTATGGGAGTTTGTGAAAAGCCAGCTACAGTTTAAGTATGTTTTTTTGTTTGTTTGTTTTGTTTTTGGGTTTTTTAAATTAGTTTTTTTATTGATGCTTTGGGGTGCATTTCATACATTTTTTCCAAGTCAGTTCAGGCGTATTCCCTTCCTCCCCCCCCACCCCCCACCGCCAACCCGATCATGCATTCGCCATAACTGTCCTGCATCTTTCGCTCAGTTTTTTTTTTTTTTTCATTTTGTAAAAAGAAAATAAAAAAAAAAAATCCATGAGTACAAGCATCCTTCATGCAAAACCTATCTGCAGGCTGTTGTGCCCAAAACCTACAGTCCCCACCATCCAGTGGGGGGGGACAGGGTGTTTGTTCAATCAATTTGAACAAATAAGTGTCCAGACTAACAGTCTGTAGTTTCACCATTCCCCCGAATCGCAGCCCTTACATTCGACCAGGCCTCCGCTCCACAACCCCCCTCTTTTCTGCAGATTGTTTCCTAGGCGTAGAAAAGGGGCAAAGGTGGAGGAGAGTTTGTTTTAAAAGTTCTCCTTGAGGGGCTGGAGCAATGGCCCAATGGTTAGAGGCGCCACCGCTGCTGTGCAGAGGACCCGGGTTCGACCCCAGCACCCACATGGCGGCCGAGAGCCGTCTGAAGCCCAATTCCAGGAGAACTCAGTTCCGGGGATTCCGACGCCCTCTTCTGACCTCCCGCAGGCAAATGATGCAACGATCACGGGTGCGCAGACCTTGCATGCAGACAATACAATTCATACACATACGGAAAAGACATTAAAAAAAATTAAAAAAAAAGTTCTCCTTGAAACCCCTTTTATCTGTAAATACATCTTGGTGTGGGTTTTAATTCAGCTGATGTTTTCTTTTTGTCTGCTAAATTCCTACAGGGCCTCATTCTAAAGGGCAGTCTTCTGCAGTGCAAATTGGACTCTTAAAAACCAGGCTTGTGGAACATACACCTTTGTGGGCCCTAGTGGCTGGGGAGGCAGAGGCAGTTGGGTCTCTTTGAGTATAAGGACAGCCTGGTCAGCACAGTGAGCTCCAGGCCAGCTGGGACTGGAAGGAGGCCATGCCTTAAAAAGACCAAAAGCAGGGCTGGAGAGATGGCCTAAGGCGGTGTAATTAGCGCCGACCGCTCTTGCAGAGGACGGGGTTCGATCCCAGCACCCACATGGCGGCTGAGAACCGTCTAAACTCCAACTCCCAGGAGAACTCCAGCTCCAGGGAATCCAACGCCCTCTTCTGACCTCCGTGGCATTGCACGACACGGTGCACAGACTTTGCATGCCAGACAATACATTCGTACACATACAGAAATAAATAAAATTAAAAAAAAAAAAAAAAGACCCAAAGCAATGAAAGCTGTTAAACTTTTCAGTTTGTAGCTGTTTGTAAATATCCTGGTTTAACCCTAGTCCCAAGGTTTTGTTGTTGCTGTGCCCTCTCCTGCTCCAGGAAACTGGAGGGGGGGGGGCAGCCTTTGCCATGTTCTGTGGGTGGGCACAGGGGTTGTGGAGCCTTGAGGAAAGGTCACCTGAGGCAGCCACGGGCAGACAGAGTTTCCCATGAAAAGGCTATTAGCTGGCTGGAGAACAGCTCTAGCTGGAGACAACACCATGAAAATTTTGGGAAGGTAGCCCTTAGACCACCACCTGGATGGATGGTGACTGTAGGTGTGGCTGGGGAAGCTGCTTTTGCAGCAGGCCTGCCCTAGAGTTCTCCAGCACTCTTGCCCTGGAGCAGTGTTCATCTTAACTGTCTTTTAAAGGTGCAGGTTTGCTTCCAGTGCTCAGGAGACAGATGGTGGACTTCTGTGAAGACTTAAAACCAACCTTAATTGTGGAAATGGTTTTGTGTTTTTCATTGAGTATAAGACAATAATTGGTGTACTTTCTTTCCCACAAGGTTGGTCGCACATCCTTTTGTCTCTTAGTACAAAGGTAGGGTATGCTTGTGGTATGTTGTGTGCATGCACATGTGTAGATGAATGTATGAGTACTTGTTTTGATCCCTATGACTTTTCTAAATGCCTATGTATTAAAAAGTGGAACTATAATCACTGTTAACAGATTTTAACCTAGACAAAAATATTAGGTCGATACCTTTTGGTGTTAACAATCTTTAATTGGGTTTATGTAAATGTTAATATGTATTTATATAATTCTAAAAAGCCTCTGAGTTGAACATGCCCCTTTCAGCTCAGACACAGCTTCTATTAATACTGTTAAACTTCTTTGGTTATTTGTGTAATTTACTTGTCTTGGTTAAGAATTACTAATAAATTCATACAGGTGTGGTAACAGTTAAATTTTTTGTGGGTGTACACCACCACCTGCCGGTTGAGCTCCAATGCCTAAGACAAAAATTAAAGCAAATTCTTAAGGTGTTGTTAGGAAATACAATTCATTTTTAAGAAAGAATCTTATTTTTGTTGAGATATAAATGTAAAAGTAAGTTAAATGTGTATGGTAGAGGCATTTTATTTTATTGTTATTGTATGAATGTACTGGTCCTGCATGTAAGTTGCACTGTGTCTGCAATGCTGGTGAGGTCAGAAGGGGTGTTGGATTCCCCTGACTGGAGTTAAAGAGGGTTCTCAGCTGCCATGTGGGTGCGGGGGATCAAACCCCAGTCCTATGCAAGAGCATGTTGGCACTCTTAACTGCTTAGGCATCTCTGCAGCCCTGTAGAGCATTTAACAGCTAGGTAAAACCTCTTTTTTAAAATTGTTATTAAACTTTTCCCATATATAGACATCTTTCTCAATCAAATCCTAGAGTTACCCTTCATTTCCATGCCCCCCACCCCCCCCACCGGAGTTCATGCATTCTGCCACCATGCCTGCATTCTTTCTCGAATCTTCCAGATTTTGTTTGTTTGTTTGCAATTCTTTTTTGTTGTTGTTCCTCCCAACGTGTATTGGGCATATATATATATATATAGGAAATAAATATATAATATAATTAATGATGCAAACATAATTATAATACATCTAATTATATACATTTCATCATACACATATCACTTGAATCAAGGCTGTCTTTTTTTTTTTTTTTTTTTTTTTGTTTGCTAAAAGATGTCATGTTTTTCCGTAGAAAGTGTTTGAAGGGTTCCTCCGCAGCAGCCCAAACAACCATCAATCTTGCCCTTGTGGCCTCCACACATCTTTAAAGCAGGGTTTTGTGCCAGGCCTGGAGAAGGTATCTCTAAGAGCTTGGAGGAAGATAGGTCATTAAAATCCACTCTTAAAGTTTGCAGTTTAAAATGGTATGTTAATCAAGAAAAACATAATTTATATATAGTATGAATTTCCATTAAGGTTTTTGATACAGAAATACAAAATAAACACTATAAGTTAATGGACTTGGTTTTTCTGAAGTCATATCTAGTCATATAGCTTTAAAGAGCAAAGTTTATTTTGGGTAAAATTTATTTGGCAGCTTTGTCTACATATTATAGGAGATTTTAAGGCTTAGTGAAATGTCTATATTAGTTAAATTTGGTTAAAAGTTTTAATAAAAATGGTAAATACGAGGGACTGGAGGAGGGCCTAGCAGTTAAGAGCACCGACGCTCGTGCAGAGGACCCGGGTTTCGATACCATACCCACATGGCGGCTAAGTTAACCGTCTGAAACTCCAATTCCAGGAGAAAAGTCCAGTTCCAGGGAATACTGACCCGCTTTCGGACCTCCCGCGGCATGCATCACGACATGGGTGCACAGACCTGCATGCAGACAGTAAATTCATACACATACAAGATAAATAATACTAAAATTTTTTTGGAATAATGGTATAGGTTGGGGAATTGGAAGTAGACGTTAAACGAATTGGGGAATATAAATGTTAATATTTTGTTTTATTTTTGATTTGTATTGAATTTCCAACAATAACTTTGGGTGAAGGTACAAAAAATGTTCTCTATATTTTTTCTGTATTGTAACATTTTCTTTTACTCGTAGGATAATTTAACTAAAGGAACTAAGTTTACTTCTCAAATTAATAGCATACAGTCAATGAATAACAATTTGGGTGAATGTAAATGAAATTTATACCTTGATTCCTTTCTATAGGTATGTGTAAATACAACTGCCTTTTAGGTATTTATGGTCAAAAATAAAAACCTAAATACAAAAAGGGGGGGATACAAGTTAGATTAGAAAACCTCTAAAAAACTTTTGTCGATTTTGTTTTCCAATTTAAATCCTTAAAACTAAACGATGAGAGAAGGCTTGTAATGTTCCCAACAGTGAAAATCACCATCAAATGTAAATGCCTGAAGAAGTATAGCGGCAAACGACTTTGGGCCGTGCAGATGGACCAAAAATACCAGCAGAGAAGCTGCCCCATTTAAATATTAAAAGGAAGAAAAACCCTCAGACTTCCTGAGTCATGGACACCAGCATCTCTCTGAATTTTATTTAAAATAACTGTTTATAATGTGTCCCCTAAGGAAACTTGTTTTCTAGGTGCTGCTAAGTTTTAATGTGAGAAACCTCCCTATAACTCCTTTTGTACAGAAGGGAGAATTAGAAAAGAAAAACATGATGGTAGTGAAGTATTCCCTAGCTGTAAATGAGAGCCAATGTTTATAGTAGTAATTTCTTACAGAACAGGTATAACTGCTTTCGTTAAATTGACTAATAGGTATAAAAAATTGGTGAAAAGAAAATTCCTCTATGCAAAGCCAAATACAATTAGTAAAGTCTTTATAAGCTCTGTTAGATTAAACAAAGTATATTAATAGAGGGAAGCTCTGGTATCAACAATGGATTATTCTAACAAGGATATTGTTTGGCTGGGGGATTCAAGCCCCCAAAAGTTAAAGGCCTTTTGCCTATGATCTGGGATACCTGCAAGGGAGTAGGGAGGGTGGGGGATGCAGGGATGTAGCCACGTTACAAATATGCGGGGGTGAAATGGCCCTGGTGTAAAAACAGGTGAAGGACATATTGAGACATAGTTGCAATTGTAAAGTTGGTCTCTGGAATCCCAGGGAGTGTTACCAAAGGACACTAAAACAATAAGGCAAATATAGGTCTCTTTGATCAACAAGTATCAGTATCAGCTACACTTCACCTTCCTGGAGATGGATGTTGCACCATGGCCAGCCAGATGTCCATATATCCCAAATCTAATTGGCTATTAGCTCTCTCCTCTACCTTCGAGGAATAACTAAGGCTGATGCGCATAACTTGAGCCCATCTAGTGTGGGTAGGATATGTTATAAGCCACCACAAGAAATTGACACCCTTTACAGAAAAGCCACAGTCAGGCAACCATCTAAAACATCTGTGCTTATGCCCCAACATAACTTTGCCATAATAGTACTGTTTTAAATGCATGTACCCTCGAATTTCTTGTGCTTTGTTAGTAGGATGAAAAAGGTACCCCCTGGATAAACTGTCAACCCATGAATGGAAAACAACCTGAACAGACAAGAGTCCAAAGGACAGCTCACAAGAAAGTAGACTGTTTTGCTTCTCACCCAATTATGGGGCCCTTTCCCAAAGCCAGGGAACAAACTGCAGAAAAGCAGGCTTGGTAGATTGTAAGGGCTGGGAGATTGAGGTGAATTGTGGAGACTAACAGCAATAATAATTGTGACTGCTTATTTAATCAGCATGCTTGTGTGTACAAGCCTCTCCAACTGGAATTGGGGACCTTGGGTTGTACAAATTTGGACAAATTGGTTGTGCATGAAGGTTTCTTGTATTCATTACTTATGGTTGCCAGTTTACCTCATGGTTGGCTTTTTTGGGCACAAATTGGTTATAGTGTAAAAAAAAAGGAATATGTTAGGTCTTGCTGTCTCCACTGGCACTCAAGATAGGTTTAAACAATCTACTATTCAAGATCTGGGTTCCTTCATGGTGCCAACATCTCCCATGGGCTGAATCTGCCCTCAGAAAAAAAAAAATAAATGGGGAGATGTGGGGAAATCCAGTTTGCATTAAGGGCTAGTTCTCAGTATCCCTCAGGGAACCATGTGGGAATCATGGGATTCCTCTGACCCCACCCTAAGAGGGAGCAAGCAACATGGCCTAGCCACATATTGCTGGGCAGAGCAGCAGTATACCACGGCACGGTAACTGGGGGGTCTGTGATTGGCTCTGGGAGCTGATGTCATTTGGCTTATAAAAGTGAGTTGCACTCAAAAAGACAAAAAACAGATTCAAAGTTGTAACAGCCAATAAAGTGAATTGTCCATTACCATCATCACATTGAATTCCCCTGCCGTTATTTCTGCCTGCATACATGCTGAAGAAGGCCTGGATTTCTAGTGTTGTGGCCAGTCAGTTGGATGGTGGTCCATCAGACCACCAACCAGGTAATCTGGTGTGGGGCTGAACAGAGACCTATCAGGTCACCAGCTGTGAAGTGAATGTGAGTGGGTGTAATCATCAGCCTGAAATTCCTGGTCCAGAGACCACAGTCTTTTGGGCAGGTGGAAAGCACAGCCAGAGGGGAAATGTTCCTGATTGTTCCAGCTAAGGACCTGAGTTGGAGTAAGTCTTCTCAGGTCTGGTTTACAAAAATAACCAACTGGACCTCTTCACAAGGGGTCAGTTCCTTATGTAACTGCAGGCCGGCACGGGTGCTCTCCTTTCTTTAGCAGGACTACACTGTATCTGCTCAAGCAAGAGAAGCTTCCTACAACGGGCTGGTCTTGCAGAAGGACCTGTTTCAATCCATCACCCAGTGGTTAAGCTAACTCCATCTCTAAACTCCAGCCTCCAGGGTATCAGACAATCCTCTTCTGACCTTAAGAGCATTGCAATGAACAAGGGGTGTAGGTTCACACTGCATTAGCAAAACACTCATACACAGAGTGTAAAAGTAAAATAAAAAGTTGATTTAGTTAACTCTTTGCAGAATGTGACGCATCCTTATGAATTTTAGAGCAAGTTTAGGTAAATTCTTGCCAATGGTAAGAATTTTTATTTGGATTAAAGTTGCATAGAATTTCAAGGTTAATTGTAAGATATGTAACAGATGATACAGAGTTGGTTATAATACTCTTGCACTTTAAAACCTGTTTTGGAAATTATTTTAAAAAGCATTTAAACCATNAAAAAAAAAAGTTCTCCTTGAAACCCTTTTTTTCTGTAAATACAGTCTTTGTGTGGTTAATTCAGCTCAGGTTTTCTTTTTGTCTGCTAAATTCCTACAGGGCCTCATTCTAAAGGGCAGTCTTCTGCAGTGCAAATTGGACTCTTAAAAACCAGGCTTGTGGAACATACACCTTTGGCCCTAGTGCTGGGGAGGCAAAGGCAGTTGGGTCTCTTTGAGTATAAGGACAGCCTGGTCAGCACAGTGAGCTCCAGGCCAGCTGGGACTGGAAGGAGGCCATGCCTTAAAAAGACCAAAAGCAAAATGAAGCTGTTAAACTTTTCAGTTTGTAGCTGTTTGTAAATATTCTGGTTAACCTAGTCCAAGGTTTGTTGTTCTGTGCCCTCTCCTGCTCCAGTGAAATGGAGGGGGGGGCAGCCTTTGCCATGTTCTGTGGGTGGGCACAGGGGTTGTGGAGCCTTGAGGAAAGGTCACCTGAGGCAGCCACGGGCAGACAGAGTTTCGCATGAAAAGGCTCTTAGCTGGCTGGAGAACAGCTCTAGCTGGAGACAACACCATGAAAATTTTGGGAAGGTAGCCCTTAGACCACCACCTGGATGGATGGTGACTGTAGGTGTGGCTGGGAAAGCTGCTTTTGCAGCAGGCCTGCCCTAGAGTTCTCCAGCACTCTTGCCCTGGAGCAGTAGTTCATCTTAACTGTCTTTTAAAGGTGCAGATTTGCTTCCAGTGCTCTGGAGACACAGACAGTGGACTTCTATGGAAATTTAAACCCAACCTTAATTGTGGAAATGGTTTTGTGTTTTTCATTGAGTATAAGACAATAATGTTACTTTCTTCCCACAGGTTGGTCTCACATCCTTTTTTCTTTAGTACAAATGTACTTGTATGCTTGTGTGTATGTGTGTGCATGCACATGTGTATATGGATGTATGAGTACTTGTTTTAATCCCTATGACTTTCTAAATTCCTATGTATTAAAAAGTGGACTATAAATCACTGTTAACAGATTCAACCTATACAAAAATATTGGTCTATACCTTTTGGTGTTAACAATCTTTAATTGGATTTATGTAAATGTTAATATGTATTTATATAATTCTAAAAAGCCTCTGAGTTGAATCTGGCCCTTTCAGCTCAGACACAGCTCTATTAATATAGTTAAACTTCTATGGTTATTTGTGTAATTTACTTGTCTTGGTTAAGAATTACTAATAAAATCATACAGGTGTGGTAACAGTTAAATTCTTTGTGGGTGTACACCACCACCTGCCGGTTGAGCTCCAATGCCTAAGACAAAAATTCAAGCAAATTCTTAAGGTGTTTTAGGAAATACATTCATTTTAAGAAATAATCTTATTTTGTCTTAGATATAATTTAAAGTATAGTTAAATGTGTATTGTAGAGCATTTATTTATTTTTATGTGTATGAATGTACTGTCTGCATGTAAGTTTGTGCACCCGTGTCATGCAATGCCATGGAGGTTAGAAGGGGGTGTTGGATTCCCCTGGAACTGGAGTTAAAGATGGTTCTCAGCTGCCATGTGGGTGCTGGGGATCAAACCCCAGTCCTCTGCAAGAGCATTGGCACTCTTAACTGCTAGGCCATCTCTCCAGCCCTGTAGAGCATTTAACAGCTAGGTAAAACATCTTTTTTAAAATTGTTATTAAACTTTTCCCATATATCATACATCATTTCTCAATCAAATCTAGAGTTACCTTCCTTTCCATGCCCCCCACCCCACCTGAGTTCCGCATTCTGCCACACATGTCCTGCATCTCTTTCTGAATCTTTCCAGAGTTTTTGTTTGTTTGTTTTCAAGTTCTTTTGTTGTTGTTGTTCTCCCCAACTTGTATTGGGCATATATATATATATATATATATATATTAATTATGCAACATAATTATATAATACATAATTATATAATTAATATATAATAAAAAAAATAAAAAAAAAAAAAAGGCTTTCTTTTTTTTTTTTTTTTTTTTTTGTTTGCTAAAAGATGTCATGTTTTCCTTAAGAAAGTGTTTGAAGGTTCCTCCTCAGCAAGCCCAAACAACCATCAATCTTGCCCTTGTGCTCCACACATCTTTAAAGCAGGGTTTTGTGCCAGGCCTGGAGAAGGTATCTCTAAGAGCTTGGAGGAAGATAGTCATTAAAATCCACTCTGTAAGTTTTGCAGTTTAAAATGGTATGTTCAAAAAAACATATATTTATATATAGAGGAATTTCAGTAATGATTTATACAGAAATACAAAATAAACACTATAAGTTAATGGACTTGGTTTTTCTGAAGTCATATCTAGTCATATAGCTTTAAAAAACCAAGTGTATATTTGGTCAAAATTTATTTGGTATTCAAATTTGCCCAAGCTTTGTCTACATATTATAGGATATTTTAAGACTTAGTAAAAATGCCTATATTAGTTAAATTTGGTTAAAAGTTTTAATAAAAATGGTAATACGAGGGACTGGAGAGATGGCCTAGCAGTTAAGAGCACCGACGCTCTTGCAGAGGACCCGGGTTCGATACCCAGTACCCACATGGCGGCTAAGAACCGTCTGTAACTCCAATTCCAGGAGAATTCCAGTTCCAGGGAATCTGAGACCCTCTTCTGACCTCCGCGGCATTGCACGACATGGGTGCACAGACCTGCATGCAGACAGTACATTCATACACATACAAAGATAAATAATAATAAAATTTTTTTAAATGGTAATACGTTTAAACTAATTGGGAATATAAAATGTTAATATTTGTTTTATTTTTGATTTGTATTGAATTTCCAACAATAACTTTGGGGTTAAGGTACAAAAATGTTCTCTATATTTTTCTGTATTGTAACATTTTCTTTTATCTGTAGGATAATTTAACTAAAGGAACTAAGTTTACTTCTCAAATTAATAGCATACAGTCAATGATAAACAGTTTGGGTGAATGTAATGAAAATTTATACCTTGATTCCTTTCTATAGGTATGTGTAATACAACTGCCTTTTAGGGATTTATGGGTCAAAAAATAAAAACCTAAATACAAAAAGGGGGGATACAGTTAGATAGAAAACTCTCTAAAAACTTTTGTCAGATTTTTTTTCAATTTAAATCTTAAAACTAACTATGAGAGAAGGCTTGTATGTTCCCACAGGGAAAATCACCATCAATGTAAATGCCTGAAAAGTATACGACTTTGGGCTGTGCAGGATGGACCAAGAAATACCAGCAGAGAAGCTGGCCAATCTGAATATTAAAAGGAAGAAAAACCTCAGACTTCCTGAGTCATGGACACCAAGCATCTCTCTGAATTTTATTTAAAATAACTGTTTATAATGTGTCCTAATGAAACTTGTTTTCCAGGTGCTGCTAAGTTTTAATGTGAGAAACCTCCCTATAACTCCTTTTTACAGAAAAATAAAGAAAAACATGATGGTAGTGAAGTCATTCCCTAGCTGTAAATGAGAGCCAACTGTTATAGTAGTAATTTCTTATAGAACAGGTATAACTGCTTTCTTTAATTGACTAATAGGTATAAAAATTGTGAAAAGAAAATTCTCTATTCAAAGCCAAATACAATAGTAAAGTCTTTAAAAGCTGTGAGATTAAACAAAGTATATTAATAGAGGGAAGCTCTGGTATCAGCAATGGATTATTCTGTCAAGGAGATGTTGGCTAGAGGATCCAAGCCCCCAAAGATAAAGGCCTTTTGCCTATGATCTGGGATACCTGCAAGAAGAGTGGCAATTAGGCCCTGCTGCTGAAGACCTGGTGTAAACATGGGAAGGACATATTGAGACCATAGTTGCAAGTGTACAGATGGTCTCTGGAATGCCAGGGAGCATTACCAAAGGCCACTAAAGCAATAAAGCAAATATTGGTCTCTTTGAGTCAAGCAAGACTCAGTATCAGCTACACTTCACCTGCCTGGAGATATTGTGCAGCCAGTGGCAGCCATATGTCCATATATCCCAAATCTAATTGGCTATTAGCTCTCTCCTTCGAGGAATAACTAATGGCTGATGCCATAAGCTTGAGCCCTCTAGTGATTAGGAGATGTCATAAGCCACATTAAGAACTTGTCACCCTTTACAGAAAAGCCACAGTTCATGGCATACCATCTAAACATCTGTGCTTATGCCCACAACATAACTTGCCATAATAATTAGTACTGTTTAAATGCCTGTACCTCTAATTTCTTGTGCTTTGTTAGTAGGATTAAAAAGGTACCCCCTGGATAAACTGTCAACCCATGAAGGGAAACAACCTGAACAGACTAGAGTCCAAAATGACATCTCCAGAGAAAGTAGACTGTTTTGCTTCTCACCCACTTATGGCCCTTTCCCAAAGCCAAGGGAACAACCTGCAGAATAGGAGGCATGATGGAATGTAAGGGCTGTGGAGATTGAGGTGAATTGTGAGACTACAGCAATATAGAATGGACTCTTATTTGATCAACATGCTTGTGCATACAAGCCTCTCCAACTGGACAATGGGGACCTTGGGTTGTACAAATTTGGACAAATTGGTTTTGCATGAAGGTTGCTTGTATTCATTACTTATGGTTGCCAGTTTACCTCATGGTTGGCTTTTTGGGCATAAGTTGGTTTTAGCATAAAAAATAAAATATTAGGTCTTGCCTGCCTCCACCTGACACTCAAGATAGGTTTAAACAATCTACTATTCAAGATCTGGGTTCCTTCATGGTGCCAACCTCTCCCATGGGCTTATCTGCCTCTCAGAAAAAAATAAAATAAAATGGGGAGATGTGGGAAGATCCAGTTTGCATTAAGGGCTAGTTCTCAGTATCCCTCAGGGAACCATGTGGGAGTCATGGGATTCCTCTGACCCCACCCTAAGAGGGAGCAAGCAACATGGCCTAGGCACATGATGCTAGGCAGAGCAGCAGTATACCACGGCACGTAACTGGGGGTCTGTGATTGGCTCTGGGAGCTGACATCATTTTGCTTATAAAAGTGAGTTGCACTCAAAAAGACAAAAAAAAAGTAAGTTGTAACAGCCAATAAAGTGAATTGTCCATTACCATCATTACACAGAATTCCTGGCCGTTATTTCTTGCAAGCATACAGGCTGAAGCAGGCCTGGATTTCTAGTGTTGTGGCCAGTCAGTTGGATGGTGGTCCATCAGACCACCAACATGGTAATCTGGTGTGGGGCTGAACAGAGACCTATCAGGTCACCAGCTGTGAAGTGAATTGTGAGTGGGTGTAATCATCAGCCTGAAATTCCTGTCCAGAGACCAGCAGTCTTTGGGCAGGTGGGAAAGCACAGCCAGATGGGAAATGTTCTGATTTTCCAGGCTAAGGACCTGAGTTGGAAGTACTTCTCAGGTCTGGTTACAAAAATAACCAACTGACCTCTTCACCAAGGGGTCAGTTCCTTATGGTAACTGCAGGCCGGCACTGTGCTCCCCTTCCCTTAGCAGGACTACACTGTATCTGCTCATAGCAAGAGAAGCTTCCACACGGGCTGGTCTTGCAGAAGACCTGAGTTCAAATCCCATCACCCACGTGGTAGCTAACTCCATGCTCTATAACTCCACCTCCAGGGTATCAGACATCCTCTTCTGACCTTCAAGAGCATTGCATGACAAGGGGTGTAGTTGCACACATGCAGGCAAAACACTCATACACATAAAAGTAAAAATAAAAAGATTGATTTAGTTAACTCTTTGCAGAATGTGACGCATCCTTATGAATTTTAGAGCAAGTTTAGGTAAATTCTTGCCAATGGTAAGAATTTTTATTTGGATTAAAGTTGCATAGAATTTCAAGGTTAATTGTAAGATATGTAACAGATGATACAGAGTTGGTTATAATACTCTTGCACTTTAAAACCTGTTTTGGAAATTATTTAAAGCATTAACGCATGTCTTTCTAACATTATGTCACCTGACTAAAAAACATGGAATACTTCTCTAAGTAGAAACGCTGTTTGAAGTCTTCGGTGTCCTGTTTGCTCTCTGACTTCCTATGTTCTTCACTAAAATGTAAAGTTTTACTAGGTGCAGAACTTATGTGTGTTTGAGTAGGTAAATCTCCAGATATTGTATCATTATACTGCTATTATGGAAGACAGCACATTCTGTAGTCCACAGCATTGTTGCTGGCAAAGATGAAAGCTGCTGACTGGTTAGAAGCAGTGGAGTAAATACAGATGCACTGGCTACAATTGTTTTTGACAATTTGCAAGAGTCTAATTAAATATAAAGTTCATCTCTTCCTTTGGATTTTTTGGGCATGTGATCATACAATGCACAAACATCTAAATAACTCTCACAATCCATTGTCATAATGTTATAATATCATTAAATATTAGATATAATATTGATTATTTTCTTATTCCAATTGTAATGGAAATAAATTTCAATTGTATATTAATATATGTACAAAAGGTTTCTCAAAGAAGATTTCTGACATGTAGATTATATCAGTAAAAGTATACTTTTAAAAGATTTATTTTTATTTTATGTGTATGAGTGTTTGCCTGTATGTATGTATGTGCAGCATGTGCACACGAAGCCCACATATGGCAGAAGAGGGTGTTGAATCCTCTGGAACTGGAGTTACAGATGGTTATAAATGCTGTATGGGAGCTGGGAGCTGAACTTGGGTCCTCTGAAAGAACAGCAGCTCTTAACTGCTAAGCCATCTCTCCAGCCCCACAAAGTCATATTTTATGTTAAGCATCCATAATTAGGAATTGAACTTCATCAGTTGTTTGAGTTTCATATAATTGTTCTTATTTGTCTATTACTTTGGATTTATATGAATGGATTTTCCTAATGATAGATCGCATTAAATACTGGAATGGAGGCTCTCTGACCCCTTGACCACTCTAAACATTGCCAGAAAAGGATAACTACTATATTATTTAATGTTTTCTACCATTTTAAGAATCAAAATTCATTGATTTATCCTATGTTCTTATCTTGCTTTAAAGTTAGGATTATAATCAATCTTTGTCTATAAAAGGGTTAGAAGAATCCAGATGTGGTGGCTCAAATCTGCAATTCCAGCAATTGGGAGGCTGGGGCAACAAGATTGTTCAAGGCCAATCTGGTGTCTCTGACTCTGTCTCTCTCATATATAATGATCTTTTAGGTTAACTATGGGCTGTGGAGTAAGACTAGTTATGAAACCCTAACCAAGTAAAGAGATGACAAAGAACTTTTCCTGTTTCCTAAAGCAATCTACTCCTTGAAAGTGTTTGACCCATTCCATAAGCCATTGGTCAGGAGTTCATCTCTTTCATGCCTCTAGTCTTTAAATCTACAAGCACAGAGTTGTTTTTAATACTTTTTAAAAATTTATTTATTATTTTTTTTTATGTGTACTGTCTGTATGTAGGTTGGTGCAGCCATGTCATGCAATGCTGCAGAGGTCAGCATTGAATTAATTCCATCCCAATTTCCTGTATTTGGTAAAATTACATCCTCTGTGTTTTTCTTGGTCTTACTAGTAGCATATGTATTTTATTAATCTTAAAGGAAATAGTTTAGGAATAACTAATTTGGGGGCTTTATTTGTGAATTTCATTGATTTTTATACCCCATCATTTTTAACTCTTTCATCCCCAGAACCCATGTAAAGCAAGGTGTGTTAGCCCATATCTATAACCCCAGAGCTCCTATGGAGAGATGGGAACTAGAGACAGGATAGTCCCTGGAAGATCTGAACCAGCTGGTGTGAGTGCACAGAGGCAAACAACAAAGACCCTTTCTCAAATATGCTGGAGGCAAGGATTTACACCACAGGCTGTCCCCTGACTTACACAAGTGTGCCATGAAATGTGTACTCACACACACACACACACATACACACACACACACATATGAAGGCACATATACACACACACATACACACACACATGCACATATACAACAAAATAATAAAATATTCTGGGAACACTAAGATAAAGTACATATAATTGAAATTTTCAAATCCTCACAATCATTCTTATTTTGCTTTTCAGTTTCGATAAATCAGTTCCCAAGAGTGCTGTATTGAAACATTTCAAGTGGATTATTGACTCATCTTTTTTCTCCATTGCTCTAATAGCTTTTATTATTTTTTATTGAGTTGGGTTAGGAGTCTTCATGTTAGTTAAGATCACCACTACTTCATTCTTCCTTTTACTTTCACATGTGTCTGTCCTGGTTCACATTAACATTATACCCCTGTGCTGGATAGCTTTAGTGTCAACTTGACACACCTGGGTTGAGGGAGCCTCAACTGGGGAATTGGTTGCATTGGATTGGCCTGTGGCCACATCTGTGGAGTATTGTCTGATTGTCGAGCAGTGAGGGAGGGCTCAGCCCACAATGAGTGGTGCCACCCTGGGCAGGTTGTTTTGTACGGTATAAGAAGGCAGGCTGGGCATGAGCCAGAGGACCAAGCCAGTGAACAGCATTCCTCCATGGCCTGTGATTCAGCTCCTGCCTCCAGGTTCCTGCCCTGAGTTCCTGTCTTGGGCTCCCTAAGTGATGAACTGTGACCCGGGAGATGTAAGCTGAAGAAACCCTTTCCTCCCCAAGTTGTTTCTGGTCACGGAGTGTTTTGTCACCGCAATGGAAGACAAACTAGAACAGAAATTGGTACCCAAGAAAGAGTGGGGTACTGCTGTGACAGACCTGACCTTGGTGTTTTGGGAAGGATGTGGAGGCGTTTGGAAACTTTGGGTCTGGGAAGATCTTGAATAGTCTCTTAAAGATTGTTGCTGTGGAGCTTGGCGCAGTTTTGCTGAACAATTTGTAGAAGATGCGAGGCCTGCTTGTGAAGTTCTAGTTTTAAAGGGGAACAGCAGATCATCAGGACTGTTTGGAATCGTTGGGGTTCTGGTCACTGGGGCACAAGAATAGCTGTAAGTAACAGAAATACAAGAACCTGAGGGAAATTTTGTTTTTACTGGGACAATTGATGGCTGGTTAGCTGGGGCTGAAAATCAGCTAAGTAACAAGAGAAGCCAGCATCACTGTGGTGAAATCTCTGGAAAAATTTTTCAGGGTCAGCACTGCAAAAAGCTGTGTTCCAGAAGGGGCCTGAGCCTCCATCTCGAGCCAGAAGCAGGACTTGGTAGTGTGTAAGAGTCTCCTATATGGTTCTGGTGTTGAAATTTGAGGGGGTCACAGAGAGCAGCCGAGGCTTGGCACTGTGAGAGGTCAGAAAAGACCATTGGTGGAAGTGCACCTTGGTTGCAGTGAAGACCCCAGGATTGCAGGGGTCATGGAGAGAAGCTGAGGCTTTGCACCAGGAGAGGTCAGAAGAGACGATTGGCAAAGGTACTGCCTCAGTTTCAGTGGCAACCCCAGCTTTTTGGAGATGCCAGGACCATGGGATGACCACCAAGAACAGCAGCAGGTGTGAAATGGAGTCAACCTGGGCCTGCAAGATGAGCTGTGTGTGCCACGGACGGAACAGCAGCAGGTGTGAAATGGAGTCAACCTGGGCCTGCAAGATGAGCTGTGTGTGCCACGGACGGCAGAGTGAGAGGGGGAGCTGCCGAAACCCTTCGGAGCCCAGAAGATCGTGAGTGAATCCCAGGTGTCCAGTCGTGAGCTACTTTGTTGGACTTAGGTTTTGTTTGAGAGTGCCTGATTCTTCTCTTTGAAATAAGACAGTACTTGTTTTGGATTTTATAGCAGCCCACAGTTAAGAGACTTTTAATGGACTGAACTTTTGTTTGGACATTCTAAGGACTGTGGGGCTTTTAAGGTTGTACTGTCTTAGGTCGTGGTTAATGTTAACATCGTACTTTGGGGATAAGAACTGGAAAGGTGGTGGTTTAGTAGTGATGTTTTGTATGTCAAGTTGACAAAGGGTCAATTGTGCTGGATAGCTTTAGTGTCAACTTGACACACCTGGGTTGAGGCAGCCTCAACTGAGGAATTGGTTTGGCCTGTGGCCACATCTGTGGAGTATTGTCTGATTGTCGAGCAGTGTGGGAGGGCTCAGCCCACAATGAGTGGTGCCACCCTGGGCAGCTTGTTGTGTAAGGTATAAGAAGGCAGGCTGGGCATGAGCCAGGGGACCAAGCCAGTGAACAGCATTCCTCCATGGCCTGTGCTTCAGCTCCTGCCTCCAGGTTCCTGCCCTGAGTTCCTGTCTTGGGCTCCCTAAGTGATGAACTGTGACCCGGGAGATGTAAGCTGAATAAACCCTTTCCTCCCCAAGTTGGTGTCAGTCAGAGTGTTTTGTCACAGCAATGGAAGACAAACTAGAACAACCCCCCTTCCAACTCTATGTGTGCTTGCATGTACCACATCATGTGAGGTAAGAGGCCAACTTGTGAGATTCAGTTCCCTCCTTTCACCATGTGGGATCCAGGGATTGAACTCAATTCACTGTGTTTGGTGGCATGTGCCATCACTGCCAAGGCCTCTCGAAGGCCCTGTGGTAGTCATTTCAACAGTCATTTTAGAAAACTTACAGTAGGATATTTTACATAACTTAAAATTTTTAGCCTATTTTTTTTTTTTTGTCTTTTTGAGATCGGGTCTCCCTGCAACCCCAGCTGTCCTGGAATTCACTATGTAGACCAGGCTGGCCTTGAGATCTGCCTGCCCCTGCCTCCTGAGTGCTGGTATTAAAGGTGTGCACAACCATGCCTGGCCAGTTTTTAGCCTTTTAATTGATTACTGTGTTTATATGTATCATAATTACTATCATATTATGATTTATGGCATCTTATTTTCTTGTCAGTTCCTTTACTTTGTCCTGATATCCAGGGCATATTTTATTACATTACTTTAAGATACATTGCTCTTTCCCCCTTTAGCTTAGGATGTATAAAATTTACTTTTTAAAATATATGACCTTTTAAAACTACATGAAGTTTTGTGTTATATATTATAGTCCATTTTCAAAATAAGATAATAACACTTTTGTTATAGAGTTGGAGTGCAGAGGGAATTTGCCATGTAAACTTCTTGACACAGAAAAGCTGCTCAGTGGTGTTACATTCTTTCATTCTGGTGTTATGTGGAAGGCATTGGATACAGGAAGTGTGTCAGGCCACCTCTCTGAAAGAGGATTATTTTATGTTAGGATGTTTGTAGTCCATTTGAATAATTCTCTCTCTCTCTCTCTCCCTCTCCCTCTCCCTCTCCCTCTGTGTGTGCGCATAGGTGTATGAGCACGTGTGTGTGGAGGGGGAGGTGAATCACTCCATGCATGTGGAGGCCAGAGGCCAACTGTGGGTTTCTTCCTCATTCACTCAACCCTTATATTTTGAAAGAAATCCTCTCACTGATCCTGAAGCTTTTGATCTTGGCTAGGCTGGATGGCCAGTGAGTCCCTGGAATCTGCTTGTCCTGCCCTGAAATATTGAGATTACATGAGTGCATTTTATCCACTGAGCCATCTCCCAAGCCCCAAGCAACTCTTTTCTACAGTTAATATACCTGTTGTGGTGTGCTAGAATTTTCTTCAATAGTAGGCACATTGATAACTTCGTCTTCCAGCAGAGGCAGACCACAGTCTACTGCCACACTTCCAGGTCTGTTCTTAGTGGATTTCTGAGTTGGCGGGGTAAGTTTTTTCTTAATTATCATTTCTGACTCTTTCTTGGGTGGAGAATGAGATAAAAGAACTTGCTTGCTAGCTGAAAAAGAGAACTATTATGTTACTATATGTGATATGCATTGGTATTACTGATTAAATTAGCTATGTCCATTTGTAATACATGTAAAGGAACATATTTTAAGAAGATTAAAAAGCAAAATCACTGGGTTATTTAGAATACATATACTTTAATAACACGTGACCTACACAAACCAGAATGTCTTCTTGTTTTGTTTTGTTTTTGTTTTTGTTTTTGTTTTTTGTATTTTTGAGACAGGGTCTCCCCTTTAGTCCCAGCTGGCCTGGAGCTGGCTCTGTAGACCAGGCTGGCCTTGAACTCACAGAGTTCTACCTACCTCTGCCTCCCAAATGCTGGGATTGAAGGCATGAGCCACCATGTCCGGCTTATGATTTTTTTGTTTGTTTGTTTTTTTGGTGTTTTTGGAACCAGAATGTATTCTGAACAACCATTACTATAAGAGAATTCTGACAATTGCTTGTGTATGTTAGTGTCACTTGAAGGACACCAAACACCATGCCCTTATCTGTTTAATGCTACCATAGTTAGAAAAGAATTCCTCTCTAATTTCAATTTCTATTACTTTGTAATTAGTAGATAATTATTATACAATTGGAAAGAATAAAAATAGAGAAGAAATTTGATAAATACTCCTTAATTTATCAGCTATATGGAGGCAATGCAAGTCAATAAAACAAATAAATTGTAGTTTTCCACCATGACAAAATAATGGGCACTGGACATATTCTTCCACAATAATGATAAAATTGAGCAAACTATATAATGTATTGCTTTAGAAGAAGAGTAGATATATGTAAATCAAGTGATGAAAAGAGAATCCAAAAGGAGAGCTACAGAGATATGGTCACATGATTTTTTAAAAGGTGTCAAAGTTATTTGGAAACTAGAAACATACAGTTTTTCCAACACACAGTGTTGGAAATCTGGGAATCTACCTGGAAATGAGAACCCTGACCTCTTTCCTGGCATCATAACAAAATTAGTTTAAAATAAATCATGAAAATATAGAGAAGCACTAAGACTATGAAGCTTCTGAAATTAAACACAAAAGAAAATATTTGTTGTCTTAGATTATGCAAAGCCTTCTTAGAAAAAATATAAAAAGTATCAGTCACTTTTTGTATACAACTATTCTGATTTTTTTTTAATTCAACAAAATACCCTGGATAGCCAGGGTATTTTGTTGAATTAAATACCTGAGCAAAATACCCTGAGCAAAAAGAGTAATGCAGTGGGGATTACTATACCAGACTTCAAACTATATTAGAGGGATATAGCCATAAAAACAGCATGATACTGGCACAAAAACAGACCTGTAGACCAATGGAACAAATTTGAAGATCCAAACCTGAGCACACTCAATTTCTGCCACCTCATGTTTGAGGAGGAAAAACAGTATCTTCAGTAATTGGTGCTGGCAAAACTGGATCACCACTTGTAGTAGAATAAAATTAAACACCTACCTCTCACCCTGCATAAAAATCAACTTCAAATGGATCAAAGACCTCAACATGAAACCTGAAACTCTGAAAATGATAGAAGAAAATGTTGACAGTAACCTACAAGATACAGAAGTAGGAAAAGACTTGCTAAATCAGGCAGAAGTTGAGCAGGAAATAAGATCAACAATGGACAAGTGGGACCTTATTAAACTAAAAAGCTTCTGTACAGTGAAAGAAACGATAAAAGAAGTGAAGAGAAAACCCAGAGTAGGAGGAAACCTTCACCGGTGACACATCTGACAGAGGTTTAACATTCAGATTATATAAATTACTCAAAAAACAAAGGACTAAGAAAACAAATGACCCAATCAAAATGGAGCAAAGAGTTGAACAGAGACTTCACAAATGAAGAAGTAAAGATGGTTGAGAAATATCTTTAAAAGTATTCAACATCGCTAATAATTAAGGAAATGCAAATTAAAACCACTTTTAAGATTTCATCTTACCCCACTAAGACTGGCTATGATCAAGAAAACAAATGACATCAACTGCTGGAGATGCTATGGGGAAAGGGGAACACTCATTCACTGCTGGTGGAAAGCAGTGTAGAGACCTCTTAAAAGACTCAAAATGAACTTACCATTTGACCCAGTCATACCACTCCTGGGTGTATACCCAAAAAGATTCATCCTATTGCAGAGATACGTGCACAACCATGTTTATTGCAGCTCTATTCATAATAGCCAAGAGTGGGAAGCAACCCAAGTATCCCTCAACTGATGAGTAGACAATGAAAATGTGGAGTTCTATGCAGTGGTAAAGAAAGACAGCATCATGAAATTTGAAGATAAATGGTTGGAACTAGAAGCCATTATGTTAAGTGAAGTGAAACTGTCACAGAAAAACAAACAAACAATGTGTGGTATCCTTCATTTGTGGATCCCAGCAACAAATCCTTTTATACTCTGTCATTTTGGTGTATGTGTGGAATGTATATATGCATATTTTGGAGTAATATGAAATTAAAGGGAACAACAACAAAAGACTTGTTTGAAGATATGACAAAGCAGTAAACTTCTATATTGCAAAACTTAAAAAAGACTAAGAAAAGGAGGCAATACAGGACTTAACGTATGGCAGAATGCATAAGCTGTGTGTGTTTGGGGGCAGGGGCAGGATGGATGTGGAAATGGGTCTAAATTTGATTGGGAAATGTATGAAATGCACAAAGGTGCAATAAAAATTTTAAAAATATTTGGAAAGAAAAGATAAAAAATTCTACTCTTTAATAGTTGCTCTTAAAGGGATGGAGAGATGGCTCAGTGTTTAAGGGTATTGGCTACTCTTGCAGAAGCTCTGGGTTCAGTTTTCAGTAACCACATGGTGGCTAACAACCATCTATAACTCAAGTTCCATGAGATCCAGTGCCTTCTTCTCACCTCCACAGTGTTAGCCCAACAGGGGTCTACTTACATACATGCAGGCAGTACACTAATACAAATAAAAAATAAATAAACCACTTTTTAAAGTTGCTGTTGAAAAGTGAAAGTTCAAGTCTTAGACTAGAAATCATATTTGATGAAGGGCTATCAAGAACATGTAGAATATGTAATGCATAATTCACTAACCACAAATCAGCTCATTAAGAGTATGACATAATGTGCATGTAATCTGTGAACACTCACTCAATAAATTATTTACATAGCCAGTAAGTAACCACATAAAGATCAACATCATTAAGCAACAAAGTAAATGCAAAATAGGCTATAGAGATATATTACTGAATACTCACTAGAATGACAAAAGTGAAAAGCTTTAACAATAATAAATCTTACTAACCACGTAGATAGACAGACCTTTACTATCTTGACTGTTTCCTTCTGAAACAATTCTTTCTTTATTTCCTTCTGTCTAGCTAGAGGACAGAAACCATTCTTTAAAAAAATATATGAAATACATATGGAAAACATGTATTTTCTTGTTACATGAGCCTCTACCTATCTATGAAGAAAAATAGCTGGATTGGAAAAACACAATAACTTTGCAAATAAAGGATAAAAATGAAGAGCTACAGGAGATATTAAAATGCACTCAAATATTATTAATGACAAATATCACATAAATGAACACTTTGTAGCATTCAGACTGAGAGTAACCAAGAAGCATATTACGTTGTTTCAATCAGGGCAGTATGGGTAAAAAGGAGTCAATCTACAGATGCCCGATGGGCGGGGGGGGGATTTGAAAAATGCAAAGCTGAATCCAAGGCACATGGACCTACTGACCAGCAATTTCACTTCTATCATTTATCCGTGTATATGCACATGTGAGTTCAGAAAATCACATTCACGGTTTATTTTCTTAAGTTGATGTTACAGATGCAAAAGTTCACAATGAGCACAAATCATTATCAGTAGTCTTATGTAAGCACAGCATATAAAGTAATTTACTCTCCCTATTTCATAGGCTCAGTAACCTAGAATGCAAATTTTGTGGAAAATCACAAATTTCATAATAAGCCAGCAGCATGAAAATTGGTTTAACATTTGTCTTCTTGGAGACTATGCTATATAAATATTCTGTAAATTACCAAGAGTTAATACAAAAATTAAAATAACTCTGCCATTTAAAGTTTTGTTGCCAGTTTATTTCAAACACCTTTGAAATGGAGTATATCCAACCTTCAGTTCATAGTAAAAAGACTTGCATCCAGAATAAACACCAAAGTAGTCTGCTGTATTCTATAAACACACTTACATGCGCATGTATGCATATGTGCATACTCAAACATGCCTATGGACCCAGATAAACAGACACACATATATGAAAACCTATTACACATTTTCCCACATATGAACAAACAGATGCACATATACATATACACACACAAACACACATACATACATATACACACGCACACACAGAGACACATATACACACAAGTTTGCATGTACTTTTCTAGGTATAGTCTAGAAAAGCATATTGTGGGCTGGAGAGATAGCCTAGCGGTTAAGAGCACTGACTGCTCTTGCAGAGGACCCGGGTTCGATCCCTAGCACCCACATGGCGGCTAAGAACCGTTTGTAACTCCAGTTCCAGGAGAACTCCAGTTCCAGGGGAATCTGAGACCCTCTCTGACCTCCGCGGCATTGCACGACACGGGTGCACAAACCTACATGCAGACAGTACATTCATATACATACAAAAATAAATAATAATAAAACATTAAAAAAAGCATATTGTAAAGTATTTATAAACAGTTATGTTTTGGCTAGAGAGATGGCTCAGCAGTTAAGACTACTGGATGCTTTTGCAGAAGACAGAGGTTCAGTTCCCAGCACTCACATGACAGCCAACAACTTTTTATAGCTCCATTTCCAGAGGGACACAATGCCCTCTTCTAACCTACACAGGCATTGCATAACATGGGTGCACTTACATACATGCAGTGCACATAATTTTTTTAAAAAAAATATCTGTTTCCAAGAGAAACATCTAAAAATCATACTAAAAACCTGAAAAAAATTCACTTTAAACACAATTTATAAACCACTGTCTAAAAATTTCCTATTTGATGAGCTTCGAAGTGCTATAATGATAGAGCACCTGACAAGCCATAAGCTTTATTTAGTCCTAAAACTCAAATAAGAGATTTATATAGCAATATTGGTAGCAACTAGTTACTTAAAGAAAAATGATCAGGTCATAAATAAGTGGCAGGGCCGACCACAGATGCTTGCTGAGGTTTGGGGAGTAAGGCATCTTTCCATTAAATAAACTATAAATCTTGCATGAAATAGGTGAAAAAATTGCTCCAGTTAATGCTCTTAACGTATCTGAAGAAAAATATAAATAGTTGAGAAAGCAGCAAGGAGCAATGCAAGCTGAGTACCAGGAAAAGTCCAGGGCCACGTTGGCGAATGCGGCCCAAAGGACGGGGGAAGAGCACGTGGGTCTCTCCTGGCCCTTCCCGTTACTGTTCCGTCCAGTCTTATTACTATTGGAAAGGCACAGCCCTAGACTCTAATAATGATTCAACATTGCTTCTATGGTGAATAACATTCTTTGGGGGGCATTTATTTTTCTTTCCAAATTAAAAAAATAATCTTTCTGAGCCAGGTATGTGGCTCAAGCCTGTAATCACAGCACTAGGAAAGCAAAGGAAGAAAGATTCAAGGCCAGCCGAGAATTCAGAGTGAAACCATCTCAAAACATATTGCAAAAGCTTTCTATATATTTGTAGTCACTTGAAAATTTTAAATTAGGAATTGAAATTACCATGTAAATTCAGATCAATTTGAATTATTCTAAAGATGTAAGAAGAATCCCTCCTGCTTTGAAGCCCATGTTCATTGAGAGCTGAGGGGTGAAACTCTCTGCTAGGACCATTTGGGATAGAGAAACTAGTTAGTGGTTAATGAATGATAAGAGAGCCAGATGGTGGACACTAATTACAGCAGCCCACAGGCAGAGGGGCAGATTACAAATTCGATGTCGGGCTAGGCTACACAGGGTCTAAAATAAAAAGCAACAAGAAAGCAATGCTCTCTGGCTTCAGTAAGATAAAATAGACATTCTATTGAAGAATGTGTATTTAAAGAACTATGTAGAATTAAACAGTTAAGGAACAAGATGAATGCCATCTAAAAGCATTCAATTGATATACTATAATACATTTATTCAAGAACAAAAATTTCCAATAATTATAAACCAAGCATAACTCTCTTACACAAAACAAACAATAAAATCATTTTTCCAAAAAATCAGATTATTAAACAGTGAAAATATCATTTACACACTGCATTGTATAAATATACAAATTGCATGGGAGTAATTTTCATTATAAACTATACTCAAATAATAAAGTATAGTCATTAAATTTTGTTAAGCTATGCAATATAGAATAAAATGAAGTTTCTTTTTGTTTGTTTGTTTTTGGTTTCTTTTGACAGGGTCCCCCTAGTCCCAGCCCACCTGGAAGTCACTATGTGGACCAGGTTGCCTTGGATCTTGAAGAGATCTGCCTGCCTTTGCCTGCCAAGGGCTGGGATTAAAGGCACATGCCCCACACCTGGTGTAAAAGAAGTTTCTTTAACAATTCCACTTCAATCTTATTTGTTACAGGATTGTGAGCAAATCTCTATAGGCATTCATAACACATCTAGGGATGGAGATGGAGGATCACATTGAGTGAACACTCAGGAGAAAGAGAGAAAGTGGAAATTATGTTTAGTGAGCTTACATAAAAGGATGTAATAAAATCAAGAGAAATTTGAAAATTATGCTAAAGATATAGAGATAATAGAAATTTCAAAACAATGGTCCTGTGGTCTGTAGCCAGAAGTACTTGCCGTAAGAGTGGGCTCCATACATCCTGGGGAACTGAGACCCCACCAATAGGTTTATTGTCTACCCTGTGAGGTTTCAGTTTTGTGTTTCTATTTCCTCATTCTTCCCTTTTGGAATGAGGGTGTTTACTCTGTACCATTATATCATGGAAGAAAATAATTTTCTTTTAGGTTTTTTTTTGTTTTTAATTTTTTTTATTAATTTTATTTATTTCTGTATGTGTATGAATGTACTGTCTGCATGCAAGTCTGTGCACCCGTGTCGTGCAACTCCGCGGAGGTCAGAAGAGGGTCTCAGATTCCCCTGGAACTGGAGTTCTCCTGGAATTGGAGCTTCAGACGGCTCTCAGCCGCCATGTGGGTGCTGGGGATCGAACCCGGGTCCTCTGCAAGAGCGGTCGGCGCTCTTAACCGCTAGGCCATCTCTCCAGCCCTCTTTTAGGTTTTTTTAAAAGGCTTAAAGCCAACAGTTTGCCTTGACTCTCAGAGGAATACTTTAGACTTGGATTTTAGATCACAACGGAACAATTGCTCACAGGCTTGCACTCATATACATGCAGGCTAAACACTCAGACACAAACAATAAAAATAAAAAAATAAAATAAACACTGGAACCATTGAGATGCTAGGAACTCATAGAAATGGATGTATTGTACTTCAAACCACAGTCTTTCAAGGAGAAATGTCACCAATTTACTGTTTTCAGATCCTAAGTAGACACAAAATTACCATGGCAATAGTGGTGTCAAATACAGTGTTGTTTTTTGTTTGTTTGTTTGTTTGTTTGTTTTTGTCTTTTCTAGACAGGGTCTCCCTGTAGCCCCAGCTGTCCTGGAACTCACTCTGTAGACCAGGCTGGCCTTGAACTCACAAAGATCTGCCTGCCTCTGCCTCCTACGTGCTAGGATTAAAGGCATGTGCCACCACACCCGGCTAAATGCAGTGGTTTTTTTTTTTTTACATATTTTACTGTGGTGTCGTTTTGGTTTCTATTTTAAGTTAAACGTTTTAAAACACCACAAAAACAGGAGCATCTATTCCTGAGTGCAGGACAGAGCTCCAGCAGATACTTACACTGGGAGCTCAGAGCTTTCTCACTCCCCAGGAAACTGAAGGCAGGAATTAAGGCTAGGCCTTTCCCCACTGTGCTCATTACGTTTTCCTCGTTTTCCAGCACCTGCAGCTTGATGAAGACATCTGGTTTGGATGTGCGGACCTGTATTGTAACAGACTGTGCCCCTGATACTTTAATGGAATACCTATTGAGAAAAAGAGAGAGAGAGAGAGAGAGAGAGAGAGAGAGAGAGAGAGAGAGAGAGAGACTGATTCAACTACGTAAGCAAGCACACTGCTCTGTCCCAAAAACCTGTTAAGGTCATGGTATGGTTTTCTCATATGACCACCTAAAAGTAAATGGCTTTGTAGACCTCACTGGCATATTGGAAATGTTAGAGCCACTACAGATTTGAGAAAGGATCTCAGTATTACACAGTCCAGCAAAGGGGAGCATGATTTCTATCATTGTCAAAGCCCAAGTGGAAATGCATCTTTCTATTAAATATGATGAGTACCCATGTATGAAATCTAATAGCTCTAAAAGCCACCAAGCCTAGCAGATGGTAACTAGCATTCCCACCCAACTTGAGTTTACCCCACTTTACATTTAGACAAAGAGGTTCACAGAAGCAGACCCTTCCAAGCTTCCCTCTCAATACTACTTTTCTTCAATGAAAAGACACAGAGAAACTGAAAGTACTCACAATCTCACATTCAGCATTTACTGTGCAGATTGGAGACTTACTTTAAGACATCTGAAAATAGGCATTGAACCTATCGTTTTTCTCTTCTGCTATACCAAGAAAGAAATCTGCAAGTGTTTTTTGTATTATTTATTTACTGTTACTTTTATATTAACCAATATTTTTTAAAATTATGCATAGGTGTGCATGTGGAGGCACTGCCAAGTAAGTGCAGGTTCTTGGGGAGGAAAGAAGAGGGTGACAGATTCCCTGGAGCTGGAGTTACAAGCAGTCTAAGTGGCCTGGTGTGGGTGCTAAGAACCAAACTTGGGTCCTCTGGAAGAGAACAAGAAGAGCTTTCAACTGCTCAGCCATCTCTTGATCCCTTTGTTCTCTACTTTTTTGACAGGGTCTTCATAGCCCCAGTCCACCTGGAACTATGTAGACCAGACTGGCCTAGATCTCACAGATATCTGCCTGCCTCAGCCTCCCAAGTTGCTGGGATTAAAGGTGTGTGCCACCATGACCCAAATTTTGTTCTGCATTTTTTAGAAATGTAAAAGCATTATTACTTTGTTATTGTTGTTGTTGGTGGTGGTGGTGGTAGTGGTGATGATGGTGGTGGTGGTGTGTGAGTGTGTGTGTGTATGTGGTGATGATGATGGTGTATGTATGTGTATGGTGGTGGTGGTGGTGGTGATGGTGGTGGTAGTGGTAGTGCTGGTGTGTGTCTGTGTGTATGTGTGTGTGTGGTGGGGTGTGTGTGGTGTGTGTGTGTGTGGTGGTGGTAGTGGTGTGTGTGTGGTGGTGATGGTGGTGGTGGTGGTGTGTGTGTGTGTGTGTGTGGTGGTGATGGCGATGGTAGTGGTGGTGGTGGTGTGTGTGATGGTGGTGATGGTGGGGTGTGTGTGTATGTGTGTGTGTNCTGCCTGCCTCAGCCTCCCAAGTTGCTGGGATTAAAGGTGTGTGCCACCATGACCCAAATTTTGTTCTGCATTTTTTAGAAATGTAAAAGCATTATTACTTTGTTATTGTTGTTGTTGGTGGTGGTGGTGGTAGTGGTGATGATGGTGGTGGTGGTGTGTGAGTGTGTGTGTGTATGTGGTGATGATGATGGTGTATGTATGTGTATGGTGTTTTGTGTGTGTGTGTGTGTGTGTGTGTGTGTGTGTGTGGTGATGGTGGTGGTGGCAGTGGTGGTGTGTGTGTGTGTGTGTGTGTGGACTCACACGTGCCACAGTGCACATGTAGGGGTTAGAGGACAACTTGTGGAGTAGGTTCTCTTCTTCCATCTTTTAGTGGATTCCAGGGACTGGAATCAGGTCTCCAGGTTTGAGTGACAAATGACTTTACCTACTGAGCCATTTTTCTGGCCCTTGTTTTGTATTTTTGTTTTTGTTTTTCTATCTTTGGTGATCCTTCAGATATGCTCAGGTAGCTGACACCTTTCAGTTTCTCTGTGAAGATGTAAGCAAAGAAAAAAAGAAGCCAGCAAAATCCACGGGCCTGTGCTTCAGATTTGACAAAGGATCTCCATATTACATAGCCAAGAGAAAAAAGGAGCAACATTCTCCACCGTCATCAAACCCCAAGTGGGAAAAACATCCTTCTGTTAGCTATGTTAACTATGGTGTCTGGGCAAGGGTATTAGATAGAGACTACGTGCTTTCAGTTTTATTCTATGTTCAACAGAAAGTTGACAAACATTTTACAGTACATACATAAATATTATTACAAACGAAGCTGCCCTGGCAGAAAGGATATGCAGATAAGTGAGTAAGGTCAGGTGACAGAATAGTTTTCAAAAAGGAATGTAATTGGACCCTGGATTCCAGAAACAGGTTTAAAGAACAAACACAACAAGGACCATGAAGCAGTGGAGGAGCACAGCACTGGATGTAGCACAGGGACACACAGAGAATTGGAGGTCAGGAAGAGAATCCTGCAATCGGATCCTGTTCATGAAAGAGAGTGGAATCCATGCTGAGAAAATTTAAGGGCAGGGATTAGAGGAGCATGAGAAAGAGGATGAGGAGACAAAGGAGGATGAAGCCCACCAGGGACTAGTCAGAGATGGGCAGAACCATCAGAAAGGCCAGCAGCAACAAGAACATCAGGAAGAATGCTTTCTGAAAGTCAAGTAGAAGGAAACCTAAAGAAATTTTATTACCACCGTATGAAGTTGTTTAGGCTTGATAAAAATAATCATGTTGTTATTTGGCTGTTTCCATAAAAGTATAGAAGTTAAACTAATTCAGAGATATGAATTTACTTTTATAAAATAGATATTTTTTAAAAGAATACCTTTACCCCACTGTCATATACCTGAATAGGATCTTCTTATCATTGGGGATGTAGTAATCTTTGATTTCCTTTATTGTGAAAGTGTTGCATGGAGAGTCTCGGGAGAGGCATGGGAGTGGAGTGTAAGAGCCAATAAGGCGGAGCTTCCAGCGAGAGCCCGACACATACCCTTCACCAGTAAATGCTTCAGCCACAAATGTATATCCCTTCTAGAAGAAAGTAAAGTCGTACAGGCATGACTCACATTGCTATCAGGCCCTCAAAGGTACCCTACATGTTATAGAATTAAAATGCGTTACTATTTTGGTATCCATATAGATCTCATTTCCTCTCAATGACCATCAAACCATTAAAATTGCAGTTATGAAACCCGTCTTAGAAGCATAATGTTAGGGCTGAGGGTGGCTCCCGGGGTAGAACAGCAGCTTCACCTGTGTGAAGCCCTCAGTTCATCCTCGATGCTATAAACAAACAAACAAACAAACAAATAAATAAATCAAAGCAAATGACAGACAGGCAAATGGATAAACAGACTATCTTAAATATTTTTAGGAATTATCAACTCTAATTTCCTTAATATGGTTCCCTAAGTACAAAATAAGTGTCTCCATACTTTCTCATAATGTTTTCTAAAGTGTTCTTGTAAATCATGGCATTATCCTAGAGTAGCTCAGCAGTTTATCTGATTTCCCTGCCTCCCATACTACTATTTCTAAAATCCTGACAGTTTATAATATTGCAGCTCCCTTGAAATGGCAGGTAAAGCTATTTAAACAACAGCACATAGGATCTCAGGGAACCTGGATTCAGGTCTGAGGTGATCCATTTTCTGGAGAAAAGAGGTAGTTGAGGAGTACAGGAAGGTGTCTACAAGCAGGATAAGATCCTGGTTCACCCAGATGTCTGCTCAAAAAGTTAGTGAGTCACAAACTTGAGATTATGACATGAAGCAATAGCTCAAGGTGACATTGGGTTGATAATTCCAGAAACTACTTACGAGGACTAAAAAGACAGATTTGTTCTCTGGCTGTTTTCTGTTACAGAGGATACTTTTTTCTGTGTTTGGATTTCCAGAAACAAAACTTATATAACTGTATCAGCCATAAGAATGCATAAATTCTCAACAGACATCCAAGAGTATTAGCCAGAATTCCAAGATTCATAATGAGATGAAAATAGCAACAACAAATAGGAAGTGTGTGTGGGGGGCTGTGTTCCTGTGGTGTATGGATGTGTGAACATATGGGAGAATGCATCTCTGCATGTGCACAGAGGCCAGAGGACATCCTGATCTATAACTCTCTATCTTAATCCTTTGAGACAGTCTTTCACTAAAGCTGGAGCTAAGCTGGTAGCTGGCAACTCCCAGAGATATGCTTGCCTCTGCCCCACCCCCACCATTGAGAGTATGCACACATGTGTAGCCATGCCTGGCTTTTACATGAATGCTGGGAATTTGAACTCAGGTGTTCATGCTTGGGGAGCAAGAGCTTTTATCAGCTGAACCATTGCCCCTGCCTACAATAAGGAACTTTGGATGTCATGTTCAGGGCAAGTACAAGGAGGATAAGTGATGCATGAGGAAACACATTTACTTGTAGAATATAATGTATAGATTTATTATTTGAGCTTACTGTAATATGTAAAGGAAGCAAAATAAATTGGCATGGCTGTTTGTGTTTGTACAGACTTAAAGAATAATTTTAAAAGGAAAAGGCTTACAAAACCATATAAGATAAACATCAATACATAAGAATATGAAGCTAAACCTTTTGTATGACAGGGCCTGGCTATCTTAATGAATTCAGGACTCTTAGAGTAAAGGAGTTACATAATACAGATTTTTAAAAACTAAGAAATCTCATAGGTCAGTATGGTATATCAGATGGTGCACTCTTTGAGGAATTATGACAGAAGTAAAACAAACTCTGAGTCTTCAATTTGAAAATATACACTTGAAACCACAGATAATTCAGTTTATTAATGATTCTTATTAAGATT
Organism: Rhizomys pruinosus; assembly: GCA_009823505.1. Classification (NCBI taxonomy): domain Eukaryota; kingdom Metazoa; phylum Chordata; class Mammalia; order Rodentia; family Spalacidae; genus Rhizomys; species Rhizomys pruinosus. The sequence goes on along the minus strand of VZQC01000648.1, from coordinate 966,916 downwards.
CAAAAGATGGCTTGTGAAATCCCAGAACAAAAGAGATTCCTACAACACAACATAAGTTTAAAGGGAACAAGAACTTCATTTCTTGTTTGATAAGATTAGGAGACAAGAGTTCAGGTAAATAAGGCACATGTAAATAATGGAAGTTTCTGTTGAATTTCATGTGGGTCTCCCAGGCAGTTAACGACAATTGGGTACCACTGAAGGTTACTTGTTACACAACTGCTCAACAGTTTTAGACATTATCTGTGTAGCCAATGATGTTCATGTGTCTCTTGAGATACTCTGGGATATGAATGCAAGTCCATATCAAGGTTGTTCATAAAAGCTATAGCAAATTATTCCATGATAAAAGTAAAATAGATGCCACAAGGGAAAAAAACAAGAGCTTAGGTTTACAGCACTGTCTTCCAAAATGTGTTTTGTGAAACACTGACTTCTATGATGTACTATATTTGGGAATTATTGTGCACTTTTTCACTCTACAGATATTTAATATGAATTAGCTCATTAAAGATCCTTAGAAGTCTTTAAATAACGAATATATCCTGTGTTTTTGTTTTTAACCTTGGAACATTATATTTTCCTACACAAAACAAACACCTTAAAGGATACTAGTCTTATGGTGATAGATTGTCACCATGCTTTGCAGGTTGCAGAGCGTTAGTGAAGTCACTGGCTATACAGCAAACGTGAGGTCATTAACATTCAGGTAGGGCAGAAATCCAACATGAGGCAACATTCAGTTCTGGGAGCCACATTTTGCTCAGGACATTAATAACCTGCATAAGTGTTTATAGGTTGAGAATCCTGAAGAGATGGAGAGCCACAAAGGCACCACAGAAAGAAGTTTCCCACTCACGCAGCCCCATTCTTTCGATTTCCCTCCTTAGAATTAGCGAGGGAAAGAAGACAGAAGAGATGTGAGAGAAACAGAACTTGACATAACCTGAATTCGCAATGTTAGGCAAAAGTTAAGTAGAGATGGAAATAGCTTCTTCATTTTGACTCACATTGCACCTTTTAGAGGTATTAAAATAACTCAGCCCTCATCTAGAAAGCTAGGGCTTCAATAAAGGTACACAAAGAAAACACCCCCAAGCTCCACAAAAATCTGTAGATAAAAATTAGATTTCTAGTGGCTGGAGGGATGGCTCAGGAATTAACAGCAGTAGCTGCCCTTGCCAAGGACCAAGGTTTGGTTTCCAGCACCCACATGACAGCTAATAATACCAATTCCAGGGAATCATGCCCACTGTGACCTCCATGGGCATCACACAACATCTGTGCACTTACTTACAAGCAGGCTGTATACTCATATGCATAAAATAAAATAAATATTTTTGAAGTATATTTCTATTCTGTTCAACTAAATAGTCTTTAAATCCCCTTTCCAAATTTTATTATCAATGACTAATGTTAGTATAACTTATTTAGTGAGGGAGAGCTGACTTCCAGCCTTTGATGGCATCTATGCCTTTGATAGTGTCTCCCTTGAAACAAAACTATCTTCTTGCTATTGATGTTTCTTGCTTTTAATATTTGTGATCAAAATAAAGTTACTTTTATTTGAAAGGAAGTCTAAATTAAATTAGACAGACAGCAATGAAAAAATTTTGATTACAAATCAAAATTTTTGCTATTGGAGGACTGAGAACTTGTCTACTTTTCTAGTGTTGGATTTAACACGATGTGTTCTGCTAAACAAGGTGATATTTACAGGTAATAGAAATTTCACAATCCTGAAGTTCTTTTTATAAATTAATTTATATATTCTTTTATGTGTGAGTGTTATGCCTGCATGTGTGTGGGTGTACCTGGGTCATGCAATACCTGCAGAGGACAGAAGAGGGCCTCTGGTCCCCTGGAATTGGAGTTATGAATGGTTGTCAGGTGCCATGTGGGTGTTGGGATTTGAGCCCAGGTCTTCTACTTCTACAAGAACAGCCAGTGCTCTTAATTTCTGAGCCATCTCTCCAGCCCCCACAATGCTGAAATTCTTAATGAAATGCCATGTATTAGGCCAGGAAGGAGAATACAGAACACAAGGCAATTCTGTGGGTTAAATAATAATCAAACCTTCATGTTTGAATATGGAACTTGATTTATATTGCCAAGATAAATGAAGCATGAATATCATTTCAAAATAAGTGATATAACAAATATAACTTAAATTAGTGTGATTAAATATAAATAAGAGTTCTAGGCCAGGCAGGGCTACATGATGAGAACATACCTCAAATAAAAGAAGAAAATAATTTTAATGTCCTGCCTTCTAAAAAAATGTTCTAAAATTGTTCCAAAGAGTTTTTTATTGAGTTAGTACATTGACAATTTATTCTTTGTTCTTGTGAAACCAGTATTCATTATATGGGTGCGTATAATTTACATAAAATAATACTTGGAGTTACAGACTGAAACAAAGTCAAGTAAAACCCAACTCAAAGAGAAAAAGGAAGTTCAGGGCCATCTACCTAAGGAGTGGGATGCAGAGTGAAACAGATCTCTTGGTTTGCAGCCCAAGTATCTGTTATCTTTCATCATGATTCCCTTGGAGGGGGCAACTGAAAACATGAAAATGGAATTGAAATATCCAGAGATAAAATGCAGTTTGATGAAGGCTGAGGTGTCATCCAGTCAGCAGGGCAACATGCCAAGTGCTTCATGACCTTAGGAATTTGTACTGCCTCAGAAAAGACTGGGAGTTGGGTGATAGCTGGGTGTGTAACCTCAACCTTCTAAAATACAAAGAGGGAGCCAAAGGCTAGGCATGAAATAGAGACAGCGTCGGATTTGCTTTAGGGGAAGGACTCAATAAGCTCTTAGCACCCAGTTCTACTTCAAATGTTTATGCAGTTTTGGTTTCAATAATGGAGATATGTAATGCTTTCTTTCTGTAACATGAAGAGTATAAAACAAGAGACTTGTATAAGAAGGACAGACCTGGGCTTGCATCCTCCTAGGCAGAGACTGAAATTATATCTGCCTTACTTGCTGATGAGCTCTCAGGATGAAGCTTTCTCATCATTGTGCTATGCTGTTAGGAGAATAAATTGTGCACCTACCTTGTTCTTGGTGTAAAAATAAGGCACCACCTTTTGAAACACCTTTGGCACTTGTTCCATTGTGTCATTATTAACAACGTGTAACATACAGATTGGAAGTGTAGTGTATACTTTGGGAAGCAACATCATGTCTTGAGGAACCAAAAATGTTTCTCTGTAATTGTAAAAGCACAAACATTTTTTAATATGACTCTTTTTTTATTGATATAATACCTTTATTGGCATTTTACCACATATGTCCTGTATCTTTCAGTATTTTTTTTAAAGTTTTCCTCTGCAAAGGTTTATTGTTTGGGGCAGAATTTAACTATTATCAGTCCATTCTTTGACCTAGTCCTTATGTTGTTGTGGTTCCCTCCCAATTGTATTGCTCCAAAATATGCCTAGATAAACGTCATATATGTACCAGAATTATGTCCTCCATGAATAAACTGTATGTTGACTCCAATATATGTTTAGGAGTTCACATATTTTCCCTTTAATTTTATATTACTGTAAAATATGAAGATATACCTTCTGTCCATATACATTAATTACCATGTCTGAAAGTAAGTGGTAAGTTAATTGTAGGGCTCACTAAGAGATTCACATTACAACATCACAGTTGTTTTCAGATATAAAGAAATATAACAATAACGTTGCTCAGCTTGCCTTTCAATTGGGGGATTTGGTACCAGCATCCACAAATGAGGGAAACCATTCCCTATTTGTTGTTTGGGACTGTGTTACTTCACTTAGCATAATGGCTTCGAGTACATTTGCCTGCAAAGTTCATGATGTCATCTTTTTTTACCACTGCATAGAACTCCATTGTGTAGATATACCACATTTTTGTTATCCACTAGTCAGTTGAGGGACATTTGGGTTGGTTCCAGCTCTTCGCTATTGTGAAAAGAGCTGCAATAAACATAGATGTGCATGTATCTTTGCAGTAGAATGAGTCTTGTGGGTATATACCCAGGAGTGCTATGGCTGGGTCAGGTGGTAGGCTCATTTTGAGTCTTTTAAGGGTTTTCCACACTGCTTTCCACGGTGGTTGTACGAGTTTCCATTCCCATCAGCAGTGGATGAGTGTTCCCCTTTCCCCACAACCTCTCCAGCATTTGGTGTCTTTTGTGTTCTTGATCTTAGCCAGTCATATCAGAGTGAGATGACATCTTAGAGTGGTTTTAACTTGCATTTCCTTAATTATTAATGATGGTGAACACTTTTTAAGATGTTTCTCAACCATCTTTACTTCTTCATTGGTGAAGTCTCTGTTCAGGTCTTTACTCCATCTTTTGAGTGAGTCATTTGTTTTCTTACTTCTTTGTTTTTTGAGTAGTTTATATATTCTGGATGTTAATGCTCTGTCAGATGTATCACTGGTGAAGGTTTCCGCCTACTTTGTAGGTTTTCTCTTCACTTCCTTGATTGTTTCTTTCACTGTACAGAAACTTTTGAGTTTGATGAGGTCCCACTTGTCAGCTGTTGACTTTGTTTCCTGTGTATCTGCTGTTTGATTTAGAAAGTCTCTTCCTACTCCTTTGTCTTATAGATTGCTACCAACTTTTTCTACTATCACCCTCAGAGTTTGAGGTTTCAAGTTGAGATCTTTGATCCATTTGGAGTTGATTTTTGTACAGGGCGAGAGGTACGGGTTTGATTTTGTTCTTCTACATATGGTGATCCAGTTTTGCCAGCACCATTTGCTGAAGATGCTATCTTTCCTCCAATTAGCTATTTTGACCCCTTTATCAAATATGAAGTGGCTGAAATTGTATGAGCTCAAGTTTGGATCTTCAATTTTTTTCCATTGGTCAATGGGTCTGTTTTTGTGCCAGTACCAGGGTGTTTTCATCAATATAGCCCTGTAATATAGCTTAAAGTCTGGTAAGGTGATCCCCCCTGTATTGCATTTTTTGCTCAGGGTTGCTTTAGCTATTCAGGGTCTTTCATTTCTCCGTATGAATTTAAGGATTTTTTTTTCCAAGTCTGTGAAGAAACTCATGGGGATTTTAATTGGTATTGCGTTGAATCTGTATATTAATTTGGGTAGAATGCACATTTTTACTTTATTAATTTTCCTGATCCATGAGCATGGGAGGTTTTTCCACTTTTTGATGTCATCTTCAATCTCTTTCTTCAGGTGTTTAAATTTTTTGTTGTAGAGATCTTTGGTGTCTTTGGTTAAGCAACTGGAGAAGCAATTTAAAGAGACCTTCCCACTCACAATAGCTTCAAAAATATAAATAAATAAATAAATAAATAAATAAATAAATAAATAAATAAAATACCTGGGAACAAACTTAACCAAAGACACAAAAGATCTCTATAATATGACTCTTAAAGCTTGAAATTGTATTTAATGCCAAAGAGTCTTATTAAAAACATACATTCCAAATAACTAAGAGGTCTACAGACCTTTTTCATTTAAAATCATTATTAATGTGATATTTTGATGTATAAATGCTAACTCCATTAAAAAATCCCATTTAATAAAAAAAAAAACCTCCTTTGATTTTTTTGATTAATATGCTATTGCTTAAAAATTAAAAGATTTTATTTTTACACTGGAAACGTTGACATTTCATGTTTTTTGCATCTTCATTAAAAGTCTAAAAGTTGTTTACATCTTCCATATTTTGTGGTGCAGGGCATGTTTACAACAGTTTTATAGCGTCTCATTAATACATAGCAAGTGTGGAAGAATTTAAAATAAATTACGAATGAAATCTAGAGACATATTGTTACTGTTAACCACACTTTTACCTATAAAACTCTTCAGTGCTAAATACTGAATGACATGTAGAGAAAGCATGATTCGCCACTTGCCTGAACACTATAAACCAAGAGTTAGGTGGCTGATCTGGATAGGTCACGGTGTAGTCAGCAAAAGTAAGTTTAGTTTCCTCATCTTGAAAGCATGGGTAAGACTGCAAGGATTTACACTTGCTTTTAAACATTAGTCTAGAAAAGAAGAAATAATTTGAGTATCAATGACAAAAACATTTTCAAAGTAGACTCTATTTATAGAAGAGAAGTAGGTCCTGAAATAGACAAAAATTAGAAGCTGAAGTTCACTAGATTGTGTGTGTGTGGGGGGGGTTAAGGAATACTATGTGACCCATGGTATCTGGTGCCAAGGTCACCTTCCATATCCCAGGTCAACCATGAAAGACGTTTCTCAGTGGTGGTTGAAGCTATCTGTAAATTATCTGTAAGAATATAATTCATAAGCTGGGCATGGTGGCACACGCCTTTAATCCTAGCACTTGGGAGGCAGAGGCAGGCAGATCTTTGTAAGTTCAAGGCAAGCCTGGAGTGAGTTTCAGGACAGCTGGGGCTACAGGGAGACCCTGTCTCTAAAAGATTAAAAAAATAATAATTCATGAGCAAGGGAATAATTTTAGTTCATAGGTGAGAAACAAGAATCACAATTTAGGGGCTGGAGAGATGGCCTACTGGTTAAGAGCACTGACTGCTCTTGCAGAGGACCTGGGGTTTGATCCCCAGCACCCACATGGTGGGTAGGAACCGTCCTTAACTCCAGTTCCAGGTGAATCCAACACCCTCTTCTGACCTCCGCGGCATTGCACTACATGGGTGCGCAGACCTACATGCAGACAGTACATTCATACACATACAAAAATAAATTAAAAGTTAAAAAAAGAATCACAATTTAAGAGCTAAAGCCAAGAAAACGAGAGAAGGCAAATCAGCAAAGAACTGTTGGTGGGCAGGTGGGCACTGAGCTTGGAAACTAAAGTGGAGTTAGGAAAGTTAATGTGAGCAATGGGTTTGGAAAAATAGATGAGGAAAAATGAAAGGCACAAGCAAGGATGGAGTTCTGTAATTTTTGACCTGTATGATTTCTGGCTCCTATAACTGACTTTTAAAGGCATCATGAGAGCTGTTTGCTACCTGCAATCCTGTGACCTCTTCCCCAACATCATGGGATGTTCTCCAACATCCCCTCCCTCTCTGAATCTAGATCTAGACTTCAAAGCATTGGGGATTTTGGATATTTTTCACAATGTCTTAAGCTAGCTGAGATGGAGGCCATTATGGCCATAAAAACACTTCTTTTACCATAACAACTAGTACTGTTTAAATACTTATATATCTAATTGTCTTGTGCTTCATTAGTAGGATCGAAAGATATATCCTGGAACAAACTGTCAGCCCATGAAGAGAACAGCCAGAATTGACCAAGAGTCCAAGACAACAGCTCCAAGAAAAAGTAGACTGTTTTGCTTCTCATCCACCTGTGCCCCTTTTCTAAGCCTAGGGAAAATCTGCCGGAAGAGGGGGTGTGGTAGAAATGTAAGGGCTGCGATTGGGTGTGAATGGTGAAACTACAGCCAATAGTCTGGACACTCATTTTATCAACTTGATTAAACATACAAGCCCCCCTGCTGGATGGTGGGACCCAGGGGCTGTGTGGGTTTGGGCACAACTGCTTGCAAATTGGTTTTACATGAAGGATGCTTGTACTCATAAATTATCACTTATTGTTAAAAAAAAATGAAAAAAAAACTGAGAGAAAGATGCAGGACAGTTATGGCAGAATGCATGATCTGGGATGGGGTGAGGTGGGATGGGGGAAGGAAAAGGGAAATATGCCTGAACTGAATTGGAAAATGATGTATGAAATACACAAAGCATCAATAAAAAAATGAAAATTAAAAAAACACTTCTTTTTAAATATATTTTATTTACTATTTTTTATTCTATTGTTTGAGTGGGGGGTAAAGCCCTGGGTCAGAAGAGGCCGTTGGATCCTCAGGAACTGGAGTTACAAATTGTTGTTAGCCACTATGGGGTGTTGGGAATCAAACCTGGGTCCTCTGCAAGAGCAGCCAGTGCTATTTACCGCACACCCAGCTCTCCAGCTCCCAGAAAACAATTCTTTACTAGACATCTTGAAAATTTTTTTAGCTAGAAGAGGTGTAGAAGTCTAGGGGTGGGTGTTCTTTACCTTAAGAGAGAAAGTGCATTCTGTTCGATATTCATTTCTAATATACTCCAAATTTTTTGAAGAGTATCTGCAGCACTGGTGTTTTCCTTTGTGTCTGTAATAATAAAGATGACAATATTAAATCTGCAAAGCAATGAAAAATGATCTTGAAACAGTTTACAAAAGTTTACACACCCAAAAATGTCTGCAAAAACCTCGGAAAAAGCAACCCACTTAATTTTTCTATAAAGAAAAACAGCTAAAAGGATTCTACTAAATCTCAGTCTACTGCATGGTACACAAAGAGCTTAAACATAGATGAACATTCCTGGAAAACACCACTTGTGTCAAAGTGAACATGGTAGAAGCTGACACTCTTATTCTTACTGTCCTGAGATTCTCCACAGTTCTTACCGAAATCTGAAATGGGTATGTTAAGGCATTCGCTTGTCAGCTGTGAGTTTAATGCAATGGAGCATAAGACTCACCAGATCAGAAACCTTGTCTGCCTCACTAGCTTCCCTGAGACCAGAATACACATCCATGTGCCGTACTGCAATATTCAATGAATGTGAAAAGTGAAGAGAAGAGCTCCACTATGAAATTGCTTCAGTTTCTCAGTTTCTCAAAAGATAAATAATGTCATTGCATGAATATCATTTGTACAACATATAAGGAGAACAAAACATACATTTTACTCCATATTAAATTTGATAAGAGGATATATTTTTCTAATGCAGAAAAAAATCAAACAATTATAATTTCTTTTATCTTCTTTCTCTTCCTTCCCCTCTTTCTCTCTCCTTTTTCTTCTTCTTCTTTTTCTTTCTTTCTTTTTCTTTTTTACTTTTCTTTCTTTTCTTTCTTTCTTTCTTTCTTTCTTTTTCTTTCCTTCCTTTCTCTCCTCTTTTCTCTTCTTTCTCTCTTTCCTTTCTTCTCTTTCTTTCTCTTTTTCTTTCTTTCTTTCTTTCTTTCTCTTCTTTCTTTCTTTTCTTTCTTTCTTTCTTGTTCTTTCTTCTTTTTTCTTTTCCTTCCCTTCTTCCTTCCTTCCTTCCTTCCTTTCCTTCCTCCCTCCCTCGTCCTCTTTCTCTTTCTTTTCCTTTCTCTCTCCTCTTTCTTCTTTCTTTCTCTTTTTCTTTCTTTCTTTCTTTCTCTCTTTCATAGCCGCAGGTTTACTTCAAGCTGCCAGACGCAATCCCATCCTTGTCTGATGCTTCAGCATTACAAGTGTGTATTATAATTGAGTAATGTATGCAATATATGTGTGGGTTGTGTGGTGGTTGTGTTGTGTGTGTCTTTTTTTTTTTTTTGAGAAAGCGTCTCGCCTTAGTCCCAGCTGGCCTGAAACTTTGCTCTGTAGACTCAGGCTGGCTTTGAACTCACAGAGATCCACATGCCTCTGTCTCCCTGTCTCCCAAGTGCTGGGATTAAAGGTGTGTGCCACCACACCTGGCAGGATTGGGTATATGTTATAAACACTCAAATAGTAAAATTAAATTCCATTAAATTAAAAATTAGTCAAGTTAGTCAAATAATAATTTTAGCCTATTAAGTGAGCAAGCTTATGACCATATCCATATTTTTTGCATATAGATATTGTTTTTCTTTAATGGGTTCGGTGATGGTCTGGGAGTGTATTGTTATACATATACATTACCAACACTTTAAACTTTTAAAGATTATTAATGTGACACGATAAATGTCTAGGAATAAATTAATAAGTTAATTATCCTCCAAGCGACTTTTTATATAATAAGTATGCATAATTTTGGAGTTATGTTTCTTGAATACCTATAATTTAATAATACACTTGCATAAAATATGAATAATGTGTCAATAACTTGTCACCTTAAATCTGCCCTTAGACTAAAAATTTATAAAATTTTTTGAGATAATCCATCCGAGATTTAGAATATATCTACCTTAAATTGACTATTTTTATTTTAATGGAAATTGTGATATAACTATTTGTTTATAAGCAAAGAACCTGGTTTTTCTAGTTAAACCAGCTTGATTAGACCACCGCCGGTTTTATCAGAAGTTCAAAATTCGCCAGGTTTGTTTGGCCCATCCACCTTTAATTTCCCACGCCACCTTTAGACGTAAGAGACCACCGTTAAAATGGAAAGGAATTGACATGAGTGCATGAAGTTGGGGACTCTGTTAGAGTTCCAACTACCATATTACAATACCTCTTTATTGGAAAAGCCAAAGCCTTTGATTTTATATTTTTATTTTTTTTTCAACATGATAACTATTTAATTT
>VZQC01000648.1:898713-950346 GCA_009823505.1 Rhizomys pruinosus | reverse complement strand
GGGGACGGATGGACTGTGGGCGGGCTCTTTAGCACACTTCCCGGCACCTGCACTTGCCTGAGCTGGTCTTGGGAGATCTCAGATTGAGACTGACACAACCCCACCTTTTATACTAGGTGGGAGGATAACTCTGCCCCCACAGCCACAAAAGCCAATTAAGCTAAAGACAACTGGATTAACGGATTAACTAGATGAAATCAGTCACTGGATTAACGGATTAACCAGATGAAATCAATCAACAATCAGTTTGCTGAAGCACTCAGCTGCTGCCTACCTACCTGTGCTTGCCTGAGCTGGTCTTGGGAGATCTCCTAAATTATAACTTCTATGTCTTCAGATTTTACTTTAAGTTGACAAAAATTGACACTTTCACAATAAATTCATTTAACGTATCTAAAATGTTTCAATTCACAAATATAAGAGCTCATGTGAGATAAATTTTCTCTCTTATAACTTGAATCTTATCACATTCATACTCAAAAGCACCTGCATCATTCATTTACACCTGTGAAATTCAGTCTAGAAATGCCCGTCTTTCTCAGCTAAAGCTGATACTGCAAACTGGTAGGCAATGGGGGATATTTGAAAAGAATACAGGACAGATTAGGAAACTAGAGCTGATCCTCCTCTCATGTACTCATGTATTCATTCAACACACATTCCTTCTTACATATGTACATATATGTGGTATGCACACATGCATATATGTCTGCTTACATATGTGTAGTATACATACAGATGTATACACGTGCATGTGGAGACCAGAAGTTAATGATGGGTGTCCTGTCTGCCCACTTTCCACTCATTTACTGAGACAGTGTCCCTTGATGAACAACAAGCTCCCTGGCATGTTTGTTCTGGCTAGACAGCTTGCTGCAGAGGTCCCATATCTCTGCCTCCCAAGTGCTGGGGCTCTCATGGGCCATCACACATGCTTATCTTTTACATGGGTTCCAGGGATCTTCTGGACTCTAGTCTTCATGATTTATTCACTAAGCCATTTCTTCAGCCCCCTCTAGTAAATATTTATTATATGTACTATGTCTCAGACACTGAGCTAAATTCAGGGAAGAATGAACATTCACATGCTTCCCAACCTCAGGGACCTTTGGTAATGACAGAATAAAAATTAGTCAGCCAAGCTGAAAAGAGAATGGCACTAAAATATTTCACACACACACACACACACACACACATACACACATACACACACATACACACATACACACACACACACACTCACACACACACACACACATAAATGCTCACTCCTTGCTACAAGAGTTCTTTTTTTTTTTTTTATAAACTCACTGGGCTGAAAGAGTTCTTTTCAAATGTGTTTGAAAACCATACCTGGTGTTCTGGCCTTCATCAGCAGTCTGACATAGGTCCCTCTCCACATGGACTGAATTTTTATTGCTGCTGCTATTTCCTTAAGGGAATACTCTTTCTCATTAATTGGCATAGAATATTTCAAATCTGCCCATTCCACTGGAAAGAGAAAGGACAACTCTGGATTGAGATTTATATTTAATCTTTCCCCCAAAATTGTAATGTCTGTGGCTATAAAAGCCCCCAAACTTATACAACACCACAGTGATGGACTAAACATCCCATTTCACACCATTGCCTGCCCTTGTCCAAATGCAAAGCTCTGGAGAAGGAAAACACATGAAGTTGTGACACTTCAAAGACTTGCCACTTGTATCTATGGGAAAGGAGCCATGGGCTTTCCTCCGCAGTGAGAGAAAAAAAATCATCATGGGACTAGAAACAATGTGGGAAGAGGAGGGAAAGGAGGGATTTCCCTAGAGCTCTTTAAATCATACTGGGTAGATAAATGACAAAAAAGAATAGAGAAACTCTGAGTTCTTCTGGAAGTACATATGGTGGGGCTTAGGAGGGGTCCTCAGCAGATCCTATGACCCCAGGATCTGCCCAGAGCATGGGTTAGGCTCCCTAGCCATTCTGAAGATCTGTTCCCCTCACAGCAACACAACTTAGCACACCCTACTCAAATTATTCATCCCTTCTGTGCTCAAGTACTTGAAATATAGCAGTACCTAAGGAGACCTCCTCTAAGGAGGAATCAAGTAACTCCGTGTCCAAAATCATAGCCCGAAATGCAAATTTGAAGTTTCCAGGAGGCTTTGTTACTTGAGCTTTTTTCAATAAACACCATAAAGACATGTGAAAAACCTGAAAGAGAGAGAGGGGGAATGAGACATTTAGTTTTTGTTTTTTTTTTTTTGGTCTTTTTGAGACAGGGTCTCCCTGTAGCCCCAGCTGTCCTGGAACTCACTGTGTGGACCAAGCTGTCCTTGAACTCACAGAGATCCACCTGCCTTTGCCTCCCAAGTGCTAGGATTAAAGGCGTGCACCACCATGCTCGGCAACATTTACATTTTTAAAAAAGTTTTTGGGACAAAGTCTTGCTATGTAGCCCAAGGTAGCTCAAACTAGCATACCACCTGCTTCATCCTCTCTAGTACTGGGATCAAAAGTGCCCCATAATGCACAAATTCATTCGTTTATTCATTTGCTAATTGATTCATGGTTGATTGACTTAGATAGAGCCCATGTAGCTCAAGCTGGCCTTGAATGAGCTGGCATTGTAGTTGAGGTTGACTTTGAACCTCTGATCCTCTTGTCTACACTTCCCCAGTTGTATGCATCACCACACTCTGTTTATGTGGTGCTGGGGATCAAACCCAGGGCTTCATGCATGTTGCCAAGTATTCTACAAACTGAACTGCATTCCAGACCCAGATTTCATTTCTTTTTTCAGCTAAAATAACATACTATAACTTGGTCAGATAATCTTTAAGAAACATTAGATACCCTAAAAATTAAAATAGAAAACTGCTCATATATATATATATATATATATATACACACATTTTCTTCATATATATTTATTTTATTATACACACACTGTAACAAAAGACTCTCTGAAGTCTCATGCACCTAATAGACCAAAATTATTTGACTATTTTTAATATAATGAAATTTAATTGCTACTTTGATGTTTATAGTATATACTCAATCAAAATAAGGGATTAAACTTGTTGAGAACATAAAAGTTAAGATAAAAATATGATCCTTTACCAAGTTTAAATGTCACTAATTGGAAGATTCTATCCATTGAAAGACATTATATTGAAAGACATATCATCTAATATGCTACAGAAAGATAATTTATTGCTTAGAGTTTTAATCATTTTCTTATTTTATAAGAATATTTATGCATATGAAAAGCCTATTTATTTATTTATTTATTTAGGTTCTTCCTCATATGTCATACAGTGGTGTAATCACCAAAACATAACATAAAAATGTTTTGGGGCTGGAGAGATGGCTAGCAGTTAAGAGCACCGACCACTCTTGCAGAGGACCCGGGTTCGATCCCCAGCACACACATGGTGGCCAAGAACCGTCTGAAACTCCAATTCCAGGAGAACTCCAGTTCCAGGGGAATCCGAGACCCTCTTCTGACCTCCGCGGCATTGCATGACACGGGTGCACAGACTTGCATGCAGGCAGTACAGTCATACACATACAGAAATAAAAAAAAAAACAACTTAAAAAAATGTTTTGTTAACTTTTGGGTAAGGGATACAGCAGAACATTATTTTGTGTTCTAAATCTGGGCTAGCCACAATGGTCCCTGGGCTGAGTGATGTTGATGCCTCCAGCTCATTCTTGTAACCTGCCTGTAGCTGCAGCTGACTAAGTTTTGTGGTACCATCCTCCTAAGAGTCCAGCCAGTCATTTAATGCTAGGATGATTTCAGTGGACTTCCAAGGAGGTGGTTATTCACTTACTAGAATTGACAACAATTTGACATACAATTTTGCTTTCCTATCCTTAGTGTCTCACACAGCTTCATTAATCCAAGAAGTTGTAGAAAATGTGACTAACATGCAAACCATTCTAACACACCTTTGTACTGAAGGTTTTGCAGTATATGATATATATTGAACCATTAGCAAAAGATCCCATTGGTTTTAATATACACTACTGATAGAAGTGTTGAAGGACTGGTAGATTGGGATGGCCATCCTGTAGTACATGTCTACCGAACCAAAGACCAGTGTGTGTACTTGCTTGCATAGTTTGCACAAGCAGGTCTGGGACATCAACGTTGTAAGTGGCACTACCCTCCTCTGTATCATTTGTGAGGGCTTGTTTGCGAAATGTGTGATGTCTTTCCCCACAAGAAGGGGTTTCTGGATTGGAAATAGAAGGCAGAAGATGCTGAGAGTTAAGGTAGGTCTAAACTGTAACATATATCTGACTGCTTATGGTTTCTCTTCATGGAAGAGAAGTAGGAAAAACCAAGCCAAAACAAACCAAAGAGGGCCAGAGGGAAGGTTCAGTGCTCAAAATCATTTGCTGTGCAAGCATATTGCATAAGTTCATTCTCTGAAAGCCACATGGCTGAAGGGGAGAACTTCTGGGAATGGAACTTTGTGTGTGTGGCTTGAATCAAGAAATTGTAAGACCTTTCCTGGGAGATCTCCAGTTATCTGATATCTCTGTGGGTTTCCAGAGTCATCTGTAGCTGGAAGACTTGTAATATTACAATGATTCTTGCTTCACCCTATCTCTGCAAAGTTCCAGGCCCCTTCCCTTGAGGCATTGAGCAGAATGTCAAACCTCTGGTTACCTGTTGCACAAACCAGAGTTCTGCAGCCACCCCCCAATTAGAACCAGGTTGGCTCACCCCTCCCTTCTGCCTGTTCCCCACTTCCTTGCCCAAAGAACAGTAGTCTCAAATATATAGACCTCACTGAGAGAAAATAAACGGAGTTCCTATGTGTGTGTATGTGAGTTCGTTCCATTCCTCGGGTGATCTCTGGCGGCTTTCCCTCCCCCCTTCTTGTGGGAGCAGAGCCCAGAGACTGCGGGCCTGCAGGCAGGAGGCAAGTCTTGGAGCTGAGCCAAGAAGGGAAGGACAGCATGTGGAAGGCAGTCATGCGTGACTCAAAGACACTGACTGGACAGCTGGCGCCCAGAACATGCGGCTCAACTTTCCACCAAAGGAAGAAGGAAAAAATGTATTTATCAGGCTGTCTCTCTTAGCCCTGATTTCCCCCACTTGAGGGAAATCTCAGAGGGTTTACCACAGAGACAAGGAGATACCCCCCCTAACCAGGGTAGTCATCACCAGCTATGATATATCTCTGTGGAATTTAACTCTTTTCCCAAGAGAGATTAATCTTTGAATCTGCTTTAAGTCTCTGTCCTCTATATGGCCAACTGTGGCACATCTCCATGTAATTCTCTCTTCCCATGAGATTAGTCTTTTAAACTGTCTCTTTCCCTAACCACTCTTTTGAACTGTCTCTTTCACTAACCACTAGCATTTCCTATCTGTTTTTATCATGGGTAACAAACAGACACACCAAAAAGACTCACAGGCTAAGAAAATATAAATGCTTCTCAAGAGTCGAGGAGTTAAAATTTCCACGTGGGAAGCTGTCTCCTTTTGGAGTGAGGCTCTTAATATTGCCCCGTGGATGTCCCCTGCAGACTTATGGGGTTAAGAATCCTGGACGCGTGTGGCACAGAACACTAGACAGCCAGAAAATGTTCGGGCATCTCTCACGTTCTTGCCATACTAGCTGGGGTGAGACAATGTTTAGGGCCTTCTCACCAAACCATGCCAGGAAAGGAAAACAACAAAATTAAATCACAGACCCCCTCCTCTCAAGAACCTGCTAAAACTCTCCTTGAGAACCCCAATAAAATTCCCTCTGAAAGCCCCCAAGCTTCAGACTCAGTAAAAATAGAACAGGATAATAAAAATATCCAAGCGGCCAGCCTTAACCTTTCCCCTAGTTATCAGCTACCCCCTGTCAAGAGGCCAGAAACACCTTCACCCTCAACCTCTTCTCTCTCTGCTACAGAAAAACTGTGCCAGATTTGGGATAACCCAGATCTTCAATTACAGGTTTACCCTGTTAATTTAGCTCCCACACAGGGTTGGGGTCGCCTTCTAAACTGGTACCTGTACCAGGCAAGTGAGCTGAAAGAACTCAGGCAAGCAGTCAGAGAGGATGGCGTTCAGGCACCATGGACAAAGTGCATTCTCCAGAGTTTTTGTGCTTCTCTTAACGCTCCACAGGTCTGGAGAGATATTTGTAGGTCTTCACTCCCAGGTCCACAATTTTTACAATGGGAAGTACTATACAGAGATGAATGTCTCCAACAGGTTCAGAGAAATCAAGGGCAACCTAACATAGACTGGGGTCATGAGCAGCTTTTTGGAGAAGGAGATTTTAGCACAGGGACACAACAGGCCGGACTGGCCCCAGGGTACTTTGACCAGGTCTGCCTTTGGGATAGAATTACAACACCCATTGAATCTCAGGCCAGTTCATTATTATTTCCTAGGCAAAAACCTGAGGAACCCCTATCTGACTTTATCTTAAGAACTAAAAGCAGCCTAGAGAGGAAGATCCCCAACTTTACAGCCAGAGAGATACTCCTTAAAATTATTGTTTGGGAGGGAATGAATCCGGAATACAGACAAGCATACCAGGGCTTAAAAGATGACTATTATGACAGATGGATACTGGCAACTCAGGACATGGGCACAGCCTCCCAAAAGCTAATTACCTAGCTCAAGCCTTTGCGGCTGCTGTCACCACAAATGAAAAATGTTTTAACTGTGGAGACAGAGGTCATTGGAAGAGACAGTGCCCAAAAGCACCAGTCTCTCTCAGAGGGCCTCCTGAATGCCCCCCCCACGTGTTCTCTGCCCCTGGTGTAAAAAAGGATATCATTGGAGGAAAGATTGCCACTCAAACTATGATAAAAATGGGGAAAAAATGCCACCTTTAAACTCCTAGATGGGCAGCCCCTAGCCCAGGGAAAAAGGGGGGGGGGAGAGTCAGTACATGCCCTCTGGGCAGCACCTATTTCAGAAGGCTCATGTCTTGCACTGACAATTAAAATTGGGGAGATGTCTTTTAAATGTTTGATAGATACAGGGGCAGACAGAACCATTATAAAACAGCAAGAAACACCCCCTGACTGGCCCTTGCTCCCAGGACCTAAACTTCTAGGAATAGGAGGGCCCTCACAGTCTTATATAACTAAAAATGTTTACACCTGGGAAGACCCTGATGGAAACACGGTCAGATTCACCCATTAATAGCACCCACTAATATCAATCTGCTAGGGTGAGATATTTTAGAGGCTTTGAATGTGGTTATTGACACTCCAAATGAGAACAACCATGCCCAGATAGACCATTGAACTGGGAGGAAATGCCTCCATCATCTCAGCAAGAAGCACCCCCAATCCTGAGGGTCACTGTAGAGTATTCTCCCCCTCATCTGGACTGGAAGTCAGATGATCCAGTCTGGATTGAGCAGTGGCCCTTACCAGGGGGGAAATTACAAGCTCTCCAAGACTTAGTCAAGGAGCAATTT
Organism: Rhizomys pruinosus; assembly: GCA_009823505.1. Lineage (NCBI taxonomy): Eukaryota > Metazoa > Chordata > Mammalia > Rodentia > Spalacidae > Rhizomys > Rhizomys pruinosus. The sequence goes on along the minus strand of VZQC01000648.1, from coordinate 942,904 downwards.
TCATTGGGACACATCCATCCATCTGGCAGTCCCTGGAACACCCCTGTGTTTGTCATAAAAAAAGCAACAGGAGGTTGGCATCTTTTACAAGATCTGTGACCCATTAACAAAATTATGCATATATGGGGGTCACTGCAGAGGGGTCTCCCCCTTGCCTCTGCTATTCCAGCTAACACCACTCTGCTAGCCTTAGATATAAAAGACTGGTTTTTTCCAACCCCCCTCCATGCTGAGGATTGCCACTCATGGATAAAAAGAAGAGGAGGAAGAGGAGACAACACTCCCAGAACCCAAATGACATAACATGGAAGAATCTTGACCAACTCCTCACTTCTGCAAAATCCATGTTTCCCCCCTCCGCACCCATCTGCCATCCTTCTAGCTGCTCTCATAATAGTTCAAGCTAACTCTGCCTCTGCCCAGCCTGTGAATAGAACACCGACTTGGACCCATGTCTGGCGATTCCTTGTCAGAGAAACTTGGGAGGGGAGAAATCAGATAATTGGAACCAGCGACTGTCCTTTGCAAGGCTGTAGTAAAGCAATCACAATTACTGTGTTTCCCAATTCCACCATTACCTCCCAGGCACCCTTTATCTGTTCCCCCCATCTTAACAAAGAATCGTGTTTGCAGGAAGCTGATACTTATGGTGGTTGCAGATTCTGGTCTTGCAGGTTGTAGAGTGTTCACAGCCCAAGAACCCTGTTTCAAATCCAAAATAACCAATTTAAAATTAATATACAGGACCCCTGGAGCAAGTACTGGAGAGCTGGAGTACAGGGAAAACTCTACCCTTACAGCAATGCCTGTTACCCTGCGGCAGATATCCATATCTCTCACCAGCTTGTTCTAGCTCCCCAACCCATCCTCACTCAATCCCACATTCTGTTACAGGAATCCAAACGGAAGGAAAGCTGCAGTCCACTGTAACATGGCCTCAGTACATTGAATACACCAGAGATCTCCTCAATTACACCACCCACCCTAATGTCTCCCAATGTTTTTTTTCTGTGCATCCCTTACACGCCCTCTTTTCACTGCCATCCCTTTTAACACCTCTTTACATGAATCTACCTCCATGGAGACAGAGCCAGTGTTTCACAGCATTCCCCTCTTCAACTGACTCACTACACTTCCTATTTGTTTAGTAAGAGCTGCAGCAGCCCCAGACCCCAGGTGCCTCCAAAGTGTCCCTCTGGATGGGACCCTGTGTGTCAAATCACCATTCTTTCTCTGATGTGATGGCACCAAATTCCTCTGTGCAAATGCTACTGGTTCTGGAATTTGTTTGCCCATAATTATCACTCCTCAGCTCTTCCTTTATGAGAAGCAGGAAGTCACTTGGATGCTTCGACCAGACCCAGACCATCAAAAGAGAGAGATTTTCATCCCAGTTTTGGTCAGCCTAGGCATTGCCCTCTCCACAGCAGTGATGGGAACTGCAGGCGGAGCCCTAGTGAAGGTTTACAACATGGAAGCGGACTTCCAAACTAAGCTTGATGAAGCAATGGCATCCACAATGAACAGCCTTGAATCACTCCAGAGGCAGCCATAACTTCTCTGGCAGAGGTGGTGATGCAGAACCGGGCAAGGCTGGACTTGTTAACTGCAGAAAATGGGGGAACCTGCATGCTCCTGGGAGGAGAATGTTATTTTTATTTAAATTAATCTGGTATTGTTGAGCAAAATGTTAAAACTCTAAGGGATCTCAGGAAAGAACTCCATGATAGATACTCCCCACAAGTTTCTGTCCCGTGATTTTCCAACCCCCTAGTTTCCTGGCTGCTCCCCTTGCTGGGACCCATTGTCACCCTAGGAATTCTCCTGACTATTGCACCCTGTATCCTCCGGTTTATCAAAAACTGAATCAATACACTCACTGAGGTCACGGCCAAGACTGTTCTAGCCCAATACCAGGCCATCCCAGGGGACTCCCTAGAGGACCTTGACATTACTGCTCCATTTTAATTAAAAAACAAAAGATGGGTTGTGGGAATGGAACTTTGTGTGTGGCTTGAAGTGAGAACTTGTAAGGCCTGTCCGGGGAGATCGCCAGTTATCTGATATCTCTGTGGGCTTCCAGAGTTATCTGTAGCTGGAAGATTCGGGATATTACAATGATTCTTGCTTCACCCTATCTCTGCAAAGTTCCAGGCCCCTTCCCTTGAGGCATTGAGCAGAATGTCACACCTCTAGTTACCTGTTGCACAAACCAGAGCTCTGCAGCCCCCCCATTAGAACCAGTTTGGCTCACCCCTCCCTTCCGCCTGCTCCCTACTTCCTTGCCCAAAGCACAGTAGTCTTGAATATATAGACCTCATTGACAAAAAATAGATGGAGTTCCTATCCTCCCTGGCTCGCCACGCGCACGTGTGAGTTCGTTCCACGGGTGATCTCCTGCGGTATTCCCTCCCCCCTTCTTGTGGGAGCAGAGCCCAGAGACTGCGGGCCTGCAGGCAGGAGGCAAGTCCTGGAGCTGAGCCAAGAAGGGAAGGACAGCATATGGAAGGTGGTCACGTGTGACTTAAAGACACTGACCTGACAAGAACTAACACCTAACAATTGTCCCCTGACTTCCACATATGTGCCATGACATGTGCGCCCCCCACAGGCACAATAAATAAAAAAATATTTTAAAATAAGAAAATAAATAAATAAATAAAATTCACATAACAGGGTAGGAGAGGATGTTACATTGAATTCCACAATGGTACTGGGCAGATTTGTTCTGCCTCATTCCAGTTTTACCATCTTGAAGTGTCCTTAAAGACCATTTCTCTGACATGTTATCATCATCATCATCAAAGATGGCACTGACCTGATTTCCCAATTTCTTAGGGAGCACTTCACTCCAAATTTCAAAACTAAGTCTTGTCATAAGACCAATTAAACAAGATCAATTAACAACAGTAAAGGAATTTAGAATAAACTACTGCGGAAAGAGAAGCTGTGGTGTTCTCTAGTCTTATCTATCAAGAGTGTGGGTTTCTGGCTGAATCTTCCTGAATGTATGAAAAGGTGAACATTTTATTACTGCAGTTTCAGTTGATTCCCTTGATATGCACTGAAGTCTACCTTAGTACTTATTCAGTAATAAAGCTGCTTTCTTTCTTCTCCCCTTTGTAAAGTACTCTTCTAAGTTGGAAGAGTTCTAGTTTAAAAATACTTTCCCAATTCATGGATTAACATACCATCAAAACATCTGTGTCTATACCAAAGTAACCTACCATAACAATTGGTACTGTTTGGATACCTATATATCTAATTGCTTGTGCTTCATTAGTAGGATTGAAAGATTATTCCTGGACAGACTGTCAGCCCATGAAAGGAAGCAGCCAGAATCGACCAGAGTCCAAGACAACAGCTCCAGAGAAAGTAGACTGTTTTGCTTCTCGACCACCTGTGCCCCTTTTCTAAGCCCAGGGAACAATCTGCAGAAGAGGGGGCATGACAGAATGTAGGGGCTGCGATTGAATGGGGTGAATGGCAAAACTACAGCAATATAGTCTGGACACTCATCTGATCAACTTGATTGAACATGCAAGCCCCCCAGCTGGATGGTGGGACCCATGGGCTGTGTGGGTTTGGGCACAGCTGCTTGAAAATTGGTTTTACATGAAAAATGTTTGTACTCATAAATTATTACTTATTGTTAAAAAATGAAAAAATAAAGAAGTTATTAAAAATACTAACAGAATATAAATGGAAAAAATAAAATTAAAATTAAAATACTTTCCCTCTTTATTCCCTTGAGATGAGACAGGGTCTCCCACTGAATCTGGAGCTTGCTATTTGGATATGCTAACTGGCCAATGAGTCCCAGTCATCCTGTTGTCTCTCCAGACCTGGGATACCTGGCCCAGGCTTCTACCAGCTAATCTTCTATCATTTCATCTTTCCTTCTCTCTTGGTCTCGATAAGCTAAGTGGAAGCAGAGTCTGTGTCTGCCCAGTGCTGGCGCTGGAGGTGCGCATGTCCATACCTGGCTTTTACATGAGTGCTGGGAGTTTGAACTCAGATTCTCAGGCTTGCATAACAAGTGTTCTTCCTACCGAGCCATCTCCACAGCCCCCTATTTTTTTAATTAGTAAAATCAGAGATCCTTTTTTTGAAATCATTGTTTGGAGTATGGCCCAATGGTAGAGCAATTGCCTAGCATGAGTGATGCCCTGGGTTCCATTTCTGTCTTCATTCAGCCATAGCTGAGAGCCCTATAAGATTCCTGATCCTTTCTTCCACATGAACCAAAACAGATATTGCTCTGGCATATTTCCAGACCTGGCTATTCTTCCCAATATACCAGAAACTATTTCTGTTTGTTTTCAACATCCTGCAAGTGGCAGAAGCCTGAAGAACTGACATGAACATTACGGAAATGGATTTCTTCATCTCACAGGTGTCTAGAAGAGACAGAGGGAGAGTGCCAGGGGGACTTCCTGGCATCATCAGGGATGCAAGATCTTTCTATCAGCACTGCTAGTCTCAAAGCTTTTCTTCCCTTTAAAGATACTTTCTAGAACTTACCCACAGCACTGCCACTAAATTCTACTGGCTGCAAGGGAGGCCGATAAACATCATCTTTATAACTCCTAAAAATTTGGGTTCTATTTCAAAGGAGCAGATAAATAGATGCTGAGGACAGCTAACAGACAGCCTTGCTTTCTGCATGAATTGATCTTTTTCCATCCTCGGGGGTCCAAATTTCTAATTCACCAATAATAAGAACAGAGGAGACATCTATGCTACCTTAATTCTTTACAGACCCAGAGCTGGTCTAAGAGATCAGAAGCTTAGGGTAGGAAAAAAAAAATACTTTCCCAACAACATTCAACATCAATTTAAATTTGCATAAGAAATAAAACAAACTTTTAGTACAAGAAATTTTTGACTCTATGTTCATATTAAGCATCGGATATACTGTTACTTTACATGAAGTTACATTTTAATTGGGTGTTCTGTATTTTTATTTGCTAATCCGGACTATGCATTTCATCCTGAAAGGGTATGTAATAAGGTTTGAGGTCATTTTCTGTTGTCACAGCTGGGTGCTATTGCCATCTAGATTGGAGAATATGACATATCCCATAGCGGGTAAGAAAACCCTATAACACAAGTAATCTAGACTGAATGGCAATAGCACAAACATTTAAAACCACTAAACTGGATATTTGGGCTATTTGTCACCTGATTGCCATCCATCTGGTGTAAACAGGTGTATGTAAGCTACCTCCTTGCTCAAAAAGAGCCAGTCAGGAAGTCCCTTGGCCTTCCTCCCTCCAGGCTGTGCAGGAAGCCAAAATGTTACTCAGCCCTAGCAGAGGCTTGTGTTATAAGAGTGAAATTTAACCCTCCTGAGGGCAAACTCAACACCTGGAAAACTGCTGCTGGTGAGTGACTCAGTCTGAATGCCAATAACTCATAGCAGCAATTTTCACATTCTTCATTAATTTCTTTCCCCTGCTCATTCCATTCTTCTCCCTCCTTCTTGAAATCATTTCCCTAATAAAGAGGAGTCTCCATTTAAAATATTTTTCCAGGCTCAGCATTTGAAGGTCACCTAACATAAAGCAAAACAGATAGGTTTCCTGCAGTGAATATCACAACCAGAATACACTTACCCTGTAGTGCTGAGCAGTGAGTTCTTTATTGTGGAGGGATATAGGATAGTGAGCTGTTTGCAAATCCTTTAGAGCTGCAGACAATTTAGCTTTGTCTTTGAAATTAGAGATCACATTTCCAACAGCTTTCAGAATTATTAGAGCTTGCTCTGTAAAGCGGTAACTCTCCTGTGGAGATAGAGGATACATATATAGCATAGGAATAGCACCCAACCTTATACTTACATAAGAGCTATTAAGTTTAAAAGAGCTCAACTTTTAGGGAAGTAAACCTTATACCGTATGGTTGATTCAGTGGTTATTTGTCAAGAACTGATCAGGTCAAGGTATTTTATTGGGTGCTTTGATCTGAGAGACATGGAACAAGGGCTACAAGTCCTTCAGGAGGAAAGGCATCCAAGGAACACCTGCCCTGTGGCAGGGATCAGGGAAATTTCCTCCACAGTATTAACAACCAGAGTTATTTCTGAAAGTAGTCTGGAATTTGGTCTGACAGAGATTGGGATTTTGAGGACTGAGAAGAAGAGAAGATTACAAGAAAGGGCCTTAGAAGATCAAAAAGACCAGAGGGGTGGGTTAGCCTGGGCTGCCACCTCCATCTTCTATCCATTCAGACGTACACAAAGAGGATGAAGCAGATATTCCAGGAAGCAACTTGATTTTTAGAAACCTACGAAAAGTTTATGATATTTTTAGACTATCTTGGTTGGTGTGTGCTGGAGCTTGGTGGAATTGTCTGTAGCACTGGGTCCGTGCTTCAAGGAAGTTGGAGAAAAACTCAGCTGTCTTTATGGTTTCTCTATAGGGGAGGCCATAGTGTAATAGATGGCTGCAGAAGAAATGAGAGTTAGTCCAACAAGTGTTCCTGGACAGCACAGATGTTCTTAGGGTGGGAAACTGACAGAAAATATGCTGCCAAATTGCTACCTTAATGCTTGAACATCTCCATCACTTTTCCAAACTCTACCACCCAAGGAGAACCTCATATCAGTAATGTTTTTACTTATGTACAACTCTGCCCAGAGAAGTTGCCTGGTTATGTGGCAGCACTGAAAATGATTAGCTATGGCTCTGGGGAGGTTGGGATTAATCATGACTCCCAATGACCCTTACAGGATACAAGCATGATATCTCCAGGAAAAGAGGAAGCAAAATTCCAAAACAAATGATCACTTGCAGTAAAACAAGAAACTGAGGAATGTGCAGCACATAAGCAGAATTGTTTCTAAAGAAAAAATTTAATATAAGCAGGATAAAGCTGAGCATGGCAGTGCTTCCTTGTAATCCTAGCTACTCGGAAAGAGAGTGAGGCAGGACAATGAGTTCCAGGCTTAGCTTGGGCTAAGACATGAGACGTTTGTCTTCAAAAAATGCAGGTTTAAAATGGTCAGTGGTACAAAGGACGTTGTAGGTGAATAAAATCTGAGTTTAGGTATGCACGAGCTAGCATTTCCAGCCAGCACCTCCCAGAGGCACAAGTGAGACCTTGAGACCTCCCTGGCTACACCCACAAATTGCGATGTGATGATGCAAAGGTCTGGGATTGGGCCCTGGGAGGTGAGGTCACGCTGCCTATAAAACCCATCCATTCTGAATAAAGCCTCGCTCTGTATTTGGATCTGTACCTTACCATGTGTCTCTGTGCTGTGCTTTCCTGCATGTGCTTTCTACATGACCCACCATGGGAATAAATGGGACAAACAACAAATAGCGCCTGAACTTGGGGCTGGAATAAAATCTGGGAAAATTTGGTATGCAAACCCCACAAGCCTGCCTCTTTTTTACTATTAATTTTATTCTCTCCTTAACTCCTACTCTGTGCTATGGGGCTGGCTGTCCTGCTTGGCTGAGCTGATGGAAATCCAACTTGGGGACACGGGTGCACAGACCTACATGCAGACAGTACATTCATACACATACAAAAAATAAATAAATAAAATTTAAAATAACTGTTCCATGTTAGCTGTCAGCAAAGATCAGATTTGGGACCTCCATGGGGTCACAAATCATTGGAGGCTCCTCCCCATCGCTGATACCATCAGCTGTCGGCTCAGATATGGTGAGAGGCCAAGCTCTTCAGTAGGGTCCCAGATCATTGCAGTTTCCTCCCCGTTGCCAGTGCCACATCAGCTGCTGGCCTGGATTGGGTGAGAGGCCATGCTTCTCATCAGGGTCCCAGAATATCAGAGCATCCTCCACAGTTGCTGGCAGGCAAGCCAAACCAACCCTCTGCCCTCATATAGGGACATCCTGGTGGGAAAGGAGTAGTGTCTCCAGAGCACAAGTTAGCAGAACTGAGAGCAAAACCACCAGTCCATGGCCAACATAGAAGAACAGGCATTCAGCTCAAGGAAGAAAGAGTTGAATCTCCCATTAGATTACTAACAACAAATCAAATCCACAGGACAAAAGCACAATTGTAAATCACCAACACAGGAAAAACAAATAATAAATCCCCACAAAATTCTATCAGTCCTATAGAAGAATCTAACAATGAGGATATCCCTGTAGGTAACTCAGCACATAGATGTTAAAGGAATAATCATAGACATACTCAAAGGGATCAAGGACTATAAAGAAACAAATCAAAGAACTTAAGGGAGAGACTGACCAACTCCAGAAAGAACTAGAAATGCTGAAATTTCCTCAGGCTGAAATGAAAAAGGAAACTGAAAAACAAATTAAAGAACTAGAAGGAAAGAATGGCCAACACTGGAAGGAGATGGAAATATTAAAGGAGTTCCAGACTGAAATGAAAAAGAAAATAAAGAACAAATCAATGAACTAGAAGGAAAGAATGCCCAACTCCAGAAGGAAATGGAAATACTAAAGGAATCTCAGGCTGAAATGAAAAAGGAAATTGAACACTCATCTAGTCAACAGGAAAGAGCAGGAGTAAACCTCAGTAACAGAATAGATGATGCCAAAAATAGAATATCAAGTCTAGAAGATAACATGTAAAAACTGAAGAGCTCAAGCAAAGACTATGAATAATTAAAAAACATACACATACAAGAGAAGACACCAAATCTCCACATCATAGGTATAGAGGAAGGAGAAGAATCCCAGGATAATGGTATTGACCAGATCTTCAACAGAATTATAGAAGAAAATTTCCCCAAATTGAAAAAATACACACCCATACAAATACAAGAAGCACATAGAACACCAAATAAACAAGATCAGAAAAGAAACTCTCCATACCATATCATAATCAAAACTCTAGATACTCAAAACAAAGTCAGAATACCAAAAGCTACAAGAGAAAAACAGCAATTTACATATAAAAAGAAACTCATCAGAATTAGAGATGACTTTTCAACACAAATGATGAAAGTCAGAAGAACTTGGAGCAAAGTATTTGAAGTACTAAATACATACAGATGCCAGCACAGGTTACTCTACCCAGCAAAAATGTCAATTATAATCAAAGGAGAAAGGAAAATCTTCCACGACATAAACAAGATTAAAGAATACATTTCTAGAAAACTAACCCACCAGAGGACAGAGGAAGGCAGAAGCTATCCCCAAGCAGCCAGAGAGAGTAATTAATGAAGATATTACCCTAGAAATAGAATCATAGACCAAAAATGTAAACAAATAAACTGAAGGGAAGCAATATACATCTCTCAATATTAACCTTAAATATTAATGGTCTGAACTTCCCAATCAAGAGATACAGACCGAGAGAATGGGTTAAGAAACTGAATCCATCTTTCTGTTGTCTACAAGAAACACACCTAGCCTTAAAGTACAGGCACCATCTTAAGGTGAAAGGATGAAAAAAAGATATTCCAAGCAAATTGTCACAAAAAGGAAACAGGAGTTGTTATTTTAATATCAGACAAAATAGTTTTCAAAGTAAAATTAATGAGAAGAGATGTAGAGGGTCACTACATCCTTATCAAAGGATAAATCAACCATGAAGATCTCACAATCATAAATATATATGCACCAAACACTNGTTTTGCTCACTTTATACTGCACACAGTATTAGGAACCTGTGACTTAGTCCAGTGTGAAGGTGCATGCCTTTAATCGCAGCACTTGAGGAGGCAGAGGCAAGGTGGATCTCTGTGAGATCGAAGCCAGCCTGGTCTACATAGGGAGTTCTAGGCCAGCTGTGGCTATGGGGAGAGCCTGTTTCAAGAAATAACAACAACAAAAAACAACCTGTGACTATGTCTTTGTTTCTTCCTCTCTGTGTTGTGTGTGTTCACATAACTAAATGTGATTTTGGCTTGCCAGTGATGGCAGTGAGAATGCTTCTTAGGAAGATGGATTTTTCAGTCTCCCTGGATCAGTGAAGGTAGGCCACAATCTGCTTTGGTAACAACCCCTTCCCAATCTTGGAGCTATCCCAACAACTTGATTGTGCTGTTGTTTATAGTGGTCCACCTAATATCCTCCATATTATTTTTGGAAAATCTCCCACAAACTAGAACTGGTTTTCATGGCACTTCAAGAGCACTCCAAGATGCACGTGTTGTGTACTGATGCAGTGACACTCATCGGGTGTTTTATATCTGAACCCTGTAAATAGCTTATGTAAACTCACCTATTCCCATATTCTGTTATTTGGAGTTCTCTGGTCCAGTGAACGAAATTAACCCTTGATTAACCCTGAAAGCAAATACATTTGGAAACTAGGCACAGACTTAGCCCATGTTCTCCCTCCCTGATGAATATCATGCAACCAAAGTGTCACAAGCAGGTTGACAAGTAGTCGATGCATCTTGCATGCATGTCTATTTCCACATATATATGACAAAATCAAAGCTCTACAGGCATCTGACACACCAAAGAATGCCTCACTAAGATGGGTGTGTGAGCATTCCTTGACACGTTCATAAGGAATTCAGTCAGTCATTTTGTGCACTTAGCTTCTACCTCTCTGTGAGGTAGAACGTATTCAGCTGCATTAATCTGTTGATGTAATGGTGAAACAAAGACAGAATGAAGTGGGCGGGCAGGCCTAAGAGACCATCTAGCCTGGACCCCATTTGGTTATATCATACACCTGCCAGTCTAGTTCCTTCACCTGTGCTATGCACGTACACTCCTCTCCAACACGCCCAGCAACCTAGGAACTCCCTGGAGCCTCCCCCTGCACTAGGCCTCTTACACTCCCATCTCTGAACAATGGTAACATTCCTACCTCTGGTAATAATTCAGTTTAGACAGTCGCTGTGCAAGTGTGTACCCAGCTTATCCAAGTGTGAAAAACCCGAAGGCTAATCAAGCCTGAAATGGATTTGGCATGCATGCACAGTAATGCAACTCTAGTAAGATTTGGGGAAAAATTTGGGCATGGTGGTACACACCTTTGATCCCAGCACTCAGGAAGCACAGGCAGATAGATCTCTGTGAGTTACAGGCCAACCGGAGCTACAGGGAGACCCTGTCTCCAAAAGACTAAAAAAAGAAAAAATATTTTTGGGGAGAAAAAAAACCTCTTATTTACCATGCCTATGCATACATGATTGGGCATGCATATGATTAAAATCAGATGCATTGTGGGAAGTGACCTATGCCATAAAAGAAATGACAGTAGCACACAACCTAACAATCAAAATAGAGAACCACTCAAACTACACCCCCTAGTAACCAGCCCCTCCTTCCTTTAGACCTCATGAAAGGAGACCCCAGGCTGTGGCCCATGGGCCTTGAGCACCGGTACTCTTGGCCTGCTGTCCCTTTGACCCTGTGTCATTCTTCGTCTGGAGTCTGTTCTGAATGAGTTTGTGATCCCTTTTCAATTCTGTGTGAATCCTTCCTTCAGTTATTTGAGGACGAGACGGGGGCCCTGAAAGCACTGGGCTCAGATCCCAACTACTATTAACAAGAGCGTGTCCTCCTGGGAGCTTGGAAGTTCTGAACCAAGTTCAGTACCAAAGAGAAAAGTTGCCAGTATGATTTGCTAATTAAAATGTCTATCAGGGCATTAAACTAATATAGCTCATTCCCCTGCCTTCTGATATGTGCATACACTTCTTTAGTACTTAATGTAATAAGCACTTTATAATTGGAATAAAATTCCGGGACTGTATAATTAGGCAATGTTACTAAGCCATGCCCAAGTCATTTGCATGTATTTTGGCATTTTGCCAAAAGATATATAGCATAATTTAGGCAAACGCAATCTATGTCCTTTATATGATTTGTTGTCTGATGCAGTCCATGTATGATATATATATATATATATATATATATATATATATAAAGACTGGGAAATAGATGCAAAACATATTATGGCCGAATGCTTGATGTTGGGTGGGGTTGGGGCATATGGAAAGAGCAGTGAGTCTAAACTGGACTGAGAAATATTGTATGAAATGCACAAAACTTCAATAAAAATATAAATAAAATAAAATAATTGTTTCATGTTCACACATAGAGGTATTTTAGTAAAGATTTATACAGTAGTAAAATAGTCAATACAAGAAATAAAGGTCTAAAAAAAAAAGAAAAACAGGTCCAGAGGGGTTTGTTATAAAAAATTGAAGTTGTGATACACTCAAGCTAATTTGGGTTGCAAATTGTTATTAATATTTCTTTACTCCTAATTTGTACTAGATTACCAGTGACAACTTTGGGATTAAATTTACACAAGTGTTATCTATAATTTTCTGTATCGTATATTACCTGTGATATTTCTTTTTCCTACAAGATATTTTGGCTCAAAAAGACTGGGTTTTGCTTCCTTGAATCAACAGTATACAGCCCAATATAAGATAATTTAAATGGACTCAGTGTACTTTCACAACTTGGATCCTGTGTATGAGTATGTAGTACAACTGCATTTTAAAATTATAAATCAATATATAAAAGTTGAAAAAAAAACAAGAGAGACTGTCCTATGCATGGTACTAATACGAAAAGGGGGAGGGTGGGTAATATGGCTTCCTTTGGGATACAGTTAAATAGAGACCGCTCTACTCTAAAGCTTTTGCCAATTTTTTAATTTTAAGATGGAAATGACAACCCCCAAACCTTTACTAACAAAGGTAAAAGGTTTTGCTTGTATGTTCCCACAGGAATAGACACCACCAAATTGGGTGCCTGAGAAAAGTGTTTGTCCTTGGATTTAAAGTAGATCAGAGGCCACTAGCAAAGGGATTGGTCCATCTTTTCCTCAAAAAAGGAACAGGAGAAGTCTGAGAAAAATGCCACTTTGCAGGGAACCAACACACAGGGTGACACACAGGTGTTCCTGCTGGCATCTCTCTAGGTTAAGAGTCAAATATTATAGCACTGGTTCCTTATGGGACTTGTTTGGCTGGTTCATTCAACTAACAGGCACAAGATCTGTTAAAGGAACATCCTTTATCTCCCAAAATTAGAGTACCAAGGTCAGGTTCTCTGATAATGAGCCTATAAAGGAGAATGACTATAGGTGCTATAGAATTAGCTAAACTAATGCCCCTTATTTGTACTTTGGTAAAAAAATTTATTCAAAAAATAGAAATTTCCCATGCTCTGTTTGACCTGGTTTGTGTTTAATACCTAATACTAACATCTGACTGTTTTACAGAGGTGAAACTATTTGAAGACATACCTCACACATCTGAAGGAACAAAGATAAAAAGTAAATTCAGTAAGGATGGGTATCAGGGCCAGGTAAAATTGTAAAATCCTTAAAAGCTTAATGGTTAAATAGAACATTTTAATGAAGGAAGACTTTAGTACCAATAGAGGAGTTAATTTGTCTATAGATCCAAAGGTATGGTGACATGGACATTTCTGCCTGTCCCTTTGGATAATTTCCCTGCCTCTAGATTTTGCTTTATGGCCAGGTGAGATATAAAGATGGATAAAAGCTTATGGTACCAGTTATTGACTGCTTTTTACAATGAGCTGTTGGTCAGGGGGCCCCAAAAGCCCCCCAAACAAAGGCTATTTGCCTGTAGGTGGGGTGTGTGCAAAGAAGGGAGGTGGTAAGACCCTTCTGTTGAAGACATAGTGTTAAGCATAACAAAGATGTATAGAGATCTTGCCTTGCAAAGGGACAGTGATGATGCCAGAGAGTGTTACATAGACCACTGAAAGTATATGTTCTGATTCAAGCAAGACTCATCAACTACACCTCACTTGCCTACAGATTTGTGCAGTTAGTGGCAGCTTGATATTTGCGCACCCAAGTTAATTGGCAATGGCTCATTTCTTGGGGGGGGGAGTAGCACATAGCTGATACCATAAGCTTACACCCTCTAATGACATAGTTTGTGTACATGAAACCAGTGTGCATTAATTTGCTTTTCAGATTTGATATCAAAGGGCTGAAATATTTTGTTCTTGAAGACTAATTAGCCTTCATCTGTCTATCCACTAAAATATGCTTATGATAAACTGTGTTGTTTCACAAAAGACATATCCAAAAAAGACACTCTAATGTAAAGAATGGTGGTATTTCTAAACATTCAAGCCTGTGCCCACAATGTGACTTGTCATGATAATTGATGTCTGTGTGCCAGTACTTCTTGCTATTTGTGTTTTATTAGTAGAATTAGGAAAGGTACCTGTGGATAAGCTGCAAACTCATTGGAAGAAAAGCCTGAACAGACCTGAGAGTCCAATGTGTCATTTCAATGAAAAAATTTTCACTCTCCTTGACTTCCTGTGCTCATTGTGAGATGTGACCCTTGGCTTGCTGCTCCAGCTCCAGCCACCATGCCCCCCACCACAATGAACTCTGTTTCCCTGGAACCGTCAATAGTAAGCTCAAATAACCTCTTCTTTTTATAAGTTCCCTTGCTCATGATGGTTTATCTCAGCAACAGGAAAGTGAATAATAGTTATTTGGTACTAGAGAGTGGGCTGTTTACTGTGAAGAACATGACCATGTGGATGTTTGGGGAAATGTGGAAGACTTTGGAACTTTGGGCTAGAAAAGCTGTTGACTACTGTAAGCAGAGCTTAATGGGCCATTCTCGTAGAAGTCTGGAAGAAAGCATTGCTGCAAAAATGTAGTTCCAGAGGAAAATAAAGACTTAGGCAGCAACTGGGATATTTTGTCAAAAAGTCTGGCCACAGTGTGCCCACAGCCCAAATGCTTGCCTGATGCTAAGTTGAAAAGCAATGGAGTAATGTCTTTGGCAGCAGATATGTCAAGACAGCCTAACATAGAAATGGTTGCGTGGCTATTAATGGTGGATATTGTACATATCAACAGTGAATAAGAGCAGATGGGGCAGAAAGAAATGCAGAGTGTATGGTTTGGATCTGAAAAATGCACAAGGAAGATTAAAGGTGGGGTCAAGGCATGTGGAGAGGTTCCTTTTGATAAGGAGACTAAAGTGATTAAGGAGAGGTCTAACTATTTACATGTAAACAATGGAAAAAGTCAGATTAAAGTGATTAAGGAGAGGCCTCCAGATTTATAAGTCAACAACAGAAACAGTACCTTCAGGGCAAGACCACACCCAGCTAAGCCTCTGATTTTTGAAAGGAAAATACTGAAAGCGTTTTCTACTCTGACAAGTCCAGGGCAGAGAAAATTTGCAAATGTGGTTAAAGTAGGAGAGAGTCCATCCCAAACTTGCAGCCAAATTCGGCAATTTCATTCACGTGGTGCTGGCTTTAGAGGCACGAAGAATGCAAGAGTGAAGGGGTTATCAGTTCTTTCTCTGCAGTTTCAGAGAGCCACAGAGGCCAGTCAGAGTGCAGCAGGGGCATCCCTGAATAAAAAGGCCCTGATAGTCCATTGCATGAAGAAGACATTCGAGATGCCAGAGTTGTGAGATATTCGCCAAGGAGAGATGTATACAGGGAGTGGTACCAGCCTAAGGAAGAGATGTATGTTGCATGCAATCCTGGAAGAGCTGAGCCATCTAAGCCCTTTGGAAGTAGAGTCCCAGAAGTTGCACATGGAGCTACTGGATTGGTGTTTGCCCTGCTGGTTTTTGGTCTTGTTTTGGTCTGGTATTTCCTCACTATGCCTCTATTCCTACCTTTTGGAATGGGAATGTGTATTCAGTTTCACTGTATGTTGCCTTTTGATTTTACAGGAGCTTACAATTAAGAGATTGGCCTGTGTCTCAGAAGAGATTTTGGACTATAGACTTTTGAATAGAATTGAGACTGGTAAAGACTATGGGGACTTTTAAGGTCAGACTAAATGCATTTTGCATTTTATATGGTCAGGAGCCTATGGGGGCCAGGGAGTGGAATGTGGTGGTTTGAATGATAGTGTCCCCCATAGGCTTTAAGTATTCAGACATTTTGTCTCCTGTTGGTGGCACTGTTCTTGGAGGTCTTAGAAGGTGTGGCCATGCTGTAGGAAGTACATCATTGGCGGCAGGCTTAGTGAGTTTAACAAGCCTAGCGGTCTCCAGTCTCTCTCTCCGCTTCTTGTGCTGACTGGGAGATGTGACCCTCTGCTTGCTGCTCCAGCCCTGGCCACCATGCTTCGTAAGCTCAAATAAACTCTTCCTATTATAAGTTCAAAAAAATAAATTTTCACCCTCTCCTTCCCCTTTCCCCAAAGCCTAGGGACCACTCACAGAAGAGGGGGCTTGTTAGATGTAATGGCTGAGGAGATGGGGGTAAACCATGAGATCACAGTAAATATGGACCAGACTTCATTTGGTCAGGACAATTACATGTGCAAGATTTTCCAGGTGGATTAGAGATGTTGGGGTACAACCAAATTCCTTATCTACGTAAAAAAATCAGGTGCGTGTAAATGTTACTTGTATTTACTGGTTGGTTTTCTTTATATTAAGTTTTTATTTTATTTTATTACATAGCAATCCTAGCTATTTGAGCCAGACAAAGATATTGACCACTATTTCTATAGTAGTATCTGAGCTTGTGAAAGCTAATACAAAAAAGGGGATATGTAGGTGAATACAATCTGAGCTTAGTTATTCATGAGCTAGCATTTCCAGCCAGCACTGCCCAGAGGCACAAGTGAGAGCCATGGGACCTCCCTGGTCATGCCCACAAATTGGGATGTGATGATGCAAAAGTCTGGGAATGGACCCTGGAAGGTGAGGTCATGCTGCCTATAAAACCTGTCCATTTTGAATAAAGCCTTTCTCTGTATTTGGAACCACACCTTATCATGAGTCTCTGTATTGTGCTTTCCCATGCATGCTTTCTGCATGGCACACCATAGAAATAAATGGGACAAACAGCAGTATACATTTTGAGATAGACTTACTGATGTTCCTTTGATGCCTACTGAACAGAATAAAAAATATGTAGAGACTGCACAGCAAATAGAAAAGAGCCTTATGAACCTTGCACAGCCCTATGTAGATGACCAGATGGCAGGTGTGAAGCAGGTCCAGCCCATCAGTATATGGTGGAAGGTGGGTGGTCTTAATCCTTTTGTTTCTACAAGATTTGCTGGCTGCCTTAGAGACTCCCAGGAAATACAAGTTTGTGCTACTTGGAGTTAGGTTTTTGGCTTTGTTTCATCCTGACCTTTTAGTGAGAGTCATTAGAGATGAGGCCAAGAGCCATGCAGCAGAAAAGACTAGATCCTAACCTCCCACAAGGCACATGGCTAGACAGGGAGGATTTTGTAGAAGAAGCTGCATCTGTTTTCTCTGTGAGAGCAGAGAAAGGAGCAAGAGACACTGAGAAGAGACCAAGGACCGGGAGAGAAGAAAGAGAGAAATGATGTAACCTTCCATTGGCCATCCTGAGCCCTTGGATCTACCTGGGATGGGGAAGGAAATTAAGAGACACTTAGCAGAGTAATGGTGGGTGCAGTTTGGGAGAAGAATTAATTTTGTTTGTACCACTACGAACTTTAGACTGTTAATTACACAGACCACATTTGGGCATTTTTGTAAATAATAAATAGTTTCAAAGATTAAATAAGGCTAAATAAAAAATTACAAATAGGACTTAGTTGATAACTTTAGAAGAGAGAGAGAGAGAGAGAGAGAGAGAGAGAGAGAGAGAGAGAGAGAATATGAAAGCCAGGGAGACAGAGCAGTTGCTAAGATATTTACCAGCTCAAAATTGGGCAGTATAACATCTTCATCCCCAATGACGAAGGTCATCATGCTGCAGACATGTATGGCATGACCCACTGGGGAATATGCATTGAAGACCAGCATGTGTCTCCTGGAGAGAACAGAAGCTCTGTGAGAACTGTGTGTTTCCTGTGTTGCTGAGGTGAACACTCTGCCTACTTGCTTGATTACAGAATAGATCTTTTAGTCAAAACTTAATAATGAATTGATTTTTTTTCTACACAGATGAGAAAAGGACCTTTGGCTTTCCACTCTAGAATAACCCTCCCAGTTCATGAAATCTGCATTCTACTGATTGCATAAGACAGCAATAATTAAACTAAATGACAAACTTGCACATGCTAGAGACACCTTACACATGTTGCTCTGCAATGGAGGGGTCTAGATTTTCCCCCAAACAACAACAAACCATGCTATATAAATAGTTTTGCATGTTTCACAATCCTTTTTTAACAAATATATCACTTAATGTATGTGAATTCCATCTCTCCTCAGGTGACTCTATGACAGAGAACAGGGAGAATCACTTTCTTCAGTTACTGAACATTTAGACTCTAAGATCTTTCTCAAAATGAACATACTAATGACTTAAGACCTCTGTGTGGAAGTAAGACTCTAAAAGACTCTTTTAACTCCCTCTCTTTGGTGTATCAACAGTGAGACAGTCACACAGAATAACTTGATTTCTGGAGACTCCACACTAGAATCTACATAGGAGAAATGGTGAAGTTTCAAATTTTTGAGACATGCTAGATGCTTAACACACAATATTCCAGCATTTAATTTCATTGTGTAGGATTTGTTTGTGCACACAATCTATAATTTTTCACTAATCACATAGAATTAGAATGATTGATCTTAAAGGGAAAACATGCAATGAAAGTATAAGGTCATAGTCTCAATTTTATATGCTAAAATCAAGAAAACGTTTCCATGGTTTGTAATTTTCTTGAAATGGAAAGTGTAATATATTTAGCCAGTTTTACTATAATAAAAATGTCTAATAAATTCATTCCACTTGTGGAATTCTAGGTTGATGGGAAATCATTATGCTTCATCATCTAAACAGAATCCTAAATTTAAATGAAATCAAGCAAAATTCTTGCTAAGGAATACAGTAAGATGTATGAGAAAACAAAAGAGATTCTTGATTAATTCATTTGAGAATCCTCATGGCTGAGAATGTTTAAGTGATATTTACTAAATACACCCTTGAATCACCAGCACTGATGGTTCTCCCTAGGGGCATCCAGTATGGAACTGAGAATGTCACTCATCAGTAGGATTATCTCTCTCAAGAATCCAATTGACAGATAGATGCCTGGTCAAATCAGTTCAGGAAACAATAACAAAGATCCAATGCTTTTTAACTCATCATTAGCCAATAATCAAAAGATTTGAACATGAGAAAATGAAGTCAAACCTTACCCGACAGGCAGGTGCACCATGGCAGCCCTGGTGGCATAGGTGTGGAGCCTCAGAACGAGGCTGAGAGGCTTGAGGGACTTCCAGGTGATTGCTTCAGCTGTCAGGAGTCCAGGCTCCACGTGAGGGCTGTCTTTTGTTAAGGCTTTAGAAGGGAAGATGTGTTTAAATCTGACTGGGAAAGGAAAGCTGACCTCCAGTTGTAGTACTTTCTGTCTAGTAACAACAACCACAATCATAAACGTCAACCAGGTATTGAAGATATTCTAAAAATCCATGAAATGCTGAAAGCACCATCAAGAAAGTAATTCTTGAAAAGAGCGCCTCCTTGGTCTGCCTCTCTGTTCTTTTTGTCCTCTTGTAATCATCTCCTAGCATGTCTGCTATCATTTTTATTGTATCTGTGGACATAATTACAGTTCCTTACCAGACACAATTTTAAGGGAAGAAACTGTATAACATCTGGAATAGTAAGAGATTTTTCTAAGATGGTATCAAGGAAAATAAAAATATCCTATTGGTTAGCTAAATGTCTGCCTTTGATTTACGGAGTCTTTGAGCTTGTATAGAAGTTGCAAATAACAAACATCTAATTTTTGTCTTTATTTATTTTTATATTATGTGTTTAAGTATTATGCCTGCATAAGTGTCAGTGCACCCATTTTGTGCAATGTACAACAGAAGAGCTCCTCAGATCCCCTGGAACTAGAGTTACAAACAGTTGTTAGCTACCATGTGGATTCTGGGATTCAAACCTGAATCTTCTGAAAGAACAACCAGTGCTCTTAACCACTGAGCCATCTCTACAGCCCACAAATATTTAATTTTAATATCAATTTTTTTAAACATACACAAACAATTTGGCTTATTTTTGCATCAAGGATTGAGGGAGACATACTTTTGCCCTATTTCAAAAACACAGTCAAGCTGAAAATGCAAGATTACAATGTGTTGATGCATGCAGAATTTAAGCATTTTACAATGTGATGGCTTCAGAGCTATGGGTTAAGTAGATATATGAAACTAAAGTCACTACACTTCAAAAAGTTTATTGCACAGATATTTATAGTCACCTGAAGTGCATTCTATACTGTACCAAGCATTGGAAGTCCTTGGTTGAAACATAAAAGTCCTCTCCCTAAATATTGGCAGAACACTCAATATTAAGTATTCAGGACATATTTACTTAATATTTATGGTACAGGTACTGTTAACTCTAGTTAACGGGCCAAAGAATCAATGAATGATGGTATGTGTATCAGAGATCAGCCTTCTACAGGAGCAGGACAGTCCATTCATTAGAAAGGAAGGCAGTTTAGAATTTCAGGAAGTTCCTGTGGAGAAAAGTAAGACTGGCCACATCTTACTACAATCGGCACAATGGTTTTCAAATGAAAGTGAGTAAGAATAAGTGTGGAGGTTAAAGACCTGATGCACGGAAGACTTAAAAGTGAAGCTCATGGGATGCCAGTGGGAGGACTAATGTATTTTCTCCTGCTACAACAAAGCACCAGATCTGTGTGCTTCATAAAGAATAAACAGTTCATTCCCAGATGATCCCAGGGCACTGCTGGATCTCTGATTAGCATCTCTTTGTGATATATATATATATATATATATATATATATATATATATGTATATAATGTTGGAGAAGTGGAATGGAAATGGTGAAGAAAGGGTCAGGCATGGGCAGTGGTTTCATGCTGTAATAACTCTTTCTCAAACAAACAGACTCACTCTGAGACCAGCCTTATCTCTCTCTGATATAGCACCCCCAAGGACACTTCTACAAGGCTCCAACTCTTAAAGCTCTCTCTACCTCAACATCACCACATTGGGGAGCAAGCCTCCATCACATGATCTTTGAAGGAAAAGGCACAACAGTCATAGCAGAAGACAAAACTGGATAAAGGAAAAGATCATCATTGACAATTGTCAGATCAAACGGCAAATAATTTGGGTTTTTCAGCAGACGGAATCAAAATAATGAATGACAATGAAATAAAGGTCAGAAGAAAAATAGGACTGTGCATGCCAAAGAGGATATCAGAGGACAGTGACTGGGAGAGACTTAGGTTACAATGCTCAGGACAATGCGCAGTGCCAGGGACGTGAGGGCGACAGAGCAGGGGCAGGGGCAGTTCTGTATGATGCTTGACAACTCTGAAAAGGGACAAAGTCCCATCATCTATGGCCTAAAAGTCTTATCATTGTACATTCCCTAGCTCACCTATGATCTGCACATCCAATCATTCTCTGACCACCCTCTTGCCTTCAGATTTCCCCCCAGCACCCCTTAGCCTACCTGTGATCTGTACATCCAGACAGTCATTCTCTCGGAAATCTCTTACCTCCAGATTCCCCCCAGCGCACCAATGCAGAAAAGCAAACCAACAACTCAATAGGTTTCAGACTGTCCACAAATAGATAGTAGGGCACCCGCTCTTCTGAGAACTGCAAGAAACCAGACCAGTCATCATGCTCATCAGCTGTTGCTGTTCTTCTGTTAGTCATAATGTAGTTCAACATCTATTAAGAAACTTACTGCATTTTAGGGATCACAGGAAATACATCATGGGTTAAATAAATGAAGGTAACAATAGTGGGTAGACACCAGCAATAAAGTGGGACTGCTGGGTCTAGGGTGGCTGAGAGACTGGCTGCCTGTGGAAAGAAAGGCAAAGCTCATCTCCATGAACAACAACAACAACAAAAAACAAAACAGGAGCTGCCAGTTCCAGAAATGAAGCGTGAGGAAGAGAGTGGAGCACATGGAAATGCATAATGAAAATGGATTTAGACTTTCTGTGGGGTAGAATGGCTAAATGCACTCTTATTAGACATTTCCAAACCCCAAACCCTTTCCTTCTTTTTACAAGAGCTTCAGAAATATAACTATTGTGTCCAGGGGTGGATTTGTTGTTGCTGCTGTTGTTGTTGTTGTTGTTGTTGTTGTTGTTGTTGTTGTTGTTTGGATATGCAATATAGTGAAGGATAAGACCAGACATCTTTGGAAAGATAGTCCCATAAGGGTTACACGATTAGGATTTTAGAGTATTCTATTGGGCACTATTGATATTCCTAATTCCTAAGAAAGAGAAAGGCAGGATGAGGGGCTTACCTAAGGCACCATGTTTCTAAGTACCAAAGCTGAAATTGAAAGGTAGGTGAACCTATCTGCCAGACTGAGGCTGTACTCTTGACATATGCTTGGTTAATGTTTCTCCAATTCATAGCACTTGAACATAATTTTGAACGATGGAGTGTGGTGACTGAATTCCACAAATCTTTACTATAGTATAAAAGCATGCAGTATAATTACTGCTTTATTATAATATTTAAATAATCAGTTAATATAGGAAAGATTAATTTCTAGTATATTTGTGAAAAGAGAACTCTTGCCATCCAATAAACTAGAAATGTTTGGTATGATGGAAGATGTTTTGAATCACTGTCTCTTCCAATGTTTCCTGTTAGTGATGGTCTGACACTTTCTCTCACAGGTTTCCTTTAAACTATAACATACTCGTGCTATTGACAGTTGTTTCAAATACTCACTCTTTAAAATCATGAAGGACTTTGGCTCTGCCAGCCCAGTGTGTATATGTGAGGGAGAGTTTCTGTATGGAGCTCATTTCAGTAATTTTTAAAGGATTGGCAATTAAGGAA
This sequence comes from Rhizomys pruinosus, assembly GCA_009823505.1. Taxonomy (NCBI): domain Eukaryota; kingdom Metazoa; phylum Chordata; class Mammalia; order Rodentia; family Spalacidae; genus Rhizomys; species Rhizomys pruinosus. The sequence goes on along the minus strand of VZQC01000648.1, from coordinate 920,201 downwards.
TCAGTGGTCCTAAGGCTGTCCAAGCAGGGCTTTCAAGTCTATAACCCGCCCTCACACTGGGCATCAAAAGAACAGCTACACAATATGCTGGGGTAAAACCCTTGGCTCGGGGCTCAGCGGCAGGACCCATGACTAAAACAGGAATGCCTGGCCTTAGATGGCAGCCAGCCCTTCCTTTCATGTTATAGGAGAAGCTCTGAGCTCCAATGTCTTCCAGGAGCAAAGCTATCCTTCCTCTCAACTATGCATGTGGAATCATTCAGCCAGATGAAAGACTCACATAGGCACATCATCTTTTTATTATGCCAAACTGACATTTTTAAAGGAAGATTTTTAAAATATTTATCATTACTTTTTAAAAGTAGGATCATCAACAGTTGTCCATTTTACCACATATATACAAATACTAAAATGATGATGGGTTAAAAATGTCCTGTAAACTTTGTTTAGCAAATGATAGCCAAAATCTATTATCATTTACCAATAGGCATTTTTCTAAGTGTCTACATTCATTATCTCAATTATATCCTAAACAATGATGGCCTCTTACTGCTACTCTTCCTCAGATGAGAAAATTAAGGAAAAGAAAACTTAGAAAAAACTGCTTAGAGCTTCACACCATAAATGTTGAAACCAAGATTCAAAATTGATTAACTGGCATAGAACTTTATGGCTATATACTAGGATCATATATTATAGTTCCAGTTTTAGTTTTGTAAGGAACCTCCATGCCAGTTTTCACAGTGGTGGCACCAGCTTACATTCCCACCAATGGTGTGTAAAGGTTCCCCCCCCCACATCCTCACCATCATTTCTTGTAGTTATTTTATTAATGACGGCCATTCTGACTGGAGTGAGATGAGATCATCTGAGCCAGACTCAAAAAGACAAATATTGCATGTTCTCTCTCATATGAAGAATATAGATTTAAACTTGGGAGTGTGTGTGTGTGTGTGTGTGTGTGTGTGCGTGTGTGTGCATGTGTTTGTGTGAGTGATGTGAAAAGAGAAAGGGGGCTCTGAGAAGGAGGAAGGGATCTCAGTGGAGGAGAAGGGATGAACAGGAGGGGTGACTTGGGGAGGTGAGCAGAGGCCTGCAAGAGGAGTACAGGGAGGGGAGTGGGAGATGTACTGAAGTGTGATGGTACTAAGTACAAACATGCTATAACGAAGCCCATTTTATGCTAACTTAAAAAGAACAATGTTTTTTTTTTTTTTTTTTTTTTTTTTTTTTTTTGAGACAGGGGCTCCCTGTAGCCCAAGCTGTCCTGGAACTCACTCTGTAGACCAGGCTGGCCTTGAACTCACAAAGATCCACCTGTCTCTGCCTCCCAAGTGCTAGGATTAAAGGTGTGTGCCACCACGCCCAGCAATTTTTTTTTCTGTGTATGAGTGTAAGTCTACCTGTGTCATGCAATGCCCATGGAGGCCAGAAGGGGGGCGTCAGATTCTCTGTCCCCTGAAGCTGGAGGTTGTTAGCTGCCATGTGGGTGCTGGAAAGTGAACCCAGGTGCTCTGCAAGAGCAGTCAGTCATTGAGCCACCTCTCCAGTCCCATCCATTTCCCTTTTTTTCTTTTTTGGTCTTTTCGAGACAGGGTCTCCCTGTAGCCCCAGCTGTCCTGGAACTCACTCTGTAGACCAGGCTGGCCTTGAACTCACAAAGATCCGCCCACCTCTGCCTCCCGAGTGCTAGGAATAAAGGCGTGCATCACCACGCCCAGCCAATGTTTTTTAAAAGCAGTATTGCTCCAGAGCTGCTGCTTACTTGGGGGCTAAAGCTGTCACTAGTGGTGAAGGTGCAGGTGCCAATCAGAGTTCATAGGCTGCTGGTGTTACTGTTGGTGACCTTAGGCACTTTTCTCAAACTATATCTGCCTTATTTTCCCAGCCTTTCATGACAAAAATACCCCTTTATACAGTCTGCTAGGAGGAATATGCACAACTCAGAACTTAGTTCAGTGTGTGCAGCACCTGCAAACAATTGCCACTTTATTACTGTTACTGTGTTAGGTATAGACATACACCTGCACATACTCTCCTAACATCTCAGGGGTCTATGTGCTAACAATCAGTGTGATTATCTTCAGAATGTCATAGACTCTCTCTGGATGTTTTTAACAGATTCTGGTTTCTGATCCAGAGCTGATTCATGTCTTCAAAGTAGGTCACCAGTTACAGAACCCTCACAAGGATGCTCAAAGGATTCTTCTGCCCGCCTGTAAATCACATGCAAGGGAGGAAAATCATTTGCATGTTTTCTTACTTCCTGCACCTCAGCAGAGTGCTCCTGTGAGATGTGGGCTATTTGTCCTTGTCATAAGACAAGGAAACATGCAGGTTTCCATGCAATTTAGATCCTAGGACATACACAGTGAGCACTTCTACTTGAGCACCTACATCATGGCATTAGTGGTCTTTCAATAGCAAATAAAAGCACAGTCTTCCTAAAGAAATTCCTGAAAAATAGGGGGCAGGGAGGGCACAGAGAGGCAGCCAGGCCACTGGGATGGTGAGAAGTACCGAGGGGAGCCCTCTACATGCAAGAAACGGGGCGGAAGAAGCCTGGCTGCTGATCCCAGACACAAACACCAGGAAAGAAGGCGTCGAGAAGAAGGGCTGCTCTGAAGGTATTCTAGACATCAGCTGTACAATTGTAATGAAGACAGAAGAGCAAGTCCATAAAGGGTGATGACCTCCAGAAAACTGGGCAAGGAGTTGAGATGTGTTTAGGGTTGAAGAATTGCATGTTCTTCAGCAAATACTAATTGGAACCAAATAGAGTGAATCTATTGGTGCATAGCTTCCATTTCTCCATAAATCAAGTTTTCCTTGATGTGAATTTATATGGCTCAGATTTAACCCCTCCAACATAACCACATGGATGACCCTGGAGGATGAAAATTAGTAGAACACTGTGGCGCTGCTTGCTTTTTTTGTCAACTCGACACAAACTGGAGTAATCTGGGAAGAGGAAACTTCAGTTGAGGAACTTACCCTATCAGACTGGCCTGTGGGCATGATGCAGTGCATTTTCTTATTTGGTGATTAATGCAAGAAGACCAGACCACTACAGGGGTGCAAATCCTGGTCAGGTAGGCCTGGGCCGTATAAGAAAAGTAGTTGAGCCAGCCAAGGGGAGCAAGCCCGTATACAGTGCTTCTCCGTGGTCTCGGCCTCTGCTCCTGCCTCCAGGTTCCTACCATAAGTTTCTGCCTGACTTCCGTCAAAGAGGAACTGTGCTTTGGGAGTTTAAGATGAAATAAATCTTCCCTCCCTGAATTAGTTCTGGTCAGTGTTTTATCAAAGCAACAGAAAAGCAAACTAGAACAACTGTTTTTTGTCTGGATAGGGTATTATTAAGAAACAAAAATTAATATTTTAAATATAATCACAAAAGATTTAGAAATGCTTAAGAAATTTAAAGGTGTCTTTTGGCAATGTGATTCTACACAAATCTTACACATAAAGAGGGAAAGCTTAACATACTAACCTTAAATTCTGACTTTTGGAAATTAAGGCAATAAGAATTTGGCTTGTGGAAAACATAGATATTGCTGAAAAAGAGAGAACATTTATAGCAGATTATTGTCATTTTGTGCAAAAACTAGCACCACAGGTTTACTTTTATTTATTTGTTTTGGGGGGGTCTGTTTGAGATAGGGTCTCCCTTGTAGCCACAGCTGTCCCGGAACTCACTATGTAGACCAAGCTGGACTTGAACTCACAAAGATCCACCTGCCTCTGCCTCCCAAATGCTGGGACTAAAGGCATGTGCCACCATGCCCAGCATGTTTATTTTATATACTTAGACTTACATAATTACAGGTAGAAAAACTTAAAAACAAACCAACCTGTGATGCACTAGTTGTTATAAAGGGACAAAAATCATCTCAAAAATTCATCTTAATTATCAAATCTGAAGAGAAACTGAATGTGACTAGGATGGACTGGGCTAGTAATGTGCATGTGGATAGCCAATGCATTAACTACTACTTTTAAAAACTTCTATTTGAGGGCCTGGAGAGATGGCTCAGCGGTTAAGAGCACTGACTGTCCTTGCAGAGGAGCCGGGTTCAATTCCCAGCACCCACATGGCGGCTAAGAACCATCTTTAACTCCAGTTCCAGGGGAATCCGACACCCTCTTCTGACCTCTGTGGCACTGCATGACAGGGGTGCACCAACCTACATGCAGACAGTACACATAAAAAAATAATAAATAAAATAAAAATAAAGGGCTGGAGAGATAGCCTAGCAGTTAAGAGCACCGACTGCTCTTGCAGAGGACCTGGGTTTGATCCCCAGCACCCACATGGTGGCTGAGAACCGTCTGTAACTCCAATTCTAGGAGAATTCCAGTTCCAGGGGAATCCGACACCCTCTTCTGACCTCCGCGGCATTGCACGACATGGGTGCACAAACCTACATGCAGACAGTACATTCATACACATAAAAAATAAATAAATAAATAATTTTTAAAAATAAAATAAAAATAAGACAAAAAAGTATTTTAAAAAACTTCTATTTGATATGCTAACACCTGTCTGATGCTTAAGGGTTAACAGATTGGGGCTGGGGGGATAGCTAAGTGGTTAAGAGCATGCACTGCTCTTCCCGAGAACCCAAGTTCAGTTCCCAACATCCATGTGGGATGCCTCACAACTGCCTGTAACTCCAGCTTCAGAGGATCCAATGCCTTCCTTTGACCTCTTTGGGCACCTGGATGCAGGTGGCATATACCCACACATATCCACACACACACATAAAAAGTAAATAAAAATTTAAAAAGAATTAATATATAGGATCAATATATGGCTATAGAAAAGTAAAACCTTATGTGAATTTGTGTATTAATACACCTTAAGCTTCATCCACGAGAACAGTCAAATGAGTTGCATCTGAATACTTACTGAAAGCACACACAGAAGTCTTCAAAATCTAACCATATTTCTTTGGACAAACTTTCATTTATTGCTGTAAGTTCTTCCTGTGATTTTTCCTGTGTGGCTGTTGTCTGACTGACCAAATCCCTTTCTAAACCAAGCCCCTCAGTTGGATGGATCTCACCCAGGGTATACTCTGTTTCATCTGTGACAGGTGGAAGAAATGTGTCAAACAAATCTTACATCGTTATGTAACATGCTGCTAAGGTATGGAAAATAACAGAGGGGAATTCAAATGTCATGTTCTATTTCTGGAAAACATTTACTAAGATAATCGCTTAAGCAGGCTCTGAGTATGTGAAGATAAAGTTCACTCAGAATTTTATGCCAATTCAGAGAATTTGAAATTACTGATAGATTTGTGAACACATTATTCAGAAACTGCAATGTTATAACAGAGATTAATTAGCTTATGTACTTAAAACTGCTACAGACACAGACACATAGAAGGGGCAAACAGAACAGAGTACAGTGTCAAAACCTGACAGGTCAATTGCCCACAGATGTGCTTTACTAAGCCCTTGAATTACTCAGCCAATGATTCTATAATCTTTATTAACAGAAAACTCTACTTCTTGAGTCAACATTTTAATTTTATGTACACACACATAACACTTTTCTTTTTGCATTTGAGTCTTGGCCAAGTCCTTTGTTAACACCAGGATTTGCAGTGATTTCAGACTTTTCATCACAACAGATATGCGTAAAAATGTACCAACTTGGGGGAACATAACTATAAACATAGCAATCAGGAGGTTTAATATGTTGAGGCCAGCCTGGACCTCAAATGAGTTGTAGGCTAGTCCTGGCAATGTAATGAACCCTGCCTCACACAAAATAAAAAAACAAAATAAAACAATCACGTAAACTTTACTCAAGGATCCTCTTCTAATTTTCATTTTACTTTGAATTTAACCTGTGAAATTATCACAATTTTCTAGGCTAGGATAGATCAGAACAATCAAATCAGAGGATAGACTGCAGGTGGGGGAAGGGAGAGCTAAGCCTGCTGGGAAGCAAAACCTCTGCTGGTTCACCCACTGGAGAGAAAAGACGGGAGGCAGTTGCTGCTTTACCTTTTCTAGGTGTGGTTTGTGATACAGTATTACCCTGTGAAGTGAAAGTGAACAATCATCAATCTATACATAATCACCCAAAGTAGGAAAGCGTACAGTTTGATTAAAGGGAGAAGGGTAATGTGACCCAAACAAGACACACATGTGAATTTTACACCACATGAATACCTTCTAAACTGTCACAGATATGTGAGCTATTAACTTCAGTGATAGTCTTTACACTGTTGAAAGGTGGAATACACATTCTCTTGCAAATAAAATACATTTCACAATTTCAGAAACACACAATCTCTTATGATTTGGGCTTGGGTCAATACCTGAGACAGGGTGGTTGTTAATATATTCACTTCCTGCTGGCTGACACTTGCAGTTATGTCACTTTCCATGATGGGAGGAAGACTGGATTTCAGAGGTGTCCCTTTCTTAACGACAGATTGCACAAAGTGCCTAATGGTGAATAAAAGTCAAAACCTCTGTTATTATAATCTCTTGCTTATAGTGACTAATAAATATCTGCAGCTTTATCAACAAGAGAAAGTTCTGATTCTGTTTATAATTTAAAAAATAAATTTCATTCAGGAGGTGGAGCAATGGCTCAAGGGTTAAGAGCATGGCTGCTCTTGCAGAGGACCTGGCTCTGGTTTTTAGCATCCACATGGTAGTTCGCAACTGTAAATCCAGTTCCAGGGGGTCTGATGACCTCTTCTGGCCTCTGTGGATATGGTTACTGCACACATATGATGCACAAATGTACATCCACACAAATGCTCATATACATCAGATACGGATAAATATTTTTAAGATCTTTACAAAACCTCTGAATCACTTTTATACTATTTTCTATATAACTAGTCTGTATTAGTTAATGTGTTAGTGTAAAATATTTTCTGGGAGACTATCTTAAAGCTTATGGTAGTCATCTGCATGCTGATGATTGAACACAGGAATTTGATTTAATCAATTATCACAGTATGTATGAATGAAATGGCTCAGTTTAGGAAATTTAGTCATGAATCTTGAGCACTCAAGTGTGACTTGCATACAGTCTACCCCAGAGGTTAGCTCTTCAAGTAATGGTCAACATGGACCAAATCAGCAGTCATGTTAAGAATTTTGGTGGTACAATGAGACATTAATCATACTGTCTAATGCTACATAAGTGTGTTTCAAAGCTAAAATCAAAGTCTGTGCATATAGGCACGCATTGTGGCACACACTAATCCCAGCCCTCATGGGAGGCAGAGGCAGGCAGATCGTTGTAAGTTCAAGTCCAGCCTCCTCTCCAAAATGATTTCCAAGTCAGCTAGGGCTACACCAGGAGATACTGTCTCAAAATCGCACTATGCATAGAGACTTCATAAATTTGGATTTTTTTTCCTCAATTATTCTTCAGTACGATTTAAGTCCTCACATTCACAGCCATCTCATTTTTGACAAAGGAGCCAAAAACACACACTGGAGAAGAGATAGCATGTTCAACAAATGGTGCTGATCAAACTGGATAAGGAGACAGAGAAGAATGAAATTAGATCCCTATCTCTCACCGTGCACAAAACTCAACACTGAAGGAATCAAGGATTTCAACACATGACCATGTATCCTAAATCAAATAGAGGAGAAAGCTGGGAATACACTAGAACTCATAGGCACAAGAAAGGACTTTCTGAGCAAGATTCTTATAGCACAAGGATTGGGTCCAACAACTGAAAAAGAGGACATCATGAAAATAAAAAGCTTCTGTACCCAAAGAGGACCATCATTTGAGAGAAGAGCCAACATACAGAATGGAGAAATATCTCTACCTCTGACAAAGGGTTAGTATCTAGAATATACAAAAAAACAAAAACAAAAACAAAAACACCTTAACACAAATGGCTGAGCAATATTTTTGAAATGTTCAACATCTATAGTCATTATGGAGATACAGATTAAAACTACTTAAAATTTCATCTTATCATCTCAGAATGGCACGTGCTGGCAAGGATGTAAAGAAGGAGAGCTGGCGCCCATTGCTGGAGGCAGTGCATGTTGATGCAGTCACCAGGAAAGTCTGAGACTCCTCAAAAAGCTCAAAATTAAACAAAAAAAAAAAGCCAAGTGTGGCACACGCCTTTAATCCCAGCACTTGGGAGGCAGAGGCAGGTAGATCTCTGGGCATTCAAGGCTAACCTGGTCTAGAGAGTGAGTTCCAGGCCAGCTGGGGTTATAGGGAAGGCCTGTCTCAAAAACACCAAATAAAAGCTCAAAATTTATTTACAATATGACCCAGATATACCACTCTTGTGCATATACCCAGAAGACTCTCTACCCCACAGCAGAAATACCTGTACATCCATGTCCATTGGTCCCCTTTTCATAAAAGCTAGAAACTGGAAACAACCTAGATGTCCACTAACTGAATGGATAGTGAAGGTATGGTACACATACACAATGGAACATTATTCAGGTCTTAAAAAATTATCATATGAAATTTGCAGGTAAAAGGATGGAAATGGAAGCAATCATCCTGAGATTACCAAGACATAGAAAGATGTGTCACATGTTCTCTCTCACAGCTGGATATTCTCTTTGAAATCTTAGCTATGCATGTTTCTATCTGAAAATTCTGAGAAGCCAAGAAACTAATACATGGTCATAGATGGGTGAGTTGGGGAGGCTTCCTGGGAAGGCTGGTAGAATACAGTGATACGAACGGGAAGGGGGAACATTAGACTAGAAAGGGTTAAATTGGGTAAGGAATGAGAGTGCAGGGCAGAGGAGGAAGTATGGGGAGGGATAAATAACACTAAAAACTTTTAGAAAAAAATATGGAAACCTGCAACTATAGAAGCTAATTAAAAGTACATACAGATTATTTTTAAAATGATTAAAGGAGTTATCTTAGTGCAGGGGATATTGCCTTTTCTAGGTATCATAGGCAAAAAAAAAAAAAACACCTTAAGGACAGGAATGGACTCCCTCTTAGAAGCTGTTGATCAGGGATCCAGACCCTCAAATCATACTGGTCATTGCCCTTCCTCTTGGTAACCAACCAGAACTGGATGATAAGGACCCTATTGCTGGGCTGGAGAGATGGCCTAGTGGTTAAGAGTGCCGACTGCTCTTGCAGAGGACCCGGGTTCGATCCCCAGCACCCACATGGCAGCTGAGAACTGTCTGAAACTCCAATTCCAGGAGAACTCCAGTTCCAGGGGAATCCGACGCCCTCTTCTGACCTCCGCGGCATTGCACGACACGGGTGCACAGACATGCATGCAGACAGTACATTCATACACATAAAAATAAATAAATAAAATAAAAAAGACCCTATTGCTGGACACTACATACATGAACTATAGAACAAACAAGGAGAGAACAAGGTGGTGCTGACTTCAGAACCTCATATCTACTGGTTAGTGTTCATAGTGTAGAATGTGTTATACATGCTACTGGAAGCCTGTCCAGAGGTGAATCCTGTGAACTACAAAAAAAAACAAGCCTGTAAGATATGTCCATTATGGGGCTGGAGAGATGGCCTAGCGGTTAAGAGCACCAACTGCTCTTACAGAGGACCCGGGTTCGATCCCCAGCACCCACATGGCGGCCAAGAACCGTCTGAAACTCCAATTCCAGGAGAACTCCAGTTCCAGGGGAATCCAAGACCCTCTTCTGACCTCTGCGGCGTTGCACGACACGGGTGCACAAACTTGCATGCAGACAGTACATTCATACACATACAGAAATAAATAAAATTAATAAAAAAAAATTAAAAAAAAAGATATGTCCATTATTCTTTGATTGGATTTAAGGTCCACTTCCTAGGATGGAGCCCACCCATATCCGATGTTGAGATCAGGCTCAGGAGCTGAAGGCTAGACAGATTCACAGAACATAGGGGACAACCTATGCTAGTTTTCTACTAAATAGTTATTGGATTAAACTGACTCCAAATGACTTATTTTTATACCCATAGATTAATGTATCTCTCAACTCTCGCCAGAGAAGTTTCCTTATGGAATGGTTGGTAACACAGAAAACCACAACTGGCCAACGCGCAGAGAACAAGAGGCTGCAGAGAACTTATCCCTGAATAGGACGCCTATTTCAAACCTCTGCCTCCCCAGGCTCAGGGATCATTGCAGAAGGGGTAGAACAACTGTAGGAGCCAGAGAGAGTGGATGACCACAAGGAGTTTTCCAGAGCGCTGGTCAGTTACGCATACAAACACACAGCAACTGTGACAGCACGCACAAATCCCGTGCAAGTTCAAATCAGACGAAATCCCAACAAAGACATGAGGAAAAGCATAAGAAGCTCCAATCCCACCTGAGAAAATTGTGGCAAGAATTGGCTGCTGGGAGGGGCTGAGACAGTCTTTTTCAATAATGGGAGTCTTTGTAGGTTAGCCAGGCTCCAGTGACTGTGCCCACGCTGCAAGACCAGTGTCTTGGTCATATGTTGAAATCCTTGATCCTTTCAGAGTTGACTTTTGTCCTTGGTTAAAGACAGGGATCTAGTTTCATTATTCTATGTCTGATCAGCACCATTTGTTGAACATGCTGTCTCTCTCTAGTGTGTATTTTTGGCTCCTTTGTCAAAATTAGTCTCTATAAATTATATATAAAATAGAGTGATCAAATTGGGAGTGGGGCGATAAGGGGAAGTTCGGAGGATCTAACCTATCATCAAATTATATCGTAATAAAATCGTAAAAATTCAACTGAAAAAGTATATTAAAATTAATTTTCTGAATTACTGGCAAATTCCACCAGAGGGTAGCAGAAACATATTTATGAGGCTCCAGTTGTAAATCATGAGCCAAGAATGAGCAAACTTACAGAATTCCAATGAAAATAAATTATTGTAGCAGTCAGTCTCCAAGGGAATATTGCTCTTATGGTGACTTAAGAATTCTGACTTGGGGCTGGAGAGATGGCCTAGTGGTTAAGAGTGCTGACCGCTCTTACAGAGGACCCAGGTTCAATCCCCAGCACCCACATGGTGGCTGAGAACCACCTAAAACTCCAATTCCAGGAGAACTCCAGTTCCAGGGGAATCCGACACCCTCTTCTGACCTCTGTGGCATTGCATGACACGGGTACACAAACCTACATGCAGACAGTACATTCATACACATACAGAAGTAAATGAATGAATGAATGAATTAATTAATTAATTAACTAATTAATTAAAAGAATTCTGACTGTCCAGCAAAGCAAATCTGGGACATGTCTGCCAGTCACAAAGGATCAAGAGCCATTCACATCTCTCTGTTTGCCTCTGCCAAAGAGCTTGAATATGTGAATACATTCATAACAGATTCCAGCAGGGAATAGATTAGTTGAATCCAATCACATGACAAAGCCTCCTGCATTTTAGTATTAGAATTTTATTCACTTTAATCAAATTGTAAACCTGAAAAATGTTACAGAAAAATCAGGTAAGGGAGAAGCTCAGGGAACTCAGGCTGTGACATGAATCCATTTTGGGCCCTATTAACACAGGAATTAGGGCTGTGTATGATAATATAAATTATTAAAAAATGTATCCTAGTGCAGTTCTTAAAACCTGCATAATCTCTGATTAGTATGAAAACTAGTCAGCTGAATGATTGCAAAGAATACTTAAATGGTGAAATTACAATCTTAGTAGGTGTTATGGTTAATTTCAGGTAACAACTTGACTGGATTATGGTGTAACTTGCTAAATGGCAAAGCATCACTTCTGGACATATCTGGGAGGCCATTTCTGGTGACTATCATCATGGAAATTGGTGGAATAAGTGGATAAGTTTTGGTCTCATTGTGGGCATGGACGGTCCATTCAGCAGTGGGCCAATACAACAGAAGAGCCAAGGAAAGATGACGCTATCCTCTATCTCCTGGAACATTCTTCCCCTCCCATGAACACCAGAAGTGCAGGGACTTGCATAGCCAAGGGGAGGTTATGACCCTGATTTCTTTTATTTATTTATTTATTTATTTATTTATTTATTTATTTTTGGTCTTTTTGAGACAGGGTCTCCCTGTAGCCCCAGCTGTCCTGGAACTCACCTTGTAGACCAGGCTGGCCTTGAACTCACAAAGATCCACCTGTCTCTGCCTCCCAAATGCTAGGATTAAAGGCGTGCGCCACCGCGCCCGGCTGACCCTGATTTCTGTAGTTCTGAGAACTCAATCTTGGTTAGTCATATCACCACCCTTTTTGTTCTCTAGCTCGGAGATTGTCTCTCATAAGATTCTCAATCTCAATGGTAATAACACATATCTTTGCATTTGGTTCTGCCATGTAGCATGAATATGTAAATAAATTCATAATAGATTCCAGCAGGGAAGAGATTAGCTAAATCTAATCATGTGACAAAGCCACCTGCTTCTGGGTATTATAATTTTATTCACTTTAATCAAATTGAAAACCTGAAAAATGTTACAGACAATAAGGTAAGGGAGAAGGCCAGGGAACTCGGGCTGTGACACCAATCCACTTTTGTCCCCCTTAACATAGAGATTATTTCAGGCTGGGTATGATCCCATGTGATTATGTAAGTCAGTTCCTCTGGCAAGTGCCCTCTTGTCCATCCAGATATCTATCTTCTATAACATCTAAACAGCTATTCTCTATGCATCCTTTGTGCTGGTTCTGCTTCTCTGGAGAACCATGACCAATACCATGGGGATCTTTCAGCATAAAGCTAATTAGAAAAATTATAAAGCATCAACAATGTTACATTAAGTTACAAAATCTCTATGTATGTTAGAGACTGAATGCTTTCATTTCCCCAAAGCTCATTTGGGTTAAGGCTTTGTCTCCTATAAGATGGTATTTGGAGATCTAGCCTTTGGGAGATGATTAGGTCAGGAGAGTGGAGCCCTTCTGAATGTGATAAAGTTCTTTCAACAGCAATTCCAGAGATATACATTGTAGTCTTAGTACTCAGGAGGCTAAGAGACAGGATCACAAATTCAAAGTACACTTAGACTACATGATGAGATCCCATATGATAACAACAGAAAATAAATAAATAAATAAATAAATAAGTAAATGCCAAACAAAACAATTCCCCAACACAAGATAGAAACTTAAAAGTAAAAAGATGTCAAGAATGTGTGTAATATGTTCAACTTAGAGTAGGAAAATATAAGTTAACTGATTAATTGGCTTTGATGTCATGTGTCTCTAACAGTCAGAAAGTACAATGAACAGAATATTTACCTAAATTACAATTGTTTTTTTCTTATCAGTTTATATTTCTTTCATGGATTATAGATTATCCTATGAAAACCTAAACCATATTTAATAGCACAAAGATCCATTATATCCTGACAGTGAATCCTGACTGTCAACTTGACAGACTAGAACTACCAAGGAGAAAGTCCTCTGGGCCTGTCTGTGAGGGAGCTTCTAGATTAGATTAAGTAGGGTGGCAAAGACCCACCCTAACTGTGGGCAGCCTCATTCCATGGTTTGAATATGAAGGAGGAAGTGAGCTCAGCAGCAGAATTCATCTGTCTGCCTCCTGACTATAGGCAGGAAGAGGTGAGAAGAGGTTATAGGATCCCCTGGAACTGGAGTTACAGAAGGCTCTTAGCTGCCATGTGGTTGCTGGGAATCAAAATCAGGTCCCCTTCAGGAGCAGCTCTTTACCACTAAGCCATCTCTCCAACCCCATGGAAGCATATTTTAATAGCTTCATAGCTTATTTCTCTTGGGAGAAGAACTGAGAACATGGCTTCACAAAGGGGTAGGGAAGTTTGTCTACTGAAGGTATCAAGTTCAAGTTCTTCTGATGAAACCACAAACAAAGCAATTATAGGAAGTAAGACTTTGTGGAGGTGACTAGGACAAAAGACAAAGCCCTTATAAATGAGGTTCATGTACTGAAAGGGGTTCTAGAGAGCTTGTGTCTTTCTTTCACCATGTGAATGAAAACAGGAGTTCTTTCCACATAGCAGATTGATGGACACTTTGATTTTGGACTTCCCAGACTCGAGAACTGAGACAAAGTCTCAACTATTTACAGCCTTCCAAGTTTACGATATTTTGTTTCTGACGTTCAGATGCACCCAGACAGAAAACAGATGCCTAGAAATAGGGTTGCCACTATATGAAAATGAGGAAGAAGTTTTGGAAGTGGATAAGGGTGGAGGCCAGAAAACGTCTATAAAAATGCTGACATCAGGCTGGAGAGATGGCCTAGCGGTTAAGAGTGCCGACTGCTCTTGCAGAGGACCTGGGTTCGATCCCCAGGACCCACATGGCGGCCGAAAACCGTCTGAAACTCCAATTCCAGGAGAACTCCAGTTCCAGGGGAGTCCGACACCCTCTTCTGACCTCCGCGGTGTTGCACGTCACGGGTGCACAGACTTGCATGCAGACAATACATTCATACACATACAAAAATAAATAAAATTTTAAAAAAAAGGAATACTATTTCAAAAAAAAATGCCGACATCGTTATGCATTTAGAGATTATTTTGGTGCTAGCCCAGAAAGATGAGGAGGATACAGAGAAAGCCCTAATTTACATATGGGATATAAAAGGGATTACAGAGATTATGTTGATACAAATATGAATGGTGAAGACTATTCTACTAAAGTGAGATACAGAAGGGGTAATATTGGACAAGGAAAGAACAGTGTCACTGTTAGAAAGTGATGGAGAACTTGCCTGAATATTTGTTTTCTAGTGTCTTGTGTAAGGTAATGAGTGAGAATGGCTTTCTAGACCTGGAGTCAAGAATCAGGAGTAGTAAACCATCCCTCATTAAACTCTTGTCTTCTTATTATATGCTTGTGAGATGAAACTGCTAGTTCTTGTTATCCAATCAAAAGCATATTCTCCCACAGGATGCTCTCCCAGATCTTCAATCTCACTTCACACCTCAAAACCCTTGGTGGGCAAGTGTATTCCCTCAACATTGCTCCATAAATTATCACTGTACGATCTTCTACTGATGCTGGGCCATGACGGGTGCATCTAAGGGAAATTGATCCCACTGTACACAACTCCTGTGTTCAACAACCAGCTGCATCTGATGTTGGCTGATGCAACTTCAAAATCGAATTTACACCAAACTAAGAGACAGCAGAGAATCTATGCCCTAGAAAAACTAACATTTATTAACCCACAAAAAGCCCTCTCTAGCAGTCCTTAGTCACGAGGTCAGCTATGCTGCTGCCCACCATACACAATTTAAAACATCTGCTTTTATTCTTTAAGAACTTTGTATACACATACACTATATTTTAATCATATCCAGTCCCTACTGCCTACTCTAAACCTAACCCAGAAAATGCTCCCCCCAATCCTCTTGTCAATTTGAGCCCCCCCCCTTTTTTTAATAATACACTGAGTTTAATTAGTGCTGCCAGTATGAATGGGTATCAAGCCATCCACTGGAGTGTAGACAACTTATCACAGACCACTCACCCAAAGAAAAATGGTGGTCCCTCCTTCAGCAATGGTCACCTGCCAATACCTCAGCTAAGAGTGGGGCCCTGGGAGCCACTGCTCATGCTGAGATTTTGACCGGCTGGATCCTGCGCAGGTAGCCACAGTTTACAAGTGCAGTGTACATGTACACATTATCTTCTCTTCTAAATAAAACCTCTGTTCGCTGGAATGCTGGATACAGTCCATATAGTCTTGTATTAATGAGTCAAAGAACCTGGTAAGCAAGGGTCCTTGTGAACTAATCTTTCTTTCTAGGACTTGCCTCCTAATGGTACATTGGGAATTGAGTTCTAACACATGAACTTTTAGGGGACATATACAAAATATTGTATTTTCTTAGATGTCTGTCTCCAGATACAACCACAGTAGCATTCAATGCTTCAATTTATGAACTAGATACCAACTTTCAGTGCACAGCATTCCAACCCTGGATTTCTCAAGCCGATGTTCTCTTGCATGCAAAAATATATTCACCTCACGCTAACAGCTTTGAATCTTAATTTATTCTGGCATTGGCTATATAATCTAAAGTGCAAAGTTTCATCTCAAATACCATCTACATCCAATATGGATGAGCTTCTTTGTGTAAGATTTGCCTCAGGATATTGAGGTAAAATTCTCTTGCTGCGAATCTTTCAAACTGCACATTATGTGCTCCTAAAATACAGAATTGGGACAGGATAGGGAAGGTATTCTCATCCTGTTATCATCAACTGTTTAGGATTCTTTTGCTTTAATCGGGTGGAGAATGTAGGTAGGCAAGGAGAAACCTGGGTTTTGGCAGCATTTGTTTTCTCTGATAGCAGCTTAGCAGCAGTTCTAGGCAGAGGCAAGCAGCAGCAGGTGGTACCTTCTAGTGTTACAGTGTTCCCAGCTGCCTCTACTGTCAGGACCAATAGTTATATAGGGTTAATGCTCTTGTGTAGGTCTAAGAGGTCAAAATGTCTCAGCCCTTGACAGCAGCCTATGTAGGATGGCTTGTGTGTAGGTCTAAGAAGTCAGGATTCTTTAGGCTTTAACAATGGTCTGCGTTGTGGCACTTGCCTCCATATCTGAGACCCTTGTTCCTAAAGATTTGAAAGCCTGGTCACGTTGTGATCTCTGTGAACCCCACCTGGCTCGCTGAAATTAAAGGGCCCCATGATCCTCTGTGCCACTGATCGCCATAGCATCCAGCTGATTTCTGAACACCCCCACCCCCTAACTGGTCCCCTTCTCTTTTCCCAGTACACACCTCGAAGTCTCTACACATCCACGTTTTTATACTGTTGTTATAGCAGGATCACACTTTTTCAATACCAAAATCTGCATTAGTATGCTTTAGCTGCCATAATAAAGGAGCTAGGTGGTTTAAATAAGAGAAATGGGTTTTCCTACAGCTCAGGAACCCAGAAGCCTGAGATTAATCGCAGTGGGAAAGCTGGTTTCTTAAGAGCTGTGCTCTTGGCCTTGCTTTGCTGACAGTCTTCCTCTTTGTTCTCAAGTGTTTTTTCTAGGCACAGGTGCAGATGACAAAAGAGTGAAAGCTCCATGGAGTCTCCCCTCACAGGGGTGCTAATCCTGTCAGATCACAGTCCTTCCCATGTGACCTAATATAACTTTTATTCTGTCCTTAGTACTTAGATATCACTTTCCACAAATCCAGCCACTCTGAAGTTTAGGATTTAGGAATTCAGCATTTCAGTTTGGAGAGATATCAAACATCTATCTAGTCTATAACACACATAAAATGAGCAAAACTGTTTGCTAGTAAATGAGTTAATATGACCACAATCTAAAAATATTAAGGAAATACACTTTAATATGCTTTTATATATTTGTCTTTTTCTCAAATTAACATTCTGCCCATTGAATACCATTTTGAACCACACATGTAACAAATACTTTATTAACAAGCTGCACCTCCAAGAATTTCCCAAACTTACGTTTCTGTTGGAATAGTAAATGGTGTCATTCTATAATTCAGAAATGGACTCGAAATCTCAAGAAACTGTTCAGGCTTCTTTATCCCTGCATCTAAAAAGTACCAGTTGGGAGGTGTAACATATGCTTTTTATAACTTTTCAGATTTATCTGCAGAGTTCAACATTCAATGCAGTGCTCATTGGTGTTAATATTTACCCACGAATTTCAATGGAGTTAAATAGGAATATGCAGAGACATCTAAACATTTTTGTTGAGTTTTTTGATCTTGCCAATATTAGCTTTCTTTTGTCTACACTACAGTTTCTTTCAAGGCTGTGAGTGAAACAATTAAGCTCAAGAGAGAAATAAATGTTTTTCATTAGATGCCATTTCAAGCACAGGGATCATTTTCTGGAAAAGTCCTTGCTTATGAAAAGTCTTTGATTCAGTTTACCTCTTCTGCACACGAAGAAGAGATATGAACTAATACATAGAGGGTGCAGTGGAAGGACCAAAAGATCTTGAGTAGGAAGGAGTTTGTGTTGAGAGAGGACTGTGGGTATGGCTGAGGATGAAACTAGTTTAGAAGAAAACCCCACCTAGAAGGGGCACGGTACACAGGTTACCATGGGTGTACACAGGAAGGGTTGAGTTTCTCTGATCCATCTGTGCTATTCTCAAGAATTATTCCCCAATTTTGTACATTTTTACTATACTATAAACCCAACAGAAAGAAGAAAGATAGCATATGATGACCTGTTACAAAGGCCACCACCATTATGGAATCCCATCAACAGTGGAGAGTGGTCATACATGGAATTTCATTCTAACCAGTGGTAAAATCAAAACATACATCTATGTTCAATTTTCTTCCTTTCGTTCTCAGATGCTCTGAATGGACAAGTTAAGTGACTCAATGCATTTAGCTACAATATAGAAAGCATAGTATCCTAAAATAGTTGGTTTTTAATAAAGACATTATCTGGCTATTGATCTTTGCTCCAGGAAATAACAAAAAGAGGGAAAGGGCAGGGAAAAAGGTGGGAAGGAAGGAAGGAGAGAGGAGGGGAGGAAGGGAGAGAGGGAAGGAAAAAAGGAAGAAGAGTGGGGGTGAAGTAAGGAAGGGAAGGAGGGAGGGAGGAAGGAAGGGAAGAAAGGGAGGGAGAGAAAGAAAAAAGGAAGAAGGGCAGGAGGGGTGAAGGAAGGAAGAGAAGGAGGGAGGGAAGGTGGAAAGGAAGGGAAAAGTGAGAAAGGAGAGAATCCAGGCAAGGAGGAGGGAGATCATTGGTTGTCCTGGGCCATGGTTGGGATATATACAATGAAAAATCAGCTGTATTTAAAGTGGTAGCCAGAGCCACAGCAATTTAAGGCATCTCACCAGTAAGGATAAAGCCACTCTCATGGCTTAAAATTCATGGGAACCATTCAAAGACTATTTAGAAGCTTAACAATGCTGGCTTCTGGAAATAGCATATGTGTGTCCACCTGGCTTTGCCTTAACTGCATTCACTTAACAGACCTCTGAATAACACTCTTGTTACTGTTCAGACGTTAAATGTCCTTCAACAGGCTTGGGCCCCATGAATGTTAAATGTCTTTCAATGGACTGGGTCCTCATGATGGAGCTACTGGGAAGTATGTGCTCTGATTAGGACGTGTTGCCTTGCAGAAGCCCAAACCAATGCTATTATTCAATGGGGTTTCTAAATCTTTGGTCCACACCTTTCTCCTTTATAATTGCATCAAGTACTCCATTGTAAGAACAGAAAGTGATTATAACCTCCAATGAAAGAATCTCTAGAATACTATGCACTATTTCTGGATTGGTAAAATTAGAAATAATTAGACATAAAAAAATCAAAAAACCCAAGATTGAAAAAACAAGGAAAAGAACATAATAAATACACACATATCTCCCAGTAAAAAGTATAGATGCTCAGCTAAATTTGAAAAGATTATGTGGGGCTGGAGAGATGGCTCAGTGGTTAAGAGCACTGACTGCTCCTGCAGAGGACCTGGGTTCGATTCCCAGCACCCACATGGAGGCTAAGAACCACCTTAGGCTGGGCGTGATGGCATAGGCCTTTAATCCCAGCACTCTAGAGACAGAGGTAGACAGATATCTGTAAGTTCAAGGCCAGCCTGGCATATATAGTGAGCTCCAGGCCAGCTGGGACTAAAGGGGACCCTGTCTAAAAAAAAGAAAAGAAAAAGAAAGAAAGGAAGGAAGAAAGAAAGAAAGAAAGAAAGAAAGAAAGAAAGAAAGAAAGAAAGAAAGAAAGAAAGAAAGAAAGAAAGAAAGAAAGAGAAAGAGAGAGAAAAGAAGATGTATAGTGAATAAACACACAGGCATTGCAAGGTGCTCAGTGCTGTCTTCTTGAATTATTGTTTCTTTTGAAAATCTTCTCCCCTCATCTTAATACTACCGTTTGACTTAAAATTGATTGTTCATTCTGTGAGCTCATTCATTTCTTCTTTCACCACATTGTTCACTATTCTATTCAAACACTGTACTTGTAAAAGCAAGAAAAATGTGAAGTGATTACTCAGCACTAACAGTTCCTCCTGCTCTGGCAGAGGACCAGAGCCCAGTTCCCTCTACCCACATCTGGACACTCACAACTGCCTGGAACTCTAGCCCAAAGGGATCTAACACCCTCTTCTGATCTCCACATGCACCCAAGTACACACACATATGCACACATACGCATATGCACACACATACACACACACACACACACACACACACACACACAAATAAATCTTGTTTAAAAACCAAGAATGAAAACTTGCTGGGTGTGGTGGTGAACACCTTTAATCCCTAATCCCAGCACTCGGGAGGCAGAGGCAGGCAGATCTCTGTGAGTTCAAGGCCAGCCTAGTCTACATAGTGAGTTCCAGGACAGGTCAGGTTACAGGGAGACCCTGTCTCAAAAAGGCCAAAAATAAATAAATAATTAAATAATTAAGTAAATAAGAAAAAAGAGAAAACTTACATAGAATAAAAAATGAGGATGTGAATCACAAATTATGAAAATTTCTAAAATGAATTGTAAGAAAGAGAAAAACCTGGGGACACATCCCAACCTGGCCTGAGCTTATGGGAACCCACTCACTTCTGAGGACAGCTGCCATTCATGGACTGGCTTATGACACATGGTTCAGGGTAGAAATTGCACTCTTATTGGCATTCTAATTCTACACAGCAGTTCAGAGATTATAGCCTTCATGATGCTTTACAGTGATTTCCACATTAGATATTTACACATTATTCAAGTTTAAATATTTTTACTACAAACTTCTTTTCTGGCATATTTATAACAATGTCACCACTCAAAGAATGAAATGTCTAGTCAACTTACACATGACTCAAACTACTGGATTTCTGGGATGTACTACAAATGAAATTTTTAAAATAGATAATTTGGTCATGAAGCTTTAGGCACAATGCCAGCTGTTTTACCTCAACATGTACATTTTTCCCTCAATAAAAAATTACCAAGCCTTCTCCCTAGAGAAACAAAGAGACACAAACCTTGTGCTTCGTCTGTTATAACCGTTTCCTTTTTTTGACGAATGAGTTTCCAGGGAGGTAAAGGAGGTGCTCTGGGGGGTGCAACGAGGGGACAAGACCTACTTCTAGTCACCAGCACAGGATGGCTACAGATGTGGGAAAGTCCGTATTCCCTAAGCTTCTCAGCAGAGTTCGCCTAAGAGACGGAAAGAAGATTCAAAATTAATTTCTCAAGTTCCTTTTGTATTTAGAAATTATACTTTACCAATATAGAAATACTATCACTGCTATAGTGTCAAAAGGAAAAAAGATAACACTCTCATTTCTACCCTTTGACATAGACAGTAGGATCATTTGTACTTCTTTGCATCATTAAGTTCTCCTGAGATCCTGTTTCCTTGTTTGAAAAAAATAAGATATTAGACCTAGAAGATACTTCACCATTTTAAAAGCGTAAATCTTAGGAGAATGTTAAAGTCCTTAGCATACCAATTTGATCTAAAATTAATCAGGAACTACTGTAATACTAGTGCTTATTATCTAAAGATTAAAAAATAATAACTAACAACTGCTACCTAGTATCACACACACACACACACACACACACACACACACACA
>VZQC01000648.1:879452-891878 GCA_009823505.1 Rhizomys pruinosus | reverse complement strand
CACACCACAAACCATCCAGTTTTTATTTTTATTTTTGGTGTGAGTGAAGGATCTTATAAAACCTTTATCTAACATTACTGTGCTCTCGCCCTCTAAAAATGGGTCTTCCACAGGAAGTGCCCAGTAACTGGAGACAATGGAGACATTCACAGAAGAGCAGGACAGAGGCTGTCCTGGCAAATCAGTAACTGCCTAGGCAGACACTTCTCCTGGTCAGACTTTCACCTCTGAAACCCCTCTGGTTTGGAGTAATTCAGACCATTACTTAAAGAGAACTTCAGTTCTTCATTGCTGTCTGAAGTATGTCATAAAAATTGTGTGTGTGTGTGTGTGTGTGTGTGTGAAAATTCTGATTTCTGGCTTTCACAGTTTGTTTTAGCATTTAAAATAACATAAAAAAATTCCTGAAGCTGCCAGTCAGAACTTTAACATTCTGCAGCACACGGAGAGGCAAGAGAAAGACTGTAAAAGCTGTCATCTATCACTTTTGGGGGCTTCCTTCTGGCCTCTGGCTAAGGAGAAAGGCAGGTTATAAGAAAAAATTATGGAAAAAGTCATCTTCAAGATAGAGGCACTTGAGAGAATTTGTGTTCTGCAATAAGACCCAGAGTAAACTCTTAGACAACATGACAACATCCTCTAGAAGAGGCGAAACTGGTATGTTGATGATCCTTATCAGAAGTATGGAAGCAGGGCATGGTGGCGCACATGCCTTTAATCCCAGCACTTGGGAGCAGAGGCACGTGGATCGTTTGTGAGTTCAGGCCAGGCTCTGGTCTACAGAGCAAGTTCAAGAGGACTGGTGGGGCTACAGGGAGACCCTGTCCTTGAAAAGAGACAAAAAATTAATAAATTAAATAAATAAGTAGTAAAGTAAAATAAAATAAAATTCAAAAAAAAAAAAAAGTATCATGATTGAACCAACCTGAAAGTGTAGTTCAGGACTGCATCAGTATCTGCCTATTGAATGTGGATCTTTGTATACATGACGTTCTTGCAAAAATGATTAAATATTAAACTTGGTGTAAATTGTACCAATTGATAGATAATCATGTAATGCCAACTTTGTACTTATGAAAGTTTTAAAACTTAATGGATTAAGCATTCCCAGAGTTGGTCATAGAAAAAAAAATTCCAGCTCCATTGAAGTCACTTCTACCAAGAACTCCTTTACTCCTTTGCTCCTTTTCTTTCTAATAGCTTCACATGACTGGCTTCTATCCAATACTAATAATTGAGTCTATTGACACTGTAATTTATTTATCTACTGAGACATGGTCTCATGTAGCCCAGGCCAGTTAAGGATGACTTTGAACTTTGGATCATCTTGCCTCAACTTCTTCAGTGCTGTGGTTATAGGTTAACTGGTCTGTCCCACTACAGGGCTTCCTGTACGCTAGGCAAGCAGTGTCCCAAGTGAAATTCACCCTTAGCCCAAGACTGCAATTTTTTTCAGACAGCTGTAGCCCTGGCTGGACTGGAACTCACAGAGCTATCTCTGCCTCTGACTCTGCCTCTGCCTCTGCCTCCTTAGTGCTAGGATTAAAGTCTTGCACCACACCACCATGCTAGACAAAGTGAAAATATTTAAATCAGTCATTTAAATTAGGAACAGAAACCTATCTACCAGCCTATTTTTTTAAAAAAAAAAAATTTTTTTTATAATTTTATTTATTTCTGTATGTGTATGAGATGTACTTGTCTGCAAGCAGGCTGTCTGCACCCGTGTCGTGCAATGCCGCGGAGGTCAGAAAGGGGTGTCGGTATCCCCTGGAACTGGAGTTTCCGTGAATTGGAGTTCAGCGGTGTCTCGTGGCCGGCATGTGGGTGCTGGGGATCGAACCCGCGGTCCTCTGTAGAAGCGGTCGGTGCTCTTAACCGCTAGGCCATCTCTCCAACCCTCTACCAGCCTATTCTAAATGACTGGTTCAACTGGACCCAGCTTGGTTCTCAGGACTGATTTCTGCACTACTCAATGCACTCAATGTATTCTTTTCAGAGGCACAGACTAGGTGAGACATTCTGGAGACAGGCTGTGAGGAGGAGCCCAGCATAGCCATTCAAAAGTATTCTTTACCACAGAGATACATGCACAGCCATGTTTATTTCAGCTCTCCTTTCACAAAAGCGAAGAGCTGAAACAAACCCAAGTGCCCCTTCAACTGACGAGTGGATAGAAGAAATGTGGTACATCTACACAATGGATTCTACTGCATGCAGTAAAGAAAAAGATGATATCATGAACTTGCAGGTAAATGGATGGAGAAAAAAAAAAAAAAAAAAAAAAAAAAAACAGTCCCAAAAAAAACAAAAGAAAAATGGTTATCCCTCATCTTGGGGATTCTCAGTGCCAATTACCTAATTGTTATGGGAAATGAGCAAGACAATATTCGTCTAAATCAAGTGTACGTATTTGCTAATAAACAACCTGTACTCTTAATTTGGATCCTAAATAAATAATAAAATAATTTTTAAAAAAATTTTCTTTCCACACGGTTCAAGTATAAGAGAAAAATGACTATTCTAATAGATTTGAAAGTGCCCTAAGAAGACAGAAAACCTGTCCTTTTTTCTTTTTTTTTTTAGAAGAAAATCTTTTGTTGTAGGCTCTTAATTTATTGAAAAACATTCCAAAATTTCTGCAGTTCTTAAAGTGGCTTACTTTTTTTTTTCCTATGTGGTCTAAGGAAAAAAAATTCCTTGCAAGTTGAACTTTAACAAGTATTAGAATTCTCAATGAAATCAATTCATCACTTGAATAAAGTCCAGTGTAAACTTAAGGGAGAATTTCAGGTTATTCAGTAAAAGGGCAACACAAAATAACATTTTTATAAAGACAATTAACATAAAAGTTATATTTAAATAGTATCTGAAACAGAAGGCCCACACTCAAAAGAATATTTATAAGTTGACAAAAATCTGGATTATATATATTATATACATATATATATATGTGTATATATGTTGCTGTGTGTGTGTGTGTTGGTGTGTTTGTTGATTTCAATTATCCTAATAATTGACAATCAATGTTTTAATCTAAAGAGAATTTTCTTTATGGCAATTTCAGAGTATTAGAGAATAAAATGAAGCTAAGTATTTTGAAAATGTAAAGTTGTAGCAGAGATAACAAAGCACGGTATTAACACCTCTTCACAGCTGAACAATATTTACTCTTGTAATGCACACACACACACACACACACACACACACACCTAAATAAAAATAAAATCTTAAAGATTTGATGCCAAAGAAAAATTTAGAGTAACACCTCCAATTTGAGTACGTGTTGAATAATTCATGGGTAAAACTTACATTAGAAATTGTGTTCCCCATGGGAGATCTCCCAAGACCAACTAAAGCACAACAACAACAACAACAACAGAAAGGACTGCATCAAAGAACTGACTGAAACAGTGAACTTCTGCTCAAAACAGTCAACTTCCACATGGAGAATATCGAGAAAGACTGAGAAAGAGATGAAAAGCATGTTTGGCAGAATGCATGAGCTCTGGTGGGGTGGGGGGATAGGGTGGGGGACACGGGTCTAGATTTGATAATCTTGTACAAAATATGTATTAAAAAAATTAATAAAGGTGAAAAAGAAAGAAAAAAAAGAAATTGTGTTCCCCAAATCCCTTTTTCCTCTTTCATCTTACTCTGTTTTGAACTTTCTAAAAGAAGGAGTATGGTTTCTGGCAGATAGAGGAAGCTCATGCATCTAAATAGAACTAAAACCCACCCATTAGAATACCCAGGAGGAGGCTGTTGGATCCCATGGGGTATTCATGGTGCTTTGCCCCTTCTTGAGTTTTGTTCTTTTGTCTATAATCTCTACTACCTCATAAACAAATGTAAATTGTTAATGTTATGGGTTAATCTTAAACTCTGTAATTTTAGCAATATACTCTAATAAATTTTCAGCAGGCAAATAATTGTTCTCTATGGATTTATGAGTAAAATACTGTATCTCTATTATATTCTGATATTTATAAGGGAACTAGATCAGCCTCATAGAAAGTTAACATAAAACAATCAGCAGGCCGAATTTGGGACCATGACACTCTGACCAGCTATAACAGCTTATGCCCATGACACTCCAGCCAGCTCATGACAGCTGGGGTGGTGAAGGGTGATCATTGTGACTGATTCCAGATTCTCTAGCTTTTTAAACCACTTTCATCCCCAAAAGGAAGATTTTCACCAGGTGATGAATTATGTATGTGCAATCCTAGGATTCAAGAGTCTGAGGCAGGAGGAGCACAAATTTTAGGCTAGTCTGAGCTAAAAAGCCATACCCTGCCTCAAAAAAAAAAAAAATCGTTGTCATGACTTAGCTCTGTAACTTGGGTTGCCTCTGAGACCTGACTGTAATTTCCTCAATCTGTGTTAGTTCCCTGAACCCAGGGTCTATGAGATTTATTTGGCCTCCAGACTTCTTTCTGCTTTGAACACACTTTTTCTTATTTACCAGCATACCTTCTTACAATCTTAGCCTAAACAGTTATCTCTTCTTTCAGAAAGACCTCTCTAGTCGCCCACAAGATAGTCATGACATGTTTGTTTCCTGTTCCCCCCACTGATTGTTTTCCATTCATTCATCTGAATATTCATGTGGATGGTCCTCCAGCAAACACTATGCATGCACCAACACCCATTTTTATTTTTTGGAATTAACAGTTTATTTTCATACATCATAATTTTGATATATGTATGATGTATACATAGGCATATTTTGGTATATATATGATATGTATATTATATATATAGGCATATTTTGGAGCAACACAAATTGGAGGAAACAACAACAACAAAAGGACTGGGTCAAATAACTGATTGAAGCAGTAAACTTCTGCCCCAAACATTAAATTTCTGCATAGAAAATCTTTAAAAAGACAAAAAAAGATGTAAGACATGTATGGCAGAATGCATGAACTCAGATGGGTTGGGGGGCATGGAAAGGAGAATGCGTCTAAATTGGATGGAAAAATATATGAAAAGCACAAAACCAATAAAAATATTTAAAAAATGAACATGACTAGATTTAAAACATTGTTGTAGGCACAATATAAGGCATGGGTTGGAGAAAGATAAACTATGGGGAGACCATTCAAAAGCTACTTCTACAAAGATAAGTTGTGACAGTTTATATGAGACAATTGAAAGAAATCGACATGAAACCCAGCATAGACCAGGGATTAGCAAAGAGGAGATGGGAAGAAAATAGCTCATGACTGTAGAACAAGAAATGCTGGGAAATGTGTTGAAAGCACATTTAGTCCTTTGGACTATCTGGAGCAAAAGTCCTCTGACCAACACCTATTTTATCTAGGTACATTGATTATCCTCTGTTATAACAATTTTCTATTTTTTGTTACTGATTTAGTTGCCTACTTTCCTCATTAGCCTCTGGGCTTTGTGGTGAGAGAGACTTGGGCTATCTTGCTCATCTCTATTTTCTTAAGAACAGAGCATATTGCCTAGCATATAAAAGATGAATATACATTGTGTTTAATAGTTTTAAATACATTTTGGGTAGGTCTTGGATGTGAGGCCATGGCACCTTACAAAATATGTTGATATTCTTCAGTGGCCCATATATTTAGAGTATTTTCCCTCTAGGATATCCTCGACAGTGCCTGCGGTACATAAGGGAGCTTTAACAAAACCACCAGAATGAGGTGACCAGCCCTAAATTCAAAGAGAGACTCAATTTAAGAGAGGCTTTGGAAGCACGCTTGGATGGTAGGGTACTGCCAATCTCAAGATCAGGTCTAAATGCCTGGTTCTGTTATTCAACCATGGCTACTTTTATTTAACTTTGGGTCAAAATCATAGAAACTACTGCTAATCCTGTTTTCAGGGTTGAATTGTATGTCTTACCAGCTTTATGATATTACCACTGTTATGCAGTAGACTTTTGCAGGTAAGAATGCCTTCGAAAATGATGATATTCAGGTATGAGGTTAATCTTACAGATAGATGTGATACGTGTACAACAGCTTACTGAATACTTACATCTCAAGCTATTTTCATTAAAGTTTTAAAACTCAGCTCCAACTAACCAAATTAATACTTGTGTACAACTGCATCTTACATCAACTAATCTTATACTTTAATGTAGCTACTTTAGAATATACAGAAGCGGGCTGGAGAGATGGCCTAGCGGTTAAGAGCACTGACTGCTCTTACAGAGGACCCGGGTTCGATCCCCAGCACCCACATGGCGGCCGAGAGCCATCTCAAACTCCAATTCCAGGAGAACTCCAGCTCCAGGGGAATCCGAGACCCTCTTCTGACCTCCGCGGCATTGCACGACACGGGTGCACAGACTTGCATGCAGGCAGTACATTCATACACATACAGGAATAAATAAAATTAATAAAAAAAAAATTTAAAAAAATAAAAAAATAAAAAAAAGAATATACAGAAGCCTAGCTATAAAATAATAGATGTTTATAGTTCTCAAACAGGGTAGGAACTGAACAAGCCCTTGATATATGACAGCATTGTCTAAGTAAATTCCATGGTAGTTGATAAACTTTATCAGCCTGAAAGGGGAATATTTTGGCCCTTTTCCCCCCTAAAAAAAAAGAAGATAGCTCAAAACATTATGGAATTCCACAAATAGTATTGAATTATTAAACATTACATTGACTAAATTGTAATACCTTGCAAAAATGCTAATACTGTGAGATGAAAAACTAGCTTTGGAGCTGGAGAGATGGCTCAGTGGTTAAGAACACTGGTTGCTCTTGCAGAGGATCTGGGTTCAATTCCTAGAACCCACATGGTGGCTAACAACCATCCTTAACTCAAGTTCCAAGGGATCCAATGCCTTTTTCTGACCTCCTCAGGCATTGCAAGATGTAGGTGCCTACCTGCACCCGGGCAACATACTCATACATATAATACAAAATAATAAATAAATAAAAATTTATAATAAGAAAAACTGGCTTCCAAATGCAACATAAAACAGATTCCATTCTGAAAAAAAGTATATAACCTAAAATATTATGTAGAGCCAAAGGATACATGTACACAGACCAGCAGTACCTGTGCCTAACTGCTTATGCTGTCCATAATTTAATTATATTGCCTTTAGCTGCTTTTACATAATTTCCTATTACTTTGTAAATTTATTTTTAAAGCAAAAAACATTTATTTTGCATTGTTTTATGACAAAAGAAATGTCATAGTAGTGGTTGTTCAGCCTGAGTGAAAATTTATCTCTATTAGCCCGGCATGGTGGCATACGCCTTTAATCCTAGCACTTGGGAGGCAGAGGCAGGCAGATCTTTTTGAGTTCAAGGCCAGCCTGGTCTATGAAGTGAGTTCCAGGACAGCTGGGGCTACAGAGAGACCCTGTCTTGAAAAGACAAAAAAAAGAAAGAAAATTTATCTCTATCATCTTACCTCAAAAAACATATGTTTTCTAGTTACCTTAAGTCATAAGTTATTATTCATTCAGGAATGATTTTTACTGAAATGTATAATTTCTATCTCCTTTCTTTTGTATATGATAGAAAAATATTTAAAAATAAAATGTGATCATATTTCCCCTGTTTGGAAATTAGATATTACTCCAAATAACTAAGATAATTTTGGCTGTTCTAGGTTCTTAAGTCATAATGCACCAAATTTTCTACTGCCCCCCTGCCACACATAAATGATATCATATTTCTTGGCTTTAAATTCTTACCATCTTCTCTAATGTAAAGATCTTGTTCTCAAATAAATAGAGTGGCGTAAAAGTAGCATACACAACCATGTGAGGTGGGGACTGGATTGCTGAAGAACCTGGAAAACAAACATGCATTGTACTGTGAGCATTTGTGTCAGCATGAGGGTAGACAGAGTTCTCTCTGTGGCCTCGTTTAAGGGTGAAATGAAAAGGAAGATAATGGAAGAATAGGAGAGGAAGAGAGAAGGGGAGGGAGAGGAGGGAAATGGAACAGGAGAAGGGAGAAGGAACGAGAAAGTAAAAGGTAGAGATAGAGACAGAGGGAGAAAGACTGATGACTTTTCCTCTTTTTATGATGATTAAACCTTAACTATCTCTAGATTTGATTTGAAATTTTTTATGAAATGTACAAAGCTTCAATAGAAAATTGGCTTAAAAAAAAAACCTTAACTATTGCCCTAATGGAATTATCTACAGAAACAGTCACATTAGAGATTAAGGCTTCGACATACTAATTTGGGGGAGACACAGCCCCTTTCATTATATTCCACCTTCTGCCCCTCTCTAAATTATATCATCCTGACAAGGAAGTTATCTTTACCTCATAGCACAGCACCTTTTAAATCAATTCAGCATCAATTCTAAGCCCAAGGTCTCTCTGAAATATCTAATTAACCAATGGGCAAAACTTCAGATCTGACTCATCACAAGGCAAAATTCCTCCCTCGCAACTCCTGTACATCTATGAACTTGTGAAACTAGAGAGCATGCTTCCAAAATACCATAGAAGACAGGCACAGGACAGCTACTCCATTGCAAAAAGACCTGAAAACAAGAAAGGAAGGAGTCCCAAGTAAGTACAGAACGTTGCTAGACAGATTCCATTACGATTCCATTAAATCTCAGTCTTGGGATAATCCTCTTGAGCTGGACTGGGTTCTCATCCTTCTAGGCCCACTGGTCTCCTAGAACCTTTGATGGCAGTGCTCTTTGGCACTGAGCAGAGAACCTGCCTGGGAACTTTCTGCAATGGCTTCATCCATAAAGAGCTTTTGCAAAGAGGACCATCTGACTTCTT
This sequence comes from Rhizomys pruinosus, assembly GCA_009823505.1. Classification (NCBI taxonomy): domain Eukaryota; kingdom Metazoa; phylum Chordata; class Mammalia; order Rodentia; family Spalacidae; genus Rhizomys; species Rhizomys pruinosus. The sequence goes on along the minus strand of VZQC01000648.1, from coordinate 883,119 downwards.
GCAGGGAGAGTATGGCTTACTCAAACCAAGTAGGGTAGGCCCAGCCTCTGAAACCAAGGAGAAAACAGCCTTGCTTTCTGGGCCTCCGACGAGACTTCAGTTCTGATTCCCTTTTAATAATCTTGCAGCTCATGGATCCTTGTGCTTAAAGAATAATGCATGTTCATGTTCAAAGCTCTATGGTCCTGTCCTGTAGAATTCTAGATCAACAGCCATCATTTATCCCATCTGCTGTTCTATGTCTCTTTTCAAATGGTCTCTGTGGGGATAATGTCATTCCTATTTCTGATCTTTGATGACTTAACTAATTAACTCCACAGGTGACCTCCTTATGGGGTAGTTTTCAAGCCATACCCTTGATGATCTTTTACAAGATATTTCATGTTTGGGAATAAGGTTGGACTAAAGATTTTTCTAATCTTCAAGTTCTGTTTCTGTTTTACAATCCCATCCATCTACCTCCTTCTCTCAATTTTTACACAGTAAGGAGAAATTAGGCCCCAGCCTCAACACTGCAGAGAAACTACCTCAGGTAAACAGATACTCAACGTCATGGCCCACAGGTTCTACCATCTACAAAGCACTAGAGACCTGCCAGCCAGCCTCTTCACCAGTTTTCAAGGACTATCTTTCCTTTGGTTTCCAATGGCATCTTCCTCGTTGCCATATTTGACCTTACCAGAAGGACTTCTCACATATATATTCTCTCCAACATCCCTTCGAAGCCATCCAGACCTTGGGAGTATACACAAAACTCTCCCAAGTGTCAAACACCACTCAGTTCCAAGTCATTCCCCTATTTTTAAGAACTGTTACAACAGCATACTGAGCTATGGTAACAATAGCTGTATTAGTCCAAATTAACTAGAAAAACAAAGCCAATATGAAAATAGATTATTATTAGAAATTAGCTCGTATGAATATTACAAGATCTGCAGGGTGAGTGGGTCAGATAACAGAAACCTGGGAGAACCAATGGGTAGTTCCTCTCTGAAGACCAACTGGCTCCAGTCTGAGTTTCAGAATGAGTTTGCAGTTACTAGGGCAAGGAGGATCAGCTTTTTCCAGCTAGTGTTAAACTAAGTGGATGAGGTTCATTCACAGGACAGAGGGTGAGGTGCTTCACTCTGCCTATGGATCTCAATATTGTCATCATCCAAACATTATCTTCACATGATATTTGCCCAGATTTCTGGGTACCTGGTGGCTCAGTAAATACACATAAATCAACCTTCACTTTAATTCTCTTCTAAATTTTTATATTAAAAGCTTTAAGTATAAAAGTATTTTGATACAAGCTATATTCCACATTTAAACATAAGACACTGAAACTTTGGAGTCCAAGAAGGTTGTGACGTGCTTCAAGAAGAAAACATTGTTGTATAAGCTTTGTTCAAAGCATGACGTACAAGCTCTTAGCTATGAATTTAATGCTAATGAAGTAACAATGTACTAAATAAGGATATGGTGTTTTTATGACAAAACATACATAAAACAAGCTTATAGGGGAATGGCTTTATATAGTTGAAGTAAGAAATAAGAAATTATTAATAAAAGATACAAAATTTTAGTTAAACAAAATGAGTAAACCCTGAGAATCTAATGTACAACATGGTAGCCATAATGAACAATTTTGTTCTGACCTACTCACGCTGCAGATCTTGTTCAGTGTATGCTTGACTCATTAGAGGGTTGATTTTAAATATTTTCATCAAAAAGAAAGAAAATGGTAACAAAGATACATAGTGATTGATTGATTCATTGATTGATTGATTAAGATTTTTGTGACCAGAGACCTCAGAACTTACCTCTGTAATTCTTTAAGTAACAATAGTCTGGTATTTGATAATATAATGTTTAAGAAAACTTTAAAAATGACAACTATGTGCATATAGTTTTAATGTTACTTGTTTTTAAATCATATTCAATAAAACTTGTTTTTAAAAGTATGTAAAATACTTAAATATTACTTTTATCATTGATTCATTCTCTGCTAAATATTTACTGCCTTAATAAATAACAAGTTTGGGCTGGAGAGATGGCCTAGCAGTTAAGAGCTCCGATCGCTCTTACAGAGGACCCGGGTTCAATCCCCAGCACCCACATGGCGGCCGAGAACCATCTGAAACTCCAATTCCAGGAGAACTCCAGTTCCAGGGGAATCTGACACCCTCTTCTGACCTCCACGGCATTGCACAAGGGTGCACAAACCTGCATGTAGACAGTACATTCATACACATACAGAAATAAAAAAAAACTTTAAAAAAAATAACAAGTTTATCCTGAAACATTGATTTATCATAAGTTGAACTCCAAATCATTACAAAACTATTACAAACTCCTTACACGGGTATGATATTCTATCAGTTTGTTAGAGTGGTTAGCTTTTATTGAATGCTCCCTCCATGTTAAGCACGCTCCACAGAATTCAGTGAGTTTATTCTCATGCAAATCCCATGAAATAAGTTCTGTAAGCATCAATTTTCAGGTCAGAAAACCAAATCACAGGTATCAAAGACAGATTAAGTAACATATCCAGAAGTGCAAGATGTAGGAAGTGTGTGACAGGACAGCTGGTCTCTTTGGAAATTCTATTTATTGATTGTTCTCTGTGGTAATTGCTAAAGAGTTGGTTGGCCAGAATGTGTGTCAGGCCACTCCACTAGAATGTGTTTGTGTGTCCATGACATGGCTCACAGCTAAACAACAAAAGCGTTTTTATGCCAGGCTTATACTCCCTTAGCACACATAAGTAGGAGTTGGATTTTAAATCATACATGTGGGTATAGGTATGTGTGTCATGATTACGAAGGGGGTAATGGGAGGGGAGAGAGAGAGGTCTTGAGAGTGTAGGGAGAAAAGATAATGGAATGTATATGTCATGAAAGGAGAAGTCTGGACTATGTGGGCGAAGGCTGAAAACCAGGCAAGGGGGAAGCAGGGGTGAGGGAGGGGGACTACAGTGCACGGTTTTGTTTCCTTTTAAGAACAGAGCGAGCTCCAGGCCAGCTGGGACTAAAGGAAGACCCTGCCGCAAAAATACCACACAAAAAAAAAAAAAAAAGAGTAGGAACTTATACGGCACTTACTCTGTCCTCAACAATTCAAGGAGATGAGGTGTGGGTGTGTGCATGTCTGTGGATGCACATGTCTTAGAGATGTTGGAATCTGACCTACATACAATTAACACATTGTAGTTTGAATGAAATTCCTGCAAAGTAGTGAATACATGTGTGAAGAATATAGGTATCCAGGGTCTAGGGAAGAAGAATTTTACAAAAATCGGCAGTTCTCCACCAGAGGGAGCCCTCTTTCTCTGAAACACCCAGCTAAACTGTATCTCCCAACTTCCCTTACAAGTTGTGCTCCAGAGAGAGTGGACTGTTTTACCTCTCATCCACCTATGCCCCTTTTCTAAGCCTAGGGAACAACCTGCGGAAGAGGGGGCATGGTAGAATGTAAGGGCTGCGATTGGGGTGAATGGTGAAACTACAGCAATGTAGTCTGGACACTCATTTGATCAACTTGATTGAACAAACAACCTGTCACCCCCCACTGGATGGTGGGGCTGTAGGTGTTTGGGCACAACAGCCTGCAGATAGGTTTTGCATGAAGGATGCTTGTACTCATGGATTATCACTTATAGCTAAAAATGAAAAAAAAAAAA
>VZQC01000648.1:873045-879254 GCA_009823505.1 Rhizomys pruinosus | reverse complement strand
TCCCCTCCCCTCCCCTCCCCTCCTCTCCTCTCCTGTCCTCAAAAGGAAGATATCTATTTATGTACCAATTAAAATTTTTTTATAAAAAAATACCCTGTGAAAATTCCTAAACAGATTAAGCTGTGTGGTATCTTCCCCCCAATAACAAGACTGTCCTCATCACAAGATGGGCTGTGTGACAACAGATCACTTCTCCATGGTCGCCACAGACTTGGTACAGCACCAGATCTAAAGCATGTTCTGTAAATACTAGTTGAGATGGATTGATAAGTAGATATTTGAAGAGAATAAAGCCATATTTTCAAGTGGCAAAGCATTTTGTAATAACAGGTGAAAGCATGTTGCAATTTTTGCAAATGAAACCTTTTGTTTCATGATATTTTTTAGATACCCATGTTGTAATAGATCATTTAAAAACCCATTTTACTAAATCACTAGTTTATTGCATGGTCTTTCTGTTCCTCGTGATTCTGTTTTTTGTTTGTTTTTATATATATATATATGTCTTTTTTGAGACAGGGTCTCCCTGTAGCCCCAGCTGTCCTGGAACTCGCTCTGTAGACCAGGCTGGCCTTGAACTCACAAAGATCCACCTGCCTCTGCCTCCTAGGTGCATACTATATTTTTAATGTCAAATAAAATACAAATAATGTAAAAATCAGGTCATTTTTTTCCACAGAAGGTTGAACTGTCAGTTCTCTTTTAAGTTCTCAGGGTCCATTCATAATCTGTTACAAGAAAAACTAATGCAGCCAATGAAAGGAGATAGATTTTCACAATCTACCTCGATTTAATTACATGTAGTAAGGTGGTCCATGTAGTAAGGCACTCTCATTTGTGCTAGATGAAATAAATCCTGTAGAGAGCACCCTAACGTGGTGTTGTATCTTAGGCATATTTAAAAATTAACAATCTTCATTAATAGGTGTTCAGGAATGTGCACTAACAAGAAGTTTATTATTTAGACTTTAATTATTTGAAATTTTGTTTACTTATTTATTTAAATTTTATGTGTATGAGGGTTTTATCTGCATATATGTAAGTGTATCATGTGCATGCAATGCCCACAGAGTCCAAAAGAAGGTGTCAGATCCTCTAGAACTTGGGTTATGGATGGTTAGTAGCCACCATGTGAATGCTGGGAACTGAACCTGTATCCTCTGCAAGAGCAGCCAGTGTTCGTAGCCACTGAGCTATCTCTCAAGTCTCTGGGTTTCAATGCTTAATTTTGAGGGGCTCTCTCAGAATCCATGGCAGTGATCTGATATCTAAGAGGCTTGATCACATGCTGGATACTCATATGCTCAGTGCTATAGCACATCTGACTACAGACAAGGGCCCATAATCCAAACCTGAATCATTCTATATATTAATCATGAAGAACCAAAATGTATTATTACCTTTATTTTCACAAAGAAATGAAAGCAAAGGGCAGAGTTTAACCCTTTTTACAAAGATAAAACGTCTTCAGAATCTGTGCTAATTTGATGTTACCCACCATCAAAAACGTGCTGCTTAAGGCATCAGTACAAGAAAAGCATTTTCAGTTTAGAATCAAAACTATGGTAATTACTGTACCACATCACTAGATGTTTAAGAAAACAAAAATGATCTGAGGTCATAATTATTACTGAAGTATCTTCCTATCAATCATCATAATATCTAAGAAAGAAGGAAAATGAAAATAGGCAGAATAATGCACAATAACGGAGGTATATGGACATGTTTTCCCCAGATAATGACAGATGAGCTGAACTGTATCCCCAATGCTCTTACAGCACTGTGACAGATGACCCGACGTGACACTACAACATTCCAGAAGAGATGTTTCAACATTCTTCTCAAATAGTCTGAAGTATACAGTATCCATCTAAACATATACAGTATGTTTAATATATTTATAACACATATTAAAACGAATTAAAATAATTGCTCTCAAATGCAATGCTAAGTAACAGTCATAGAAACCTGGACATTTTCATTAAAATCCATGGCCATGATGGAATGGGTTTCATGAATGGACCACCTATATTTATCCAGTTAGTGATGCACAAACAGGTTGCATGTCAGAACTACGATACAAACAGAAAATGCTTCTCGAGTCTCTCACGTTATTCTTCTAAACAGTGAAATGAGTAGCAGCCCAGAGTGACAGGGAGCTAGTTGTGCACTCTTCCATCCAACTTGCTGGCTGGCATATGGATATCTACATAAGCAGCTGAATTTATGTGGATTTGGGTAAAAAATTCAAACTCTGTGAATTTTTCTGAGGAATATATGAAAATGGATAACAGCAACCTTCTATGTGTAGGCACTTCTCCACCTCTGTACCATAAGGACTTGGGCAGTTCTGCTTCTGTCTGCCACATAGGATCTTAGTCCCCAAACACAAACCAATCATTTATGCTGAGGACCTAATGTTTGTGGAAAAACTTGAATATACTTACTTACTTAGAGATTTCAAAAGAGAAAATGTATTTCTACATTCCAACATTTTTCCAGCAGTTTAGGTAACAACTAGGATAGTTACTGTAAGAGACAGTGCTTACAATCTGACAGGGACTGCATAGAGTACTGTACATCTGATGAAGGTCTCGAACCATGCAGTGAAAGTTTGAATTTTTCCTTCTCCTTCTCTCCATCTTTATTCCTCTTCTTCCCAAGGTCTTTTGTATCTGCTCTCTCTAACACATTGAAAAGAAATGGTAAATCTTTTAACTGATCAACCTCTGTGCTACATATTCAGCCATTGTATTGTAAGAAGGCCAGAACAATAGTATTATTTAAATATGGAAGTGCAGCCTCAATATCCCCCCAAATATTATCTCATCTAGTTAGAATGTCACAATAAAACTGGAGGAAACAAAACTCTGAAAATTAACATGTGCTGTTGAGTGATAAGCTGGATTAGTTAGACTTAGAGATACTAACTAAATTATTACACATTAGTTTATGTTTCATGGAGATAATTTCTTGAATGTGTTTCTGTTTGCATGTTGTATATACATGTGTGTGTAAGGGTACACATACCCATGTCATGAGGTGCAGAGGCCAGAGGAAGATGTCAAGTGTCTTATCCTATCAGTCTTCAACTTATTCCCTTGAGACAGGGTCTCTCACTGACCTGTTGCTCACTGTTTTGGCTAGAATGAATGGCTAGTGAGCCTGAGAGTTCCTCTTGTCTGCCCCTCACAGCTCTGGGTTAAAACAAGCCAGCCGCAACCAGTTTTTACGTGGATGCTGTTAAGTCCTAGCTGTGTGAAGCCCTCTGAGATCCTTCTTACCTCAAAGCAAATGACCATTTTCTTTCCCCCAAACTTACTTCCTTTGTGGGGCTGAAATCCAACTACGCTCATAAGCCAGCCTCCTTTTCTGGCAAGGATTGTACAACAAAACCATTTACCTAGAACTATTCGCATCATTTGAATTCTCATTCATATGCTCATTTGTATGAAAGATGTTCTCTTTTAACTGAAACAGTCCTCCAAGGTTTTCTTCTTCCCTAATAAACACCTTCAATTCAAAATAAGAGTTTAGAGCCTTTCCATCATCTTCCAAATTTATAATCTTCATTTGTTGCATTATATTTTTTAGAGATTTGCAACAATAAAAAGTCTGACCTCAACTACTGTTAACGTTTCTTAGCATCAAAAATCAGCCTATTTCAGAGCATTGGTGGTAGATTTAAAATGTATGTTATATCGAAAAGCCAAGAGAAATATAACATCAAATATAGACTGAGATGTTTCACTGAGAAATGTATTAAAAACTGGTTAACAAAGATTTATTTGAATAATGATTAATTTATTTCAATTAAATTACTTTGGAGTATTAATATGTAGTTTCATTTATAATATTGAGACTGAATTTTGTCTTCTATTAAATATTTAGAATTTGATTTATAAATAGTATATCCTATACAAAAACTAGGCTATTAAATTTAGCAATGTGGATGATATATATTTACCAATGGGGTAAAATAACTATTTTTAAAACTTTTTAGTTTGTTTACTTTATGTGTATGAGTGTTATGCCTGCGTGTATGTAAGTGCACCCGTGTCATACAATGCCTGCAGAGGCCAGAAGAGGGAGGCAGATTACCTCAAGCTTGAGTTATGGGTTTCTGTTAGCCGCCATGTGGGTGCTGGGATTTGAACCTGGGTCTTCTGCAAGAGTGGCTAGTGCTCTTAATTGCTGAGTCATCTCTCCAGCCTCTGATAAAACTATTGATCTATCATTTAATCCCATGATTTTTCCAAAAATTCACTTTAAACAAACTTGATAACCAAGTCACACTAGAGACATTTCTTCCCTAGGCCTGAAACCTCACCACATCTTTGAAACATTTCCACAAGTCTGCATCTTCTCTCGCAGCCTAACCCTCAACTCATGGCTACACTGCCTAGAAATAGAGAGCACAGAAATATTTTACCAGAAATCCTCAACCTCTTCCCAAACAAACGTTTCCACTTACCTACACCTGTACCCATTCACTCCAGGGCCCCATGATCGTGCCCACCCATTAGAGTGGAGGATCCACTGTTCCCCAGGGCTGGGTCAATTCCTACAGTGGGTTGTGCATGTTGCTCTTCTTACCTTCTCAGGAAACAAACACTACTGCTCTTAAGCTGGATCTTCTCAATCACCCCTTAGAAGGATTGAGTTCTCCCTCACTAGATTAACAAATATGTGTTCTGCCTGTATTCCACATTCATCATTGTCAGCTTCAAGTCAAGGCCAAACATCTCCCAGGGTTGTCCGTACATTATATTTCTTTCTTCTTTATTCTCTTCCATAAGCTTTCCATACTCACCAGTCCCCAGTATCTGCTGACCTCCCCACCCAACCATCTAATAGAGAAGTTGAAGTTCCCTTGACAGTTCATCTTTCAAGCATATTCATACACTCTTTCTTATTCCTGAAAGCGTTTCTTTCTCCTTGACTTCAATGCCAGCATGTTCTGTCTCTTCTTCCCTTACTTCCCCAGCCAGTCCTTAGTCTCCTTTACCAGTGTGTCACTCAAACCAAATTCTCTGGTATTTAAGACTCCCCAGGTCCAGTCTCTATCTTTCTACTGTTCTCAGTCCGTACTGTCCACTTGAGAGTGTCACCATGCTCCTGCCAATGCCTTCCCAACACATGCTGCCAGTGTGAGACTTTCGATAATAAAAATTGATTATCTTTAAGACACTTCAGCTTTGCTATGGCCAAAACCATTCTCAGATCCATACTGGTAGGTATCACCCTCTGTCAGTTTTGCAACTCAGAATTTCATAAATTACCTAAACGAAGTCCTGCCACTTTCTAATTACTATTTAGATTTTTCTCAAGTCTCAAGGGCCTCTGCAGAGGCCAGAAGGGGGTGTCAGATTACCTGAAACTGGAATTAAGGATTGCTGTTAGCTGCCATGTGGGTGCTGGGATTTGAACCTGGGTTTTCTACAAGAGCAGCCAGTGCTCTTAACTGCTGAGCCATCTCTCCAGCCCCTGATAAAACTATGGATCTGTCATTTAAATCCATGAGTTTTACAAAATTTCACTGTAAACCAATCCAGCCCTCAGTACCCTGCTGTCACTCTGACTATCTCATAACTCCTGGACCCTCACTACTTTCCCTATTCCATCATCTGTAATGTGAGTTGATATGACACTGGTTTGTCTACACCTCCCACAATTTTTTGTCTGGTCCCCTTTCTCACCCCAAAATATTCTTAGAGATGCCAAAGGCAGCTTTTGAAAATTCTGATCTTGATTTTGGTCTAAACTCTTCATTTCCTGTCAGTAAAAATGAAAATGAGTAGTCTTAAGACGGCCGAGAAGGTCAGACCACTCCTACTCAGTTCAGGCTCTTCCCAGACCAGGTGTACCTTTCCTCCTCTGTTTCTGCTGAGCACACCTCGCATCTGCCCTCACCTCGCATCTGCCCTCACCTTGCATCTGCCCTCACCTCGCATCTGCCTTCACCTCGCATCTGCCCTCACCTCCCATCTGCCCTCATATCCCATCTGCCCTCACCTCCCATCTGCCCTCACCTCACATCTGCCCTCACCTCCCATATGCCCTCACCTCCCATCTGCCCTCACCTCCCATCTGCCCTCACCTCCCATCTGCCCTCACCTCCCATCTGCCCTCACCTCCCATCTGCCCTCACCTCACATCTGCCCTCACCTCACATCTGCCCTCACCTCACATCTGCCCTCACCTCACAT
>VZQC01000648.1:803045-868045 GCA_009823505.1 Rhizomys pruinosus | reverse complement strand
TCATTTATTTATTTATTTATTTATTTTTGAGACAGGGTCTCCCTATAGTCTGAGCTGTCCTGGAACTCACTCTGTAGACCAGGCTGGCCTTGAACTCACAGAGATCCACCTGCCTCTGCCTCCCAAGTACTAGGCCACCATACCCAGCTCAAACTTTATTTTTTAAAAACAGGATCATTCTTAAATTTTTCTCAAAGAATATCTTAGAGAAATATTGGAAAGAAAGATAAAATATTATGGACAACTTAATCTTTAAATCTAATGAAAAGGGAGCAGAGAGAATGAGTCAGCAGGTAAAAGGAAGTGATGGCTTGAGTTCAGTTCCTGAAATCCAAACAGTAGGAGAGGATGGACTTATGAGCTGTCCTTGTGACACACACCCCCTCCCAAAATACATAAGTGTTTAAAAACAGCACCTACTGAATAGGAATGACTTCAGGTAACCACCCTGTGAGCGCATGGACAACTGTGAACTCTCCCAGTTCTCTCCTGTGTGCTATGTGGATGCTAAAAAAGAAATGCAGGACACTATAGTTACCAACATTTGAAAACATGTAGCCATAAATAAGGGCGAGGAATCACTCTGTACACCCATCTCATAATATATGTAAGGGATCATGTGACTGTACACTGCAGGGTAAGAGAGTGCTATCTCAGTACCCAGGTGCACAGGTCTGTTACAAACACTGAAATAGATACAACAGTAAAATTTCAAATGTATTTTAAAAGTATGCATGTACACTTTCTTTTATTTGTATCTATTTTGTTTTATTTTGACACAGGCTTTCATATTAAAAGCTATCTCTTTCAATGATCTAAAGTTAACATTAATTTTATTGCATTAATATTAATTTATATTAATTTATATTAATAATATAACATTAATTTATTTGCATTAATATTAATGCAAATTATTCATATTGCATACTGAAAAATGTATAGCAAAGAGCGAATCATTTATATGTTGTACTGGATAGCTTCAGCGGTCAACTTTACATACCGGGGAGGAGGGAACTGCAACGAGGCATTTTCACCATTGGATTGGCCTGTGGCCATATCTGTAAGATATTTTCTTAATTGCTGGTTCATGGGGTAGGGAGGAGGGGCTAGCCCACTGTGAGCAATGCCATCCCTGGGCAGGTGGTCCCGGCTTAAGTAAGAAAGCAGGCTGAGCACAGGCCAGAGCAGCAAGCCAGTAAACAGAGTTCCTCCTTGGGCTGTGCTTCAGTTCCTGCCTCCAGGTTCAAGTCCTGATTTCCCTCAGTGACAGATTGTGATCTAGGTGTTGTAAGCTGAAACAAACCCTTTTCTCCCCCAAGTTGGTTTTTGTCAGTGTGTCAGTGTGTTTTATCACAGCAGTAAAGAAGCAAACTAGGACATACATTCAATATATGATTGGTTCTTTTTGAAAGCCAAGCAATATCTTTCACTGTTCCAATTTCAGCAATTATTTCAAGAGGCCTGTGAGGCTGTTCAGTCTCTTCCACTGCAGCTTAAGATGAGCATCTAGAATCCTTAGTGAAACTCTTAACTATGGAGAAACCAGAAACATCTGGTCTACCTTTTAAAAGGAAAGGCTGCCAGTATGACAAAAAGTCAGGGGTTGTGTTTAACTGAACACCACTTCTTGGCTTTGATCTTTCTATGTCTACTTCTCTGAAGCAGTTAGTATATTTGCATGTGTATTAGATTATGTACAGAAACAGTATGGCCTGCTTCCATCCCAGAGTGATGGCACAGTCTATGCTGCGCCAGGAGTGGTGCTGACAGTACTGACGAACACGAAACCCAGGTGTCCTTTCCTTCTATAGAAACCACAGCATCTCGGTCACGTAGCCCTTTGTTTATGAATTTTCATTGGTGTAATGGACGATGAATTATTTCATCTCCACACTTTCCAAAGACAACATGAACTGCCGGCATAACTCACGTTCTGGTCTGAACTCCTGGTCGTTTCACTGCGTGAGTATCTTTGCGAACCTTACGGAAATGCTGCTCTTTTCTTCCCATAGTTTACACTGATATTTAAATAACCATCATATATTAGTTCTCTTTGTAGGAGGCTAAACCTCATATATAAAATCAAATCTGAGATGAATTTATACAAAAATATAAATAATGTCATGTAGGGCAAGTTTCATTTGAAATCTTCAATATATTATTACACTACACTTTGCTTAGTCTTTTATTTTCAAGCTGGTTTTTGTTTAGTTCCTTGTTTTTTTTAATATTTTTTTAAATTTTTAATTTATTTTTATGTGTATGAGTTTTCTGTCTGCACGTAGATTTGTGCATCTGTGCAATGCCGCAGAGGTCAGAAGAGGATGTCAGATTCCCCTGGAACTGGAGTTCAAGACGGTTCTCAGCCGCCATGTGGATGCTGGGGATTGAACCCAGGTCCTCTGCAAGAGCAGTCGGTGCTCTTAATGGCTAAGCCATCTCTCCAGCCCCTAGTTCCTTGTTTTTAAAGAATAATGCTTTCACTTGTGTTCTTAGTAAGTTCTACTGAACAATGGCTTTATGAAAGATGAGCATTGCTTCAGCTATCCAGTTCACTAGTTTTGCAGCTCCAATTCTTAAGAACACTAGGAGCATTATACTAATTTTTTTTCCCAAATAAACATAGCTGTCACCATTGGGATGACATAATAGTATTCAGCCAGCTACCTACAAAAAAAAAAAAGAGTGGGCTAAAGTTTTACAAAAATCATTGAGATTTAGGGCTGAAAGCTGTGTAAAACAAATTCTCAGTAGAAACTGAGGATTAACAAGAGAAGAGAGAGATGCAGAGGCTGTTTTGTTATGTAGTCTTGGGAGACAAACAAGACAAAAGCAGTCCTGGCATCCGAGTGGGGTTGCTATGCTTCTTACAGAAGGGGAGGGGCTGAGATTTGACCGCAGGGCTGACAGGGTCTGTTAAGGCATGGAGATGTGCTCTGTTGATTGTGGAGTTGCTAAGATTCACTACAGGAGAGTATAAAATCCAGGCCTGTGCATCCTATGAGGCTGCTCCCCCTCAGCAGTGCTGTACAGTTGCCCTGCGCTTGTTTGCATTGTGAGTCATCCTGCTAGGACCAGAAGGGAAGAAAGCCTTGTTCTACAGGACCCAGTAGACTTGCTCGTATATTCTGAGTGCACAGGTCATGCAGGCATATAAACACAAACAGATGTTGCAAGCATATTGAAATAAACAAATACTTCTCACCATGAATGTATCCAATGGTCAGTGTCACCAAAAGCATGAAGCAGTGACATTATTCTGAAGCTTCCAGGTCATCTTAAGTTTTATGAATTGCTGCTACCTATACAGATTCTAAAACTTTAATTTGATCTTAGTATAATACTATGCAGTATTTAAATAATTTAAGATTTTCCCATAAAAACCAATTCCTCTCATTAATCTCTAACATATTTCCTATGATCCACTTTCTACTCCTAGCAGGAAATTATTGGTTATACAAAAACTTTTTGAGTATTTTTTTTCTTGGAATAATTTTTACTTTTACTTGGTTTAACCCAATACTTCAAATTAGTGGCTTTCGCACATTAATTTTTAATATACTTGTAGGTTTATATTGTTTGGAAGGAAAGATTTCTTTTGAATTCATTTTTTAAATAAAGACACTGAACATGCATGTATAGTTACTGCTGTTTGCCTTTCTGTTTTCACACCAATGAGTGATAATTTCTCACTACATACTCAACATTTGCCAGCTTAATGATAGCTTTTGACAGGAGCATTGGCCAGAGTTCGAAATCAAAGGCTGTAGTTGGAAGCAACAGATTATTATCTTCATCAAATGGCATGAAGTCATCAATAGTTATCTTTCTCCAGCAACCCTAAAAATAAGAAGAAAAGCTTGTACTATCATCAATGAGTTATAATGTGTTTTTTCAAACATTGTTGCATATTTCTATTTACTTAAAAGCTTGTTATTGTATGTCTTAAAACTGATAGGGTTTTCGGAAATAATCTGGTTAAATATTTTAGCTTCTGAAATATAACATTATTATAGCATATATACTGATATAAATATTTCTCCTTCTTTTTGAGGTCTTATGAGTACATAATGCAGTAAATTAATATGTTTCAAATATCAGACTTAGAAAATTATGCACATAATATACTTTACATAGTCTTACTTCAAATACAGCCTTTTTGTTGAATTTTTTGTGTATGTTATACAAATTTTCAGTCAGTCTTGACTGCCTTTATACCCACTTCTCCACTGGCACCCTCCCGCATCACTCCCCAGGAGTGATTCATAAGTTCTGTCACCTTTGTTAGGGTCTATTCGCCAAATTACTCCCTGCAGCCATTCCTCAGTGTCTCTTCATCCTCTGAGCTCTGCTCAGCCCATCCAGAATCCCTCTCTTAAACAAGGCCAGTTCTTCCTCACCCAACCGAAGTCAGCTACTAATATTTCTTCAGCTAAGATTGGATTCTGCTACCCATTTTTGCAGTTCCATACTGGGTTTTGTCCGGTTGGGCTTACTAATTACTGACATATACTTACTGATCTTATACTTTCAGTACCCATATTTTGATTGTTCCTAATTAAACATCTAGTTTTCAAGATGAAGTGAATTAATATTCTGTTTAATAAAAATCTTTATGGGCTGGAGAGATAGCCTAGCGGTTAAGAGCACCGACTGCTCTTGCAGAGGACCCGGGTTCGATCCCCAGCACCCACATGGCGGCTAAGAACCGTCTGTGGCTCCAATCACAGGAGAACCTCCAGTTCCAGGGGAATCTGAGACCCTCTTCTGACCTCCACGGCATTGCACGACATGGGTGCACAAACCTAAATGCAGACAGTACATTCATACACATACAAAAATAAGTAAAATTTAAAAAAAAATTTTTTTAAATAAAAATCTTTATATATTTACTTAAAAGCATTTTACTTTATAATTAAAAGTATGAATCAGCTGGGCGTGGTGGCGCACGCCTTTAATCCTATCACTTGAGAGGCGGAAGCAGGTGGATCCCTGTGAGCTCAAGGCCAGCCTGGTCTACAGAGTAAGTTCCAGACCAGCTGGGGCTACAGGGAGACCCTGTCTCAAAAAGACCAAAAAACAAAAAATGTATGAATCAAACAACATATTAATAATTGTGATCTCAAATGATGAATTTTTGTTCCAGTTTTACATGCTGGGTTTTATGAATTCTTACTTTTGTCAACAAATATTCTAGCAAGCACTGTGGACCCCATAACATTAGTGATGTGTGGTTTAGTCTATTCCCATTAATTACTTAGAGTCCAGTGGGGAAGGTGCATGTATAGACAATGTAGAATGTAGTATGTTCTAAATGCTCAAACACCAGAGAGAAAATGATTCATTCTGTTGGAGAAAAATCATGACACAGTAATATTAGGAAAATTTTCTTTACATGATTCTTATAACTTTTAACTCAGTATTGCCTTGTTGACTAGATCTATGTCTATCCCTGTTTTCCAAAATAGATGATGTGGGGCAACAGTGTTAAAATCAGAGGTTAAAAGCACTCCATCCTTTGAATTTCAAGTGAAATAACAACAATGAATGCACTAGAAACAAGAGGACAGGCACTTCATTCATTTAAGGGACCACAAGAGGCAAGCGTCCTTGATAGATCGTTTCAATTGTTAACTTGATGCAACTTAGAGTCATCTGGGAAGAGTCTTCATGAGGAACTGTCTCTATCAGGCTGGCCTGTGGGGATGTCTGTGAGGGACTTTTTCTTACCTGTGTTAATTGAGGAAGGAAGATTCAGCCTGAAATTGGCAGCACTATTCAATGAATTTGGGCCATGGACTGTAGAAGAATTGAGAAACCTAGCTCCAAGCAGTCATAAATTTATTTCTCGTGGCTCTCGACTATGCCTAACTAGCTGCTTGGAGTTCCTGTCTTCATTTCCTTGAAATGAGGACTGTAATCCGGAATTGTAAACCGAATAAACCCTTTCTCTCCTAAAGGGCTTTTTGTCAGAATATTTTATCAAAGCAACAGAAATGAAATTAGGATAGTCCTGGAGACAGACAGAAGTCACCCAGGGCTAGGAGAGAGAAAATGGCAAGTTATCATTTACTGTGTACAGAATTTTTGCTTGAGATCATGGGAGATTCTGGAAATAAGTAGTGACAGTGGTTTCAGAAATTGTGAAAATATGTAACTCAGCTTAAACTTGCTCTTAAATAGCTATACTGAGTGTGAAATTTTGGCATATTCTGCTACAATAAAAAAAAAAAAGGTAGTATGAGTTTCCTTCTCATACAAAACCATGATTGGAAGTGCCAGGCCTGATCCCCATGAAGGAAAATTTTAAGCTACTCTCAGTAATTAAGCCAAACCAGTTCAACAAGTATCACCTCTCTTCAGATGATCAAAGATAATGTTTTACAACTAAGAATGCTTTGATTACTGATCTGCACATGTAGTAAATGGATTTTATGGTATGTGATTGTAAGTTTTAAAGTCTGTTGCCAGGAAGCCGGGTGTGGTGGCGCATGCCTTTAATCCTAGCACTTGGGAGGCAGAAGCAGGCAGATCTTTGTGAGTTCAAGGCCAGCCTGGTCTACAGAGTGAGTTCCAGGACAGCTGGGGCTATAGGGAGACCCTGTCTCGAAAACACCAAAAATAAATAAATAAATAAATAAATAAATAAATAAATAAATAAAGTCTGTTGCCAGGAGTGGATAGTGAATATTATGTGTATTTCTAAAGTATAATTTGACTAAACTTATAACCATCCTTTTAGGAATATCTAGATTTAATGATATTATACATTGGTTGAATCCTTCCTTACAATTTATAAAGAAATATTTTGTTAATTATGAATACATGTGTGACTTCTATAGACTGTTACTTTGCCCTCTAAAATCACATATTGAAATATTAGCACCCAATATGTTGGTGTTGGCAGACAGGGCCTTTCAGAAGTGATGATGTCATAGGGTAGACATCAGGAAAGGATTTGTGTACTCATAAAGGGCAAAAGATTTGAGAGGTTCCAGTGAGAAGAAGGCAAGCCACCATGAACTATGAAGCAGGATTTCACTAGCTAAGGAATCTGCTGGTGACTTAGGCAATTTCTGTTGTTTTTACTTTGCCCAGTAATATAGTATTTTAGCTCTTATGATACCAGTTTATATAAATGTATATATATGTATAAGATTTAAGACCTTATTGTTGAACACTAAATTATTTTTGTACTTGATATTTTATTACTTTATTTAAAATGTATATTTACTTTAAAAATGTGTTAGTACCATATCATTTTTTTTTATTTATTTCTGTATGTGTATGAATGTATTGTCTGCATGCAAGTCTGTGCACCCGTGACGTGCAATGCCGCGGAGGTCAGAAGAGGGTGTCAGATTCCCCTGGAACTGGAGTTCTGGAATTGGAGTTTCAGACGGCTCGGCTGCCATGTGGGTGCTGGGGATCGAAACCGGGTCCTCTGCAAGAGCGGTCAGCGCTCTTAACTGTTAGGCCATCTCTCCAGCCCCTCCCATATCATATTTTAATTTCTCAAAATGTTTAAATAAAACATGTTTTGTTTCATTTATTTTTATTTTATTTGTATGAATATTTTGCCTGGATGTGTGTAACTACACTGTGTACATGCAATGCCCAGAGAAGCCAGCAGAGTGTGTTAGGTCACCTGGAACTGGAGTTACATTCCATTGTTAGCTGCCATATAGGTGCTAGGAACTGAAGCCAGGTCCTCTGCAAGCGCAGCCAGTGCCGTTAACCCACTGAGCCATCTCTCCAGCCTCCCAATGTGCTTGATTAAAAAGCATACCTCTAAAGATGTGGCACTCTGTGAGATTAATCTTTACTCTCAGCATTTCACTGCCTCTACTTACTGATTTTCCTGACCTGACTTATTTGATTCCACCACACCCTCCTTGCCACAATGGGCTGACACTCTGAAACAGCAAGATAAAATGAGTCTTTGCTCCTGTAAGTTGTTTCTGTCAGGTATTTCTGTCACTGTGATGCACATGCCCACACATATGTTACTAAAATAAATATAACTACAAAACTATAAATTAAAAGTACATGATGAAATTAAATTTTAGTCTTTCCTACATTTGAATTCTAGGTAAAGATAATTAAATGACTGCATACATTTGTACTGTCTTCCTTCTCTAAGCATGACGGAAAGACAGTACGAGTTTTGAATTAATCATATAAATTGGGGTTCATCAGTTAATCATATAAATTGGGGCTTATCCAGAGGTTCCCAGTTCAGTTCCTAGCACCAGGCTAAAAACCATTGAAAACACCTGTCCCAGGAGATCCAATGTTCTCTTGTGGCCTCCACAGGCAATACACACATGTGATGCACTTTGCATACATACATGCAAAACACTCACACACATAAAATTAAAAAAAAATAGTATGAATCACAGCTAGAAAAAAATATTAACAAATGAGTGATCATGGGAAACAAATTTCAGCAAATAGTTGAATGATCGAAACTGCATAGACTTAGTGGGAGCCTGACTTCATCCTTTACCTCCACAACAGGAACAAAGAGAAGCTCTTTCCCATGCAGGACCCGAGACATCCATATTCAGCAGCAGGCAAAGGGGGAAGCTAATCTCCCCATTAGAGTCAAAGGACAGAACTGAGAGCCGCCTCCTCCTGCTGCAGCAGAGTCAGTGCCTTGCTCACAGAAGGAGCCCTTATTTTTCTCCCCAGCACACAGAACTGTCACAAGAATGAGCCTTTCACATGGCTGAGGAAGAAGAGCAGGCCAGCCAGATTGTGCATCAGAGCCTTGATCAGCTTAATGTGTAAGGGAGCCACAAAAGTGAACCATGAATCTAATCTGAATAAAGTAATTACCTACCAAAACAGAAAATTAATTAAAATAGAAATGAGAGTTGTAAAACAAAACACCAAAAAGGTCCAGGAAACCATCCAAAATTATCACATCAAAAATCAGTAAAACCTCAATTTCAATGAGAAAATGCAATTAAAAAACCCACAAAATACCCATAGGACAGAAAGTGATATCATTATATAAGTAATTTGTAGCAACCATTGTAACAGTGCTCCAAGAGTCTGTTGTGAAAACTGCAGAACAAATGGGAATCTCAGCCAAGACATAAAAAATATAAAATAAGTTCTAAAAAGTCAAAATTTATGGTCCCCCCAGTAGAAATCCACAGCAGACACAGAAATCAATGGTGAAAATAAGAGAGATAGAAAATACAGGGGAAATAGATAAACAGTGACATAAAGCTCTGTGATTTGTGCAATGCCACAGAAACGTACAATACCCCTGGCTTTGGAGTCACAGAGAAAGGAAAAAAAGAAGGTGGCTTTGAAAATACATTTGAAGGACTTATGGCTGAAACTTCCCAAATTTGTCCTAAAATGTAAACCTATGAATTAAGGAAGCTCGGAATAACCCACGTGGGATAAATACAAAGAAATCCATAGCCAGACTTATCAATTTCAAACCTGGGAAAAGTCAAGACAAAGATAAAATCTTGAAAGCCCAAAGCAAAAATAGACCATTATCTGCAGGGGCTGGACAGATTATTCTTTAGAAAGCATGGTAAACAGAAAGAAGCAGGACGCTATTTTTCAAATGCTGAAAGAAAAGTACTGTCAACTTAAGCTCTGTTACTAGGGCGAACATCCTTTTTAGGAATATGGATGAAATAAAAACATTCTCAGAAAAAGGAAGTATAAGGTAATCTGCTATTAGGAGAAGGACTCTAGAGAGTGGAAAAGAATTCTTCAGGAAGGAAAACCGGAAAGAGCACACGAGGCGTGAAGAAAGAGCCAAGAGAGAAAGGAAAGCACAGAGACAGAGGAAGCTGCCAGCAGGAACCAGCACTTCAAAGAGAGAGCTTGGTTCTTCCAGGGAGCCAAAGGGACAGTGAAATTAGAAAGCACTAGGGAAGATGCTGTGCGCGTCACAACAGCATGTCGTGAAAGAAAAGCATGGGTGAAAGAAAAGAGCAAACTGATCTTTCTCCCTTTTGTGTCACACAATAAGTTTTCTGTCTTATTGATGTCAAAGAAATATGCAACCAGCTGATAATCTAGACAGAAAAGAATGGGATCTTATAGTATGAAAATCAGTTAATCAATTTTACAGTAATGGGGGTTGAAACTAGGGCTTCGCACAGACACTCTACCGCTTAACCATGGTTAAGCGGTATGTTTGTTTTGCCAGGCTGTTTGTTTTCTTTTTATTTTGATAAAAGACCTCACCAAGTGGTCCAGGCCTTGAGCCTTCTCTGGAGCCCAGACAGGCCCAGAAACTAAGAACCTACTGCTTTTGTCTCTGGAGTTTCTACGAATGAAGGTCTGTGTCTCCTGACCCAGAAAAACGCAGAATTTTGAATATCAGAGACTCTGAGAATGAGTTGCCCTCAAGAAGTAGTAAGGAAAAATGCCCTGAGAGACCATAATAAAGAAGGAAAAGAGGGGCTAGAGATGGCCCAACAGTTAGGAGCACTGGGTGCTCTTGCAGAGAACCTAGGATTATTTCCCAGAACCCACATGGGAGCTAACAACCATCTATAACTTCACTTTTAGAGAATCTTACACCCTCTTCTGACTTCTGTGGGCATTGCTTGGCACAGGTGCATACATACATGTAATATACTCATATACACAAAATAAAAAATCTTTTTAAAAAAGAAGGAAAAGAATCCTTATGAATAGGTGGCAGAGAAGTAGAATCAATCAAAAAAGGAAAAGAAAGCATCAAGACAGAGAAGACAGGGAAGAGGGAGCTGGCAGTGTACAAGGGAGTGAAGGAAAAGGACAGGAGGGCAAAACGTGTCCACAGGGATCAGGCTGCGGTGGGGCACTAGAGGACAGCCAGGCATATCTTTGTAAACATGTTTTGTAAATTTTTCCCAGATGAATACTGAATGAGACCTGAAAAGATAAGAAAAAAAGTCAAAACATAGAGTTGTAAAGGGCAAGAATGGAAACAAAACAAAACAATTTACCTTGTCAGGAAGAATTCATTGTAATTCAATACTAATGCTAATGTACCCACAAGTGTGGGTTGAGCCCAGCCACTTGGGGATTGCTCAGTAAAAGGTAGAAATTTCTTCCCCTCCCTCAGAGACAAGAGATTTTTACCAATTCAAAAAACAGGTAGAAAACACGTAGTCCTCACGCCTTCACACGCAGGCAACAGTAATTCACACAGAACCAGACCAGTTTCAGTGCTCACCAGTTTAACCATACCCCTAAGGTCCATTCGATAGATGAGGCCAATGAGGAACCACAGTAAGTCCCTGAATTGGACATTTGACTGACTGCCAGGCCACATTTCCCAGCAGTCTCCTATCAGAGGCTAATTTATCTAGACAGAGATGAATGGGTTGGACTGAGATTCTCAAGTGGAATAAATACTTTTTTTCAGTCTTGTATTCCAGTTTCCTGTTTTAATATGAAACACAAATGAATTTTAATACACTCAGCTTGACTGACTTACCATCCAGAAAAGTTTTACGACGTACTTCCCGTGGCTATTAAATAAAGGCATGTGACCTTTCACAGCCTTACAGAGAGAGTAGATGTGTTCCCAAGGCTTCCAGGTCAATGTGGGCAGCTCTCCTGTGTTCCCTTTAAAATAATTGCTCAGAATCCCTCCGTTGAATATCTTCCACACAGCATAGATTTCACTGATAATCCACCTCATAAGCTGAAAGCAAAGGAAAGCCACTAGTGTTCATTGGTAATTTTTAAATGGCAAGTATGCAACGTAGAGGAAAATATAGAAAAAAAAAATCTAAGTGTAATACTAAATTTTACATATAATTTATTGGTTGTTTTGATTTTTAAGCTACAGAATAAAATCATAGATCTTCCTTTAGTTTTAAGGAGGTAGTCATGCTACAAATTAAAATGCCCCCCAAGATTTAACTTCCGTTTGACACTGACCTTCAGTTACTTGAGTGTATACATGAGACCCAGAACAAGAAAGCAAGAGAGATGGGTCGGGGGGATGCAGGGGGGAATGCCTCAGAGGGCGATGAGGATTTTTTCAAGTGATCTAAGATGGTAGATTTAAGTACTTTAAGTGTTCTCAACACGCAAAGAAACAATATTCTTCATTGTGGATAAATACTTCACACTGTGTGCACATATACGTATATATAGAATGATTAGAATTATATGTCTTAAATAAATACAACTTTTAATTGGCACCCGTACTTCAAAAAAAGTTTGAAAACTCCTCAGTTATACCACAATTTGAAAGTGAGCAAGGGAGGCCTGGCAATGGCTGCTGGAGCTGTTAATGAGGACAGACCTGCGAGGCATTCTGCACTGGGCTGTGAGTCCTGTGACCCTCCTTACCTCACTGCAGAATAAGTGTTCATTTGTTGAAAACAAGTCAAACGTGGATTCACTTTTCACAACGACAGGAGCCTTAGATAAAAATTTATAGACATAGATATTACTTCATAAAAACCATGAAAGAAATACAATTTACTGAAACACAGTTTCATGAAACAGTTGGAGGACAGGGAAATATAGCAAAGAAAATCTTGTATAAGATCATTATTGTTTTATGGGATTTATGTTTCACCTTTATGAGCATGCTTAATGATTGTTACTGTGGGTCTATACATTAAATCTTGAAACCCGTGTTCTAGAACTTTCCTACTTTTAGTGAGATTCACTTCTAGATGTTCTAGACCCTATTCTAGGATGGCACAAAGAGAGAGAAATCTCTGTGGGGGTGAGTAGAGGTCTGCAGGCTGATAGAACATTCTGATCAGTGGTGGTGGGCATGTTATCAATGATTATCGTAACTTTTAAACCCAAGATTTACTAAGAAATAAAAGAGATCAATTTATAAAACCTTTTATATTTGCATAGACTGTAAATGAACATTTTATAGTCTATGCAAGAAAATCAATAATTATCAATAGCATATCCATTAAATGCATTATATGGACATCACGGAATTTGTATTCATCATGTCAATGTGGCCTAATATTAAAATTAACTTAGAAGCAGGGTTTGTGTATAATTGATTTATCTGAAACATTTTATGAGGAGGCATCCAAAAGACATTTTCATTTTAGTAAATAATTTTGAATGTAGGTATAGCCTATTTATTAATTAGCATGATGATTAAATTACATTTTCTTGCACTCATACCAATGCTGATGAAGGGTAATGTTTTTATGAATAAAAACAGTTTGTATGGAGACAGAGACTTGGTAGGCTACAAATGCACAGAAGAATCTGGTACTGGTACTAATTAATGTACCCTGTGCATTGTGTTCTGTGCAATCAATGAAAATAGCATGAAATTCAGCAAGGGAAAAGACATTAGTGATAATTGAAACCCTGGAGACAAATATACTCAAACTAATGTGGCTATTAAGATATCAGATGAGAGCACCTGAAGTTTGGAAGTGTGTAAGAACTGTTTAAAATTTCTCCCAAAATGTATGATTCTAGTGGCTGAGCATGGTGACCAGAAATGAAGGTGGGCTTTGCAAGACACCTGGGGATCCCTGGAAGATAAGATTCCAAGTGAAAGTCTCTCGGACTGGAGAATTAATGCCAATAAACACTGGAGGGAAAACACCTTCGTGCCCTATGATTTCACACTAGAAGCAAGGTGGAGCAAATCAGTCAGTCAGAAATAATAAATAACCTCACCCCAAATTTTTGGCTATAATTTAACACTTATGGTGGTAATTTGACATTTTGGCTATAATTTGGCACTTTGGAGAAAGATACAAAAATCAAGGCTCTACAGAAAAATCTCAATAACCACTTTGAAACCACTACAAGAAATTATTAATATTTGGAGCCAGAGGGATGGCTCAGCCATTAAGAGCATTGGCTGCTCTTGCAGAGGACCTAGGCTTGGTTCCCAGCACCCACATGGCTGCTAACTACCATCTGTAACTCCAGTCTCAGGGAATCTGCCTGACACTCTCTTCTGACCTCGGCAGGCATTGTACCACACAGGTGCAGTTACATACGTGCAAGCAACACACATACACACAAATAATAAAGTATTTTTAAATAAATTATTAATATTATGTATGTACACATGTTAATGTGGAAGGGGGCATATGTGTCCCTGTGTGTGGAGGCCAAAAGTCAAACTTGTGTGTCTTCCTGAGGCATTCTCCACCTTTCTTTTTATACCAGGCTCTCCTACTTTTATGTGGAACTCACTGACGGTCTAGGCCAGCTGGCCAATGGGCCTCAGAGACTGACCTGTCCATGTATCTTCATTGCTGTGCTTACAAGTACATGCCAAAACATCTGGCTTTTGTTTTTTCTTGACAGGGTCTCTCTAGCCCCCAGCCCACCAAGAACTCACTATGTAGAAAAGGCTGGCTTAGATTTCACAGCCTCTGCCTCCTGAGTGCTGGGATTAAAGTTGTACACCACCACACCCAGCCTTCTGGCTTTTTAAGTGGGTTCTGGGGTTTGAACTCATGTCCTTATGCTTGTGCAGAATTTACCAAGAAAGCCATCTCCCCAGCCCCACCAGTACAGGAAATTATTACAACAAATGATAAAGAATGACTTGTGATTTAGAGGCTAAAAGGAAATTACTCTTGCTGTAAACCATAATAAAAATACTGTAAATTATTTGAAAAACTGAAGATTTTTATCACTAAGATATTACATCCTTTTAGGCAATGAATATTTCTTTAATAACAAAAATAACTTTTACTCGGCTAGTTATAAAATCTTGTGGACGTTTCCAGGTAAAAATTTTCAGCGATGGTGGTAATTCAATCTTTCCTTCAGGGTCTTCGAAGAAGTGCTAGATTAAAAAATAAATAAATTAATTAATTAAACTTGTTCTTATGTGACTTTACTGAAGCAAAAAACCAATCTTAATGAAAAAGTTAATGCAAATGTTTGAACAATATAGAGTAACAGGTATTTTTTACTCAAACAATACTCAAACATATTTATTACTCTAACATTGAAGAGTAATACGTATATTTGTCCTCAGAGATGCTTTTTGGAATATTTGAATACTGAAACTTACAATGGCATGAGTGTTATTAATGGAAACTTGATTAATGAGTAACATTTGATTATGGACTGTATGTTAATAGAAATTCACTTAAAATTATCCATAGAATACAAAATTAGTTTTTAAACACATGCACTATTTCCATAATGGTTTGCATGAACTACAAAATTTTTATTTGCATAGAACATCCTGAAATTGTAAATATTAACATTTAAATTCTGTTAACACAAAGTAGAATCATTCACAACATGACGCATCAGTGGTTGGTTCACAAAAGATATTTGATAAAGGTAGCTAACTGCTGATTTGTAGAACAATGCTCAAATTAGTGATGTGTGGGGGAATGTATTCCTTGTTCCTTACCTTGGATCTTTTAGATGCCAAGAACCTGTGAACCCTTTGGGTTCAAATGAAAATGAGTATATTCAAATGTGTGTTTAAAATAGTACAAAACTTACAGGGATTATGCGCCTACCTGAATATGGGTGTATATCTCTGTGACTGTATGTCCCTTTCAGATTTTAAAAAGTCAGGTAGTTTGCCTGGAGTGGTGGCGCACACCTTTAATCCTAGTACTTGGGAGGCAGAGGCAGGCAGATCCCTGTGAGTTTAAGGCCAGCCTGGTCTACAGAGTGAGTTCCAGGACAGCTGGGGCTACAGGGAGACCCTGTCTCAAAAAGACCAAAAAAAAAAAAAAAAATCAGGCAGTTTGGGCAAATTTACAGTTGAGCACTGGTGCTGTGAAATAATTGATGAGTCACTCCAAAGTTGCCAAATGGGCTCACCAGATCTCTCAATTATCCTTTTATTTTTTAAGGACTTCACAAGTGTGTTAACAAGTCAATTCCATTAAAAAGAGCCTGGGAATTAGCCTAGCGTCAGAGCTTGTCTCGTATGTGCAATACCCAAACCAGTTGGGGTCCAAGCCATGTCTACTTACAAAGATGGGGCTTTTGCCAGTCTTGTCCTTTTCCTTCACACCTTTGCCTGCATCCCACTTTTCTGCATTGATGTCAGCTTCACTCCACTCTGGCCAGATGGGGAACTTCCCCTTCTTCTGTTCAACATTACCAGACTGGGCATTCCTGCAAGAAGAGTATAAATTTGAGAGAGATAATTAATCTCAATCAAAATCTTTGAGATAAAACACGTAATTAATTGGGGGCATTAATTGAACCATCTCATTGTAGGGCATGTTCAATACACTTGTCAATCAAGCACAATTAATATAGGAGGATTCTAATGACAGAAATGCCCACAGATGCCTGGAATAGGTACACTTACACACATGCACTCATAACACTCATACATATAACATAAAAAGAAAATGAAAAGTAACAGTTTTTGGAATATCACCAAATATAATTTTTTTTTTCTCCCCATAAAAAGTATTACGGGTTCATTATTTTTAAAGAAATGTGTAAAATATAAATCACTTCATTTGTGCAACACACAGTTTATGCCTACACACTCAGACCAATGTACAAGTTGTCATTTTTCCTTCAGAAGTGAAATCACTCTGTATGTTGTACTTTTTTAGTATATTGCTATCTGTTTCTCATGTCCATGAGTGCTTAGCTATCATTTTAAGGTTGCATGGTGCTCACTTGCTATTCTACACTGGCTTTAACTACGTCTCCAAAATTTGCAATTTTGAATTTGTGGACTTTGATTTTAAACCTTTTCCTTTTTATAAATAAGACTAATGTGTGTCTTTGTTGCTAAATTTTGCATGCATTCTCTTTTTCTCCTAATTGCCCAGGTCTTTTTTCCTTCCAGGTACCCCCTCCTGCCCACAGCATGGTGAGGCCCCAAGGGAAAGAGAATAACCACAAGGGGGACTGGGAGTGGAGCCTGGCCAGCACCCATGGAAACGCAACTTCAGGCTGGTTCCCAGACAGCTTGGCTGTAGCCAGTGAGCTAGCAAGCAGCACCTTTCCTGGCTGAGCGACAGGCTTCCTCCAGATTCTCCCTGGGGTTGTCGACCTCACGCTCCAGGATGCTGTTACGCTCCAGGATGCTGTTGCGCTCCAGGATGCTGTTACGCTCCAGGATGCTGTTACGCTCCAGGATGCTGTTGCGCTCCAGGCTGTTCTCTCCTTTCATGTCTTGCTGGCTTTGGTGTTCCTCCTCACTGGCTGATGGTGATTGTGCTAAAGTCAAGGGTTTTTTTTCTCAGAAGGACTTAGGCCTGGCCCTCTGGGGAGGGCAGGCCACCAGACATGGCTGTCTTCAGAACACAAGATATGACTTGTTTGACAAGCACTGTTCACAGCCCAGATGGGATTTCCCTTCCTCTATCTCACCCATTATAGCCACCATGTCTGGTGGCCTGGCCTCCCCAGAGCAACCATAATCCAGTGAGTGTCTCAAACTTAATGCAGAAGTTTCCACCCAGTACTCAAGACTGGGTCAGCTTCCTCATCTCTTAACGCTGGCAGCCACAAAGTCCACACTTCCTGTGATGATCTTGCATTTCTGCTGTGCTGGGTCATAGCAATCTCTGTCAAGATTTTCTACAACTCGCCCCTTTCTGGGAATAGGGGTAGTTTGGAGAACTCCCTTTCCTCACTGTGTTCAAGACCTTTCCCTATATGTGTCAAAGAAAAACTTTCTAGTTCCATTACAGAAGACACTTTGGTCTCCATTTCCTCCTCACGCTGGATCTCTGGTTTCCCACTCTGTCTTTAAAAAATTATGTCTGAAGTACACACAAGAAGAAAAGCAACTGCACTGGATCTCAGAGACTGGGGTGGACTTCTTTTTTAATGTCCAGTGTCCTTTGTCTTAAGATTTGGTGCAATATAAAAAAAATTATGTATGAATATTGTATTTATAAATTTGCACTCCCAGTAAAACTTAAATGGCCATGGGTGGGTGGGGAGGCTTTCTGGGAGAGCTGGTAGAATGCAGTGATATGAAGATGGAAAGGGAAACATTAGACTAGAAAGGATTAAATTGGGTAGGGAATGGCAAGGCAGGGTGAAGGAGAGATGGGGAGGGATAATCAACAATAAAGGCCTTTATAAAAAGCCACATGGGGGCTGGAGAAATGGCTCAGGGGTTAAGAGCATTGAGTGCTCTTGCAGAGGACCTGGGTTTGATTCCCAGCATCCACATGGCAGCTAAGGACCATCTTTAAGCCAGGCATGGTGGTGTACACCTTTAATTCTAGCACTTGGGAGGCAGAGGCAGGTGGATCTCTGTGAGTTCAAGGCCAGCCTGGTGTACAGAGTGAGCTCCAGGCCAGCTGGGGCTACAGGGAGACCCTGTCTCAAAAAGAGAAAAAAAAAAAAAAAAAACACGGAGACCTATCACTATAGAAATATATATATCATCATAAAAGATGTTATTCTATAACAGAGGGACATTCCCTTTTCTCGATATCATAGGATAATGAACAAAAAAAAACTTCAGGGAGGTCTACAGACCATCAAACAACACTGACCATTGCCCCTGCCCTTAGTCACCCACAAGAACTGGATAGTAAGACCCTGTTGCTGAAGACACTACATACATGAGCTGTAGAACAAACTGAGAAATCAAGCTGTGCTCACTTCGGCTTCAGAGTGTCATCTCTACTGGGAAGCTTTCATAGTTCTGTAAGGTGGTAGTCATGCTACTGGAAAAGAAAATCATCACACCCAGCAGGAATCCCGTGAACAATAATAACAACTCACCTGGCAAGACAGATATACCTACTGGTACAAGAGTGGCACAAATATTATGGGAGTAACCAACCACTCTTTAATTGGATTTAAAGTCTTCCTAGAATGGAGCCCATACATGTTACTGATATCAGGTTTAGGAACCTGAGGCTAGAAAAGTCAAAGAATATAGGAGGGAACCTAATACTAGCTTTCTACTAAACTGTTATCATATTAAAGTGACTCTGAATGACTTGTTGTTATACCCGTGGATGAATGTGTCTCTCAACTCTCACAAGAGGAGTTTGCTCATGCAGCAGATGGTGACTAACACAGAACCCACAACTGGCCAATGTGTGAAGAAAAAGAGGCTGCAGAGTGCTTGTCTATGAACAGGACACCCCTATCAAACTCCCATCTCCCAATGCTCAGAGTTTCCCACTCTTCAAACAGACATTTCTAGGCACTATTTATTTTATTATTTATCCTTTTTTTTTTTTTTTGGATCTCACTTGACTACCAAGTTAGAAAACAAATGCTGAGTAAATATACATTGTCAAAGCTTATTCATAAGTAGTATGCATATTTAAGTGGAAAAGATGAAGAGAATAAGCAAATTTCAAGGATAAATAGAAATTTTCATACTATGAACAGAAAATTCAAGGCATAGTAGATAGTACATTACTGGATTATATATATATATATATTGGTCTTTTTAAGACAGGGTCTCCCTTTAGTCTCAGCTGGCCTGGAGCTCGCTCTATAGACCAGGATGGCCTTGAACTCACAGATATCCACCTGCCTCTGCCTCCCAAGTGCTGGAATTAAAGGTGTGCAGCACCACACCTGACAGGATTGTATATATTTTATCAAGTATTGGAATAAACCTACAGATTTATAAAATGAAACTGATGATTTTGAATCATAAAAATCATCATAAAATTTCCTCAAGAAAGTTAACAATCATTAGACCTACTTTTTGTTTTGTTTTTGTTTGTTTTTGTTTTGACATGGTCAAATTTTTCTCCTCTTTTTTTTTTTTTTTTTTTTTTTTTTTTTTTTTTTTTTTTTTTTTTTTTTTTTTTTTTTTTTTTTTTTTTTTTTTTTTTTGGTCTTTTCAAGACAGGGTCTCCCTGTAGCACCAGCTGTCCTGGAACTCACTCTGTAGGCCAGGCTGGCCTTGAACTCACAAAGATCCACCTGCCTCTGCCTCCAGAGTGCTAGGATTAAAAGCATGCACCACCATGCCCAGCTTCAAATTTTTCTTTTTATATGATGAAATCCATCCATAAGTTTATTAAAATATTTTATAAGATTGTTGATGAAATGACTTCTGAAAACATAAAAATACTTATAAATACTACTCTGCAAAGATGGTAAAATTACTTTTAAGTTACTGCTAACATATGCTGATTCTACAGAGTCATGGATTTAACATGAAAACATGTAAAATGCTTTGATCATATTCACCTCCCTGTTATTTTTTCTTAACTCCTCATCCCTTGCAGGAATGAAATACCAATGCTGAGGAAGCAAAGTCAGGAGGAACCAGAATTAGAGGTTAGCCTGGGTCAACAGAGCAGGACCCTGTATAAAATAAATAATCTTAAGTCAATTAGGAAAACTGCAATATGATAAAGAATGCACAAGACATTTTTAAAAGGCCTGTTTGGAAGCCACCATTGTACCACTCCTTTGATCCCAGAACTGGGGAGACAAAGGCAGGCGAACTTCTGTGAGGTTGAGGCCAGCTTGGTCTACACAGCAAGTTCCAGGAGCTATAGGGAGGCCTTGTCTCAAAAAAACAACAGAAAGCTGCCCTAAAACAAAACACAAAAGTCTATGAAAAACTAGCTGATATAAAGGTATAAGTGTTTGGAGACTTTTAAGCAATAAAGAAACAGCTGGATCTGGTGTGTTCAGACACAGACACAGTCATAAATCGTCTTTAATTAGATTATTTTATAGAAGCTGCTCATTGTAGGGATACTAAAGTTTCAATAAAACAAGGGTCTGGAATTTTGCCATTGTTTTCTCAAAGCCTGCTGTTCAGTGTTAAGGGCATGATTCTATTCCTGGAGGGAAGCAGTTTATTTATGCAAAATGCAATCAGCATGCCATCTTAAGTAGTGTTAGTTAGTACCCTCAAGGAACCTGAATATGAATTGAACTACACAATTGACTTAATTTGGGTTAGGGGCACTCTGAGTCATTCTCTTTAGAAAATCAAATACTGAAAGAAACAAATTGCAAATGAAAAATGTTTTCTAAATCAAAAATAGTTAAAATTAGGTTGTTATGTTGACCATGCATTCTCTTGGTTTTACCCAAAATTATTTAAATAGAAATTGATTTTACTGGTTCAACATGTGTCCATTCAAGACATTGTGCTTCAGTGAATAGAAAGATTCATAAAATTCAGCTTTCATTTTCAAATTAATGAGGATAAAGATGCACAATGTTTAAAACACAAACACAAAGTTAGAGACAGACAGTTTATTAGCTCAGAAGTGAGGAGAAACTGTTTCCAAGTGGGGAATGTTGGATTCAGGGAAAAGACTTTCAGATTTGGGTGGAGCTGAGTGGAGGATGTCATTGTGAACAGAGAAAAGAGGGTGGGAAGAGGGAAGGGCAGTGGAAGTGTGCCTAGTTAGACTTTGAGTGATACAGAGAGTAGAATGGAGTAGAGGCCATTTACAGTGCTGGTTCTCTCTCTCTCTCTCTCTCTCTCTCTCTCTCTCTCTCTCTCTCTCTCTCTCTCTTTCTCTCTTTCTCCCTCTTCTGCCTCCTCCCTCTCCCTCTCTCTATCCTCCTTCTCAGTCTCTCTCTCCTTTTCTTCATTCTACATTTATTTGCTTTTATTTTATGTGTAGTAGTGTTTTGCCTGCATGAATGTAAGTGCACCACATGTGTTCAGTGCCTGTAGAGGCCAGAAGAGGACGTCGGATCTCCTGGAACTGAAGTGAGCTATCATGTGGATGCTAGAAGCTGAAGCCCAGGTCCTCTGCAAGAGCGGACAGTGCATTTAAACTGCTCAGCCATCACT
Organism: Rhizomys pruinosus; assembly: GCA_009823505.1. NCBI lineage: Eukaryota > Metazoa > Chordata > Mammalia > Rodentia > Spalacidae > Rhizomys > Rhizomys pruinosus. The sequence continues at coordinate 846,351 of VZQC01000648.1, read as the reverse complement.
CCAGCTCCTCTAACCTGATTTTTAAATCAGGAGTATCCTACCAGAAATGTGGTATGGGAAGATTACCAAAAACAGGGCAGATAATGCAAACTGGGTAAGAAAGTCCTTGAATAATAGCAAGGAGATCACGGTTTTTTTCTTGGTGGTTCTTAGGGTTCAACTAGAGTATGTATGATAGGGAAGAAAATGAATAGGAGCTACAGTACACAGTCAAGGTAGGAGGACGGAATAAATTGGATGTGCTCGGCAAAGCACACGGTGACTGACCAGGAAGATAATGATAATGTCTTTTAAATAGGCAACATGAGAAACATCCAGATATGGGAGAGAAAGGACATATTATTTAAAGGACACTTGCAGATAGATTTGTCTCCTAGTACATGAGTTGAACTGCATGACTAGGATTGGAAATGTAGTTGTAAATAATTGATGGTATAGATGATCAATTGTAAGTAAAATGAATCTCCAAGCAAAACTGTTGGAGAATGACTTTTTTGGAGTTGAAAGGAAGAAACAAGGCAAAAAGCAGATGGGAGAGAGAGGACTACAGAAATAGAAGGGGGTGGGAATTGTCAGCAGTGCGGCCAAGCAAGAGCAGGTTGGGAGGGCACTGGGCTGCAGGCTGGGAGGGCACTGAGCTGCAGGCCTCCCTCATAATCTACAGGCTGTAAAACAAAGGACTAAAGCAGCAGGACTTTAACAGGTTCCTGGTCAGAGAAATGGGACCTGAGTCATATTTCTGGTGCTGGAAGGAGACCTGACATCCCCAGGTGCCTAGAAAATCAGTTGTAGGTATCTATACCTGACTCCAAGCTTCTTAAACCTTATGACTACTCTACAACAAGAGGCTTTATGGTAAAGAAAAAATACATGCTATTGCTCCTTCCTGTGAGAAACAACCCAAACAGGCCTGCCACCTACCTAGATGGGGAAAAATCCCTCAGGAAGAGCTGCTGGCTCTAGAAGGGTTTTGGCTTTTTTTTTTTTTTTGCATTATTTTTATTTTTGTTTTTCCTCTCCCAGTGCTAGAAACTGAAACAAGGATCTCAGTCATGCTGGACAAGGACTCCACCCCTGAGCTTGTTCTAGCGATTTTATAAAGGAGCACAATGCCAGCCTAAATGTATATAAAAACAGCACTTGCCTTGATTGCTGTTTGTTCTAACCCCTGGGAGTATGTCCTACCTTGCTCTGTAACAAACCCTGCCTGTGTTCCATACTATGCTCTGCCTGTCCCATCTGAACTCTTTTGAAGGCGATCACGAGGTCTGGCAAAATAACAGGAATCTAGACGGAGATCTTCAATGCTGATGTAAAAACCAGAGCTCTCACCTCAAAAAGGTTAAGAGACAATTTATTTTGGAACCAAATATGAGTGAATATGGCCTAGAAACATGGATTTAGTTTACCCCCAATTCCATGTTCCAAATGAATTTAAGAATTTTTCAATTGTTTTTTATTATTTTTATTTTACATTTATGAGTGTATTGCCTGCACATTGTAAGTGCACCCACATCATGCAATGCCTGTAGAGTCAGAAGAAGGCATTGGATACCCCTGGAATTGGAATTATGGACAGTTGTTAGCTGTCATGTGGGTGCTGGAAATTGAACCCAGGTCTTCTGCTTATAACCACTGAGTCATCTCTCCAGCCCTGGTTTTATGAAGTTTTTATATAACAGATAAAAGAAAGCCATAAAACAATACTTTTGCAATCCATGGATATGTATATCAGGTTAAGCAGGTTACACCAAAATGGAGAAATCTCTGCTTCAAATGTTAGCTAACAACACTCTTGACCAGTCATTTGTTGAAAGGTTTCCCATGATAATCACACCCATGTTGGGTCAGACACAGAGGTGGGCCACAAATAGCTAGTAAGGAGCCTAAGATAGCCCAAAATAAGTTGATCCTGAATCTGTAATGCTCCACACTCTCCACTATGCTCAAGTTCTAATCAGTCAGTCAGCCTTTGTAGAATGTTCAGTGCACTTGAGACTTCTTTCTGGGAACTTTAGTCCACATCAGGTTGTGCCCTGTGCCACCTGAGTCCCCTTGGAGATGGGAAGGAATCAGGTAAGCAGTCTAGGAGGCAGGCTCCTGGTTCTGCTACTGCTGCTACTGCTGCTACTGTTCTGGTCCAAAACCAAGAATACAGGCTATTAGGACCTTTAACCCTGCCATTTCCCAGGACAGGCCACCTCTATGAAGCAATACTGAGATTTCTTTATTAACAGCAAACATGCTGGGCGTGGTGGCATGCACCTTTAATTCTAGCACTCGGGAGGCAAAGGCAGGCAGATCTTTGTGAGTTCAAGGCCAGACAGAGTGAGTTCCAAGACAGCTGGGGCTACAGGGAGATCCTGTCTCGAAAAGAGCAAAAAAAGAAAAAGGGGGGGGCAAACATAATAATATGCAAAACTATGAGATCACATTTCTTATGAGTTTACCACAAACCCAGGAACAAAAGAATAGGTCTGTCAGGATTGGAAGGCTTGTAAATATACAGGCTCCAACTAATCCCTTCCTTACAAGTCTGAACATTTTCCCCATAACCTAGTTCATCCACAAACTAGGCTTAAATTTTCCTAGACCAAGGCCCCATGAGGAGCAAATGTCCAGATGTGTCAGAAACTTCTAGTTAATCCATGCACATTGTTTATCATAATAGTATACAGAAAGGGCCCTATTGTCAGTGTATGCTTTAGAGTCATATCCTGACCTGAAGTTTACCCAGTTAAACCTGTGCTGCACACTTGGGGCAATACTAAGCATCCTTCTTCCTGACTTCTCTCTATTTGCCTGTACATACATGTTGATGTTCCATAGCCTTTATTGTTAATAACTGACCTACACACATACCCTCACTGGACTCAGTCCTTAGCTCTCCTGCACAACCCTTCCACCTGACAAAGTGGTCCTTTTCAAGTGGTCACTTACAAGCCCTTAGTGACCCTGGTCTCTGAATCTCCAAAGAGGCTGTGGATGGAAGTCAGTATCCTGGGCTGGAGACAAAGGGGTGAAGAAAGGGGAACAGAAAAGACACTATGACTTTTTGAGAAGTGAACCAAGCAGTGAGCAAAATTTTGATGTATACTAGATCAGGGAAATAGAATAAAAATAACTCCCAAATAGTCGGACTGCAGGACTATTTTGATATCATTCAAAACAATATGAAGTATTTAGTTTACAATGGACTGTGGATTTATTTAGCCATACAAATTAACATTGCTACATACAGCCTCAGAATATGGAATTAACTAGCTTGGACCCATTCAAAGAAGGGCTACAGCCTCAGGATCCTGAGTAATCCCAGCACTCCTACAGCAAAACAGGAGGCAGAGACAGGAGAATCCCTGGAATCCTGTGGGCCAGTCAGCCTGTGGTATGCAGTCATGGAAAGGAGAGCCTGTTCAAGGTGAGAGGTGGCCATCCTCCAAGACTGTCCTCTGACTTCAACAGGCATGCCACGACACACTCACACACACACTTATACACATATACACACATACATCCACATATATCATACACGTGCACACAATGATTTTCAAAATGTGTGGTTTCAACAATAACAACAAAAGCCTCTTCCAGAGATGATTTTTAAACCACATCAAATTTGAGTGAATTATGAAAATTATATAAATCCTCAGGTTGAAGATTATTTTAGAGAGAGAGCTAAAGAAAGGCACACCCTGTTAACAGGCCTATCTGGCTGAGGAAGGCTTTATACTTTAAAACATGCAATGAGCATTTACATAATGGCACAATCCCTTCAACTCAGTTAAATTACATATGCACATATCAGTACACACTGTCAGGCCTCTAGGAGAGGAAAGGGCATTGTCCTGAGATAGAACAGTTGCTTATCCCTTCCCTTTCCAGACACAACAGCATCATAGCCTGGACCTTGCCACTGCACACTGCAGCTGAAAAATGGAAACGGGGCTTCTGGAGAATTACCCACAACCATTTCTTCATTAGTGCTCCTCGCTCCCATCACAACTGGGCAGGATAAGGCAACTCTACAAGCTCAGAGCATTGCCCATTCCTTTCTACCTTGACCTGTAATCCAGAATAGATTCTGCACAATGGTCAGATTGTACTTTAGAAATCATTTCAAGATATCTAAAATCATGTGTTCCCTGCACTATTTATAGTTCCAATTCCTTAACCTATCCATCTCCTTTGCTACAGGCTCACCTAGATATCTCCTGAGCTAGAACCTACATCAAAATTACATATCTCTGCACAGGCAGCCTGGATGACCTCTTGTGCCTCCAGCATTCCTCTCTCTTTGACTGTCTAAGAAGTGACTGTTGAGGGAGATGATGAAAGACCCTCTCCAGTTAGAAACAACTTCCTCTCTAATGCACACAGTCTCTGCCTAGGCATCTCATGATTTCACTAATCTAACCTCATGCTGACACATGACTTCTTTGATATCCAACAAGTCCTCAGGGAAATTATTACTATAGATTTCTTCTTCTGTTATGAATCTTAGCCCCCACCCCACCCACATTATAAATCTTTTGAGAGAAGTTATCGTGTTTCACAATTCCTTATCTTCTGTAGCTTTCACGTGTCTTGGCCATGAGGCATGCCCGTTAAATCACTAGGAGAGACATGAAGAATTAGTTTCCCCTGAGCATGTTTCTATCAAAGGAATTGGCCTTTTCGTTGTGTTGATTGCTCTTAGTAATTGAAATATACGAAGGTAACTGGGGAAATCACAAACCTAGTGTGGTCCTTCCTGTGTTCCTCCATAGTTGCTCTGGTGGTCTTTGTCTTCGGTGTGAATTGAGGTTTGAGATAATATGTAAAGTTCTAATATGCACTAGAAACCATAAAAAAAATTCAGGATTTTTAATAATCCTGTCTTCAAATTCCATATGCACAGTATATGTTTTTATAGGATTTCATGAAAATCTTATAAGGTTCAGATGTGCGTTGTGGTCATAGAGACAGACTGACATGGAGACCAGACATGTGTTTATCATTTTGAAAAGATGTGATGACATTTTGTCACTGTTACAACTCTAGAAGGTAACACAGTTCTTGTTTCTTAAATAAATAATCTGGATTTTTTTTTTCAATTTCATGGATTGAATCTGTTAGAGGAAGTAGAACAAAAATAGAACAAAATGTTGTGAGTGCTTATACCAAATTGTACCCCATTTCAGAATGCTCATTAAAGTTCCAAATATTTTAGTGTGTAATAGTGGATTAAGGACTATAATGGCTTCTTTGTATGGGGGAGCAGGGGCAGGGTGCTGCAGAGACCATGGGAGGACACCAGATGTCCTGCTCTGTCATGCTGTGCCTTATTATCTCACTGAATCTGGAACTAGGCTGGCAGCCAGCAAGCCCCAGTGACTCTTGGGGGTTCAGCTCTGTGGAGGTGCTACCATGTCCAGAGCTCACATTTTTTTAGGTGGGTTACAGGTGCCAAACTCAGGGCCCTGTGCTTTCACAGTAGGCATTTTTCCCCTCCAAGCCCTCTCTCCATCCCTTTAATGACATCTAATACTTACAATGTATCTCTTCTTTTGCCTCTATTGAGTTAGATAAGGTCCTTTCAAAGGCCTATAGATAGTACCTCTAAGATCAAATAGTTTTTTGTTTGATGAGTCATTCTAGAAATACCTAACAGGTAAAAAGATCTTTTTGGTGCCTTTTAGTTTTCAGTCAATCATATTTCAAATAAACTTAAATACGTTCATGATTGCTAATTATCACTAAGTAACAATACAAAATGGAGCCCCCATATGCTGAAATCTTTCAAAATTTATTTTATTTTATTATTTTATTTTTGAGATAGCATCTCCCTTTAGTCTCAGCTGGCCTGGAGCTCACTCTGTAGCCCAGGCTGGCCTTGAACTCACAGAGATCTGCCTTCCTCTGCCTTCCGAGTGCTAGGATTAAAGGTGATGCTGTGCTAGAATTAAAGGCGTGCATCACCACACCTTTATGCTGAAATCTTAATTGCTAATGGAGTGGAGTGGTGTTAGGGTGTGATGCCTTTGGAAGGTAACTGGTTCATGAAGAACGTGTGTTCATGACTACACTCGTGTCCTTAGAAGAAGATGAGCCCTAGTCTTCCCCTTCTGAATCATGTGAAAGTGAAAAGGAGCTGGCCACCTGTGAACCAGGACTCAAACGAGCCAGTGCCTTGATCCACTCACACTTCTGCTCTCCAAAAGAGATAGAAATCATTGCTGGTAGCTGAAATCCCCAGACCATAATACTCTATCGGAGCATTTTTAATTGAGTAAAACAGGTAATGAAATCAATAAGAATAATTTGTACAAGTTATGTTAGCATTCATTATCTTTACAGGTAACAGATCAATTAAGTCAAGGTTTAAAATATTTCACTATAACAAAATCCAGATGATTATTATGTACCTACTATGGTTTGAAAAAAAAAATCTGAATCACCTAAGAGGATTCGTATTGGCTGACAGAGAACTGGAGAATATATAAAACAAAAATATTAATCAAATATAAAAACTCACATCTCAATTACCTTGTATAGTTCTTTTCAATGACTCAGTTATAATTATTTAGGAATTTTAATCATGGCTGATTCTTCTGGGTCAGTTGTCACATCTCAATTTTGAATGGTCCCAAAAGCAGATCAGGTAGGGACAGGAAGGAGGACTAGATGTGAATCAAATTCAAAAGACTCGAAAACCAAGATAAGCAGCCAAACTAAGATTTCATTGAATAAGCACACAGTAAGTACCTATCAGGTACTGGTCACTCCAGTAAGCAAAGGACAGAACTAGCTCCTGTCTCCAGACTGATACCTAATTTACCATAATGAGATGCTACAGATGACAGCTCTAGGGATATAATTTTATAGCAAGGCTGTTTTCAAAAGTTCTGAAAACTTTCTTATTTTTTTACCCAAGATCATGTTAGACTTGGCTGATTTTATTGGGTATGTAACCACAAGGTGTGGCAAAATAACACAAAGTTCTCTAACTTTATCCCATTCTTTTCCAAGTGACAATCATACCAGAGTCTTGCTGAACTTTGACCCCCCAATGCCTCATGGCTGTGTGACACTTCAGTTGTTCTATGTCTGTGACTCAGCATGATATCTAGGATTAATCCTTCAGTAAAACTTAAGAAGAAAGACTTGATTTATCATGCACTTTGTCTCCTTTTTAATGCTACAGCAAAATACAATGACTTGATATTTAATGTTTAATAATTTGTAGCAGACTCTAGCTCTAAAAATAAGTATTTGACTTTTTTTTTTTTGTTGTATTTTTGAGACAGGGTCTACCTCCAGGTGGCCTGGAGCTCGCTCTGTAGACCAGGCTGGCCTTGAACTCACAGAGATCCGCCTGGGATTAAAGGCGTGCACCACCACACCTGACCCCCCCAAAATAAGTATTTGAGTCTCGAGTGTGGGACATGCCTTTAATCCCAGCACTCAGGAAACAGAGGAAGGTGCAACTGCGCACAGTCAAGGCCAACCTGGTCTCATAGTGAGTTCCATGCCAGCTGGGGTTACAGGGAGACTGTTTCAAAATGACAAAAAAGTAATTGTTTGGAGTGGATCTGGGAGGAATTACGGGGAGGAGGAGGAGGTAAATATAATTGAAATACAGTCTACTCATGTGTAAAATTCTTGAAGAATATTGAATATATTGAAAGTACCTCTACTTTTTCTTCTATGTTCATAAATAAAACATGCATCCGTGTTGGTATAATTCAATTCAGATTATTTTTAACAAGAAGGAAACAGATTGAAATATGTTATCTTCTCAAAAAGATATGGTAAGTCCTCACAAAAGAGCCGGCATCTTCATCGTGGGATTGTGTTTCTATTTTGTGCTATAACCATCACAGGACCATGCTAGGTAATATCTTGTAAAGTATCTAGATACTGATAAAAACTGGTTTCTTTATGTGAGTTAAGATTCTTAAAACAAATGACAGAATTCATGAAATCTAGTGGAGGCATTATTGTAGGGTGCCAATGAGGAAGGAGGTATAAGTAGATGATTATGATGTTCTGTATGAAATACACAAAAATGCAATAAAATTTTTGAAAAATTTCTCATCTATTTCAGAATGTAAATTTCTTTTTTTTTAATTTTTTAATCAATTTTATTTCTTTCTATATGTGTATGAATGTACTGTCTGCATGCAAGTTTGTGCACCTGTGTCGTGCAACACCTCGGAGGTCAGAAGAAGGTGTCGGATTCCCCTGGAACTGGAGTTCTCCCGGAATTGGAGTTTCAGATGGTTCTCGGCCGCCATGTGGGTGCTGGGGATCGAACTCGGGTCCTCTGTAAGAGCGGTCGGCGCTCTTAACCGCTAGGCCATTCCCTCTCCAGCCCCAGAATGTAAATTTCTAATGTCAAGGATGGTCCCCTAAGCTCCTGTGCAGGTATGAACCTTCATGTATATTCTATTTAATCAGATACTATTTGGGGGAGGGAGTCAAAAATTTCCTTTCAACCTTGGTAACATCTTTGTCAACCACTACCATCTATTCAATAACCATTTTAATCCAGGAGTGCCATTCTCTGCCTATGTGGGACAATAATGCATTATCTCAATACTGTTTGACAATGGCCTCCCTACTGAGCATCTGTCATCTACCCTGGCTTGCTACACCTTAGGAAGTACCTCATGAATCTGCATGATGAAGGAAAGAAACAGAAATTGTCCTGGGAAACCTGCTTATTTTCATGTAATTATACAAACAAACACACAAATAAGCCTTTTTAAATACCTACTATGTATGACTCCAAAGCCACTCTAGGTACTAAGAATTTGACAGTGTATAAAATAGGAAACCACTTGTCTTCATATAACTTACAATAGGAAGTACCTAGTATTAGGAAAACAAATGAAAAAAAAATACAATCTTTAAAAAAGAAATCTATAATATATTAAGTAAACTGAACAACGATAAGAAAATCAATAAAGGAAAACAAAAAAAATTGATTTTTTGATTTTGGTTTTGGCAGGGAAATGAGGATACAATTTTAAATGAGGAATCCTAAAAGATACAGGAGAAGAAATGTTGGTAAACTTAAGGTGTAAGTAAGAATCTGCATATGCAAAGGCCCTGGGGTGCAAACAATCCTGAGCAGGTCCCAGAAGTACAAAGGAGTCTAGTCTAGTATGTTCAAAGCAAGTGAACAGGCAATCTACAGTCAGAGAAGTAATGAGTACCTGGTCCTCTAGGACCTTCTAAGAATGAAAGCAATTAGACAATGTTGAAATAACCCTGCTCACAATGCTACATGAAAGCAAGACAATCCTGCCAAAAATCACTTACATGTGCAGTATTTGAGTTAATAAAATGAATGGATTGTCAGGTAGTTGGAAATCTGCCTGGAAAGAGGACAGCACTAGGAGATACAGAATCAGGGACATAGAACTGCACCCTGAGGGGGGGGGGCACAAGTTTCCAAGGCAAAGAGTTTAAATACTCTGAACCAGGGATACTTTATACAGGGAAGGAGATGGAGAGGCAAGCCTGACAATGTGAAAATCAGTTAAAATTAGAGCACTACCCACCCTGCAGGTGCTGCATAAGGAGCATGCAGGATCGCACTGAAACAGGATTTGGTCTCCCAAAGCTGAATGGATTAGAATGTGGTAAATTTAAGCAATGGCCCAAATCCTGTACTACTGATAACTGAATGTAGCCAAGGGAAGGAATACTGAAATCTCTGTCTCTCTCTCTGTATCTGTCTCTCTGTCTCTGTCTCTCCCTTTCTATCTTAGTCTCTCTCTTTCCTTTTCCCTCCCTCCCTCCCTCCCTTCCTCCCTTCCTTCCTTTTTCTCTCCCCCTCTTCTGTTTCTTCCCCCCCCCCCTTAGAAAACAGGCAGAATGAAGTGTGGTGTTTAATAGATGTCTTTCTGAAATGAGTCTATTTTTAAGGACGAGGCTTTTAAAAGGACCACCTAAGAGGCCTATGTCATCCACGGTAAGAAAACCTGGGTATCACACACAGGTGAAGAACGAAGGTTCAGGAACATCCAAAGCAAGAAAACCAGGAAAGCAGCACCTCCGGAGGGGAAGTGGTTGTAGGCTGAGGGAGGGGGATGGGAACAAGCACCCCAAGAGCTGGTGCCCAGGGGAAGCCAGAAACTGGTGGAAAACCTGGTAGTTTGCTAAGAGAGAGGCGGTCCCAGGCCTGGGGCAAGGCCCAGTGGCAGGGCCAAGAAGGCGGTGGCAGGAAGAGGTCCCTTACTCTTTAGATTTATCCGATCCATGGGCTGAGTTGATTCGGTGCACTTCCTTCTTTTTGGCTTGTTTGGAAGCCATGGCTGAGGTCCACCCAGGCACTCCAACCGAGCCTCTGGGGCCCCAGGCTTCGTGCGTCTGCCTGTTGCCAGGAGACCGGGAGGAGGAGGAACCTGAAGCACCGGAAGGCTCCACCCAGCACGCCTCGGGATGCAGCTTCAGAGCTCGGATCTCCAGTAAAAGGAGAGAACCTCGGAGCTGGTTTCCAGGGAGGAACTGGGATGCGGGGCAGGCATCGACCACGGACTTACCGGCAGCACCGGCTGGAGCTCTGCAGCACTCTGGCTTGCCCTGTGGCTCCGTTTCCTACATATAAACAGACTCTTGGCATTTCCGCTATGAGCAGGTGAATGTGGTTGGGAGTCGCATCCCAGGAGCTCCCTCAACTGCTCATAAGAAGTCCCTTCAATAAATACTAAGAGACCTGGGCACACTGAGTTTGCAAAACAAAAACAAAAACAAAACAGTGGATCCAGAAAAGAATCCAGTGGGTAGATGCTGCGATGAGCAGTGTGTGTCTTATCTTCTCATAGGAAAGAACTATTTTGTTCATGGAATCGAAGACCCTATGAAGTGCTGGACAACACAGATCTAAGAAAACTCAAGATGTCTTAAAGCTCAGGATTACTGCTCGGGCCAGCTATGGTATTTGCTAGTTGTCTACCTGTGGGAGGCTCTCTTGGGAAGTTCCTTTGCTCATTTGATGCCTAACTCATTTCTCCTTTGAGGATAAGATGTTCAGCACTCCACGCACAGCAAAGAAAGCTTTCTCAGAAACGACACCTTATACAGTATTCTAGTTTGCTTCTCCATTGCTGTGGTAAAACACTCTGACCAATACCAGCATGGGGAGGAAAGGGTTTATTTGTCCCAGGTCACAGTTCATCACAGAGGGAGCCCAAGGCAGGAGCTCAGGGCAGGAACCTGGAGGCAGGAGCTGAAGCACAGGCCAAGGAGGAACACTGCTTACTGGTTTGCTCCCCTGGCCCATGCCCAGCCTGCTTTCTTATACCATACACAACAACCTTCCCAGGGTGGCACCACCCACAGTGGGCTGTGCCCTCCCACATCACTCAACAATCAAGACAATACTTCACAGATTCCAAGACAACATCTCCACAGAGATGCCCATAGGCCATCCAATGGAGGAAATTTCCCAATTAAGGCTCCCTCAACCCATCTAAATATGGAGTCATGGAGTTTATACTCTGTTAAGAAAGGTGTATACTGGGAAAACTGCCACCCAGTGAAAGAAAACTAAGTATTGCATTGGCTCAATGTTATCTCAGATCAAATTTGACCCATTGGTTCAAGCTTTCAACATGTACGTGGTCTCTGAAATATGTAATCCTGGAAGTACTAAGCATCATCAAATAAAATTATCCTCTTTGGTCTTGAAAAGAGAGCATGCTGAGGCCACCTGCTCAGGTGAAAAGCTGCTTCCGACAAATCTTAAGTCTGACAAATGAATGCCTGGCTCTCTCCAGTTGCCACAGCTATTATTCTTGCAGGTTACAGAAATGACAAGCGGACAACAACTTCATTGTATTTACTATATAAATAGACAAATTCGAAGCCCTAATGTTAGGACTGCAGCTGTGTTCTCAAACCTCTAAACTCTTTCTGAAGGCAATGAAAGTTCCACATAGGCCCCTGCTTTGCTTACTAAAGTCTGGAATTTCCATAGAATCCTCCTAAATACATGTAAATAGTGAGAAAACATTAAAATCAAATCTTAAGGTATATAGCCATAAGTCAATACAATGATCTTGTGTAAAACTAGCACTACTTTAAGTAGCCAAACCCATAGATAGGTAGCTTTCATCATGAGCAAGAGCTATCCCAGAAGGCAATGGCTGTACACATCAAGACTATGAGAGAAGAAAAACTCCACAAATCAACATAATCACAAGCCAACCATGTTTTATAGATAAAGAACTTCAAGTTGGGTGTGGTGGTGCACGCCTTTAATACTGGCACTTGGGAGGCAGAGACAGGCGGATCTTTGTGAGTTCAAGGCCAGCCTGGTTTACAGTGAGTTCCAGGACAGCTGGGGCTACAGGGAGACCCTGTCTTGAAAAGACAAAAAAAAAAAAAAAGAACTTCAAAAATCAAGAGAAGGAATGTACCTTGCTAGAAGTCCCAAGGCTACACAACACTGACTCAGTTCAGATCACAGGCATCAAATCAGGACTGCTGATGTAAGCCAAACATATCACTATTCTACTCAAAAGCTGATTTCTAAGCATCTGTTGTTAGTATAAAATTAAGAAGCATGGAATGAAAGAATCACAAAGCAATTTTAGCAAGTATAGTCTACTACGAACTCCTACTCCAGTGTTCATTCTTTTGTATTATACAGAACAACACATGCATAAATGGAATTTTTCTTCTTTCTGAACCTAAATCCTTGGTCAAGCTGTAAAAGTAGCCTGCATACTTCTGTCCAAAACAGTTCTCACTATAAACCTTATAGTGACATTTATATGTGCTAGGTCACGAAAAGAGAATTAGTCTTAGAGATGCCTTAAAATAAATCTAGGGACCAGAGAGATGGCCCAGAATTAAGAGCACTGGATATTCTTGCAAAGGATCTGTGTTTAGTACCCAGCACCCACTTTAACTCCAGCTCCAGATGATCTGACACCCTCTTCTGGTCTCCGTGGACATTACACACATGATATGTACTTACATGCATCCAGGCAAAAGACTCATACCCATAAAGTAAAAATAAATAAATTTCAAAATAAATCCATATATTTATAATCATGGTCAATGTCATTTTGGAAAAATAATAATAGATGTGATTTACTGAGTGTCAACTACATGGCACATTTGGGAAGGGATGCCACTCCTGTAGTGGACAGATTTGAATTTAAATACTGGGTCTTGTTGGTTGAATGATCATGGACTAGTTACTAACTTCCATTGTCTTTATTTGTGAAAAAGAAATAATATCTAAAATGTGTTTGACATGTCAGAGAAGAGTAGCTGGCATTTTTTCACAGATAAACTATAATGTAGAGGGGAAATTGAGCAGATAAACTATAATATACAAGGAAACCTTCCTGGGCTGCACAGCAAGGCAACCTCAACCTGAGCTGTCCACTCCCTAATGCTAAGGGCTCATGGGCTCATCTTCCAGATGACTGAGCTGGGTCTCTGGTTAGGGAATTCTAAACTTAGCTCCATAGCTGGCATCTTTCAAAGACTGAAAAACAAGAGACTGTGTTTTATTAAAGCAACTGAGTAGCTTCTCCCCAGGCTACACTTGCTTTTGTTTGGTGTCGGGGAGATACTTGGTTTAGGACAGCAGTAGCCTGATTCAGAGGGAAGTGGTTAGAAAGATTCACTTCCCTGTGTCACCAGAAACAGAACAAACAGGAGGCTCTGCACTTGGGAATCTGTCTAGATAGGAAAGCAAGCTTTGGTAACATCTGTCTCTCCACCACTGGCAGGCCTGGATGACGAGGAGGGATGGAGGGGACTAGAAGGATACTGGCAGGGGGCAATTGTTTCTCTCACTGTCTTCGCTCCAGGCAACTTCCAGTGTGTGATTTTTCCATGGCTCCGGAAAAATTACACAGATGGGTGCTGCTCAGCCACTTCTTCCAAGTGAGGTCAGCTGTGCAGTTGCTTAGAATTTAACCAACCAAATGAGAACTGCAGACTTTACAGGTTCTGCATCAGACTGAGGGTCATTAGCGTTTCAACTTTTATCCTTAATCTAGTGTTGATTTGAATGAGGAATGTCCCTGTAGGCTCCTGTATTTAAACACTTCCTCCTCTGTTGGTGTATTTGTTTGTGGAGGTGAAAGAACCTTTAGAAGGTGGAGCCTTTGTCAAAGGCCTTCTCTTCATTTCCTTCTGGAGAATATTTTGTAAAATAATGTTTTCTCTTTTTATTGATACCTGTTACAACCATTCATAATTTATCCTTATGTAATCCTATGGTGTGTTCTATCATATAGGAATACTAATATTCATAGTCTAGAAAAAAAGAGAGAATGTAAAGTTATACTTCTTTTTTTTTTTTTTTGGTCTTTTAGAGACAGGGTCTCCCTGTAGCCCCAGCTGTCCTGGAACTCACTTTGTAGACCAGGCTGGCCTTGAACTCACAAAGATCTGCTTGCCTCTGCCTCCCAAGTGCTAGGATTAAAGGCGTGCGCCACCACGCCCTTTTTACATGCATGCAACTTTACTGATAAAATGTACATCTCTAAATGTGCTTTGGAATTAACCTATAGTTTATTTTCAGATTTTGTAACTTTGATTTATGTGTGGAGTGTATGTATGCATATTTTGGAATAATATAAAATCAAATGGGAACAAAAAAAGAGAGAGAAAAACCTATTCAAAGAACTGACCAAAACAGTAAACCTGTGCACCAAAAAGGTTATAAAAACTGAGAAAAGATGCAAGACAGGACTTGTGTATGACAGAATCCATGAGCTCTGATGGGGGAGGAGGGGGCATGAGGGGCGGTCATGGATGGGGGAATGAGTCTAAATTTGATTAAGAAATGTTGTAGGAAATGTGCTCAATAAAAAAAAAAAAAGAAGGTGGAGTCTTGCTGGGGGAAGAATGCCACTAGGGGCCGCTTTGAGAGCTTACAGCCTTCTGACTGACTTGCAGTTAGCTCTCTGTTGTTTTTTTTAAATTTTCATTATTTTTATTTTATGTATATGAGTGTATTGGCTGCATCATGTAAGTGCATCTGTATCATGCAATGTTTGTGGAGGTCCGATTCCCTGTTACTGGAGGTACAGTTGTTAGCTGCCGTATGGGTGCTGGGGATCGAATACAGGTCCTCTGCAAGAGCAGCCAGTGCTCTGACTGCTGTGCCATCTCTCTAGCCCATCTCTTTGCTTTCTTCCTGTGGAATGTAATGTGATCTCTCAACTTTCTTCTCCAGGTGCCTGCTGCTGCCAAGACTTCGCTGGCATTAAGGACTCTCTTCCTCTGACATCTTATGCTCAAACTCTTCCTTTTATAAGTTGCCTTGGTGATAACGTTTTGTCACAGCAACAGAAAGTAACAAATAAACCTTCCTTATTTCTCACAGAGCTTTATTGTTTGTACTTTAAGATCTCTATAGTACTCCATTTTATTTTTCATCATTGCTTCTGCCCAAGACCACTCAAAGCAGGAATTATTGAATTTAGTTCAAACTTTTGAAGTTCCTAAACTCATAATGATTGGAACTCATAACTGTTGAACACTTGCTCTATGCTTGGCATATTTCCAAAAACCTTTTCTCTATTAACTGAATTACAAACACTCTCAGTATTATATTCCATCCATTTTTACAGAGAAGGAAAGCAAATGTAGAAAAAGCAAAGCCATTTATTTGGAGTCTAAAGCACTCATGCATCCAGAGAATGGAACTGGAATATAACATTGCCTCGCAGAGCAGGTTTCTAAGCTCTCTGCTCCTCTGAATCCTGTAAATAAAGAGAGTTCATCGTCATTATCACTGCTTTGCTGCACCAGGAATCACAAGAACTCAGGACTTTGGGCATGCTAAGTAAATGTGAACTCCACAGTGCTGCATTCCAGCCCATATTATTGAAAATAATTTTATAAATCACATTTTTTTTGATACAGTGTCTCCTTGTAGCCTCATCTGGCCTAGAACTCACTACATAGACTAGGCTGGCCTCAATCTCACAGAGATCAGCCTGCCTTTGACTCTCAAGTGCTGGAATTAAAGGTGTGCCCTGATACAAACCACAATTTTAATTTGGCCATTTCTCCTAGTGCTCAGCTTCTATATTTGCAGTAGAAGATTTAGGTTCTATAGGTATAAAACCTGCTGGCCCTGCCACAAAATGCTTGTTATTGGGTAAACTGTAACTATTTTGTTAATGGAATTTGAAATGAAATGGGGGAATAAGAAAGTAAGATATTAGTCCCATCTAACAAACCTCAGACATAAGACCTAAAAATGTCCACAGTATTTTCAAGTAACAGCAGCACAGAAATAAACCTCAAGAACATTTATAGAACCAGGCAAATGTCTAGCACCCTGAAACATAAAATTTGCAATTACTGATATACAATAAAAATTTCCAGGCAGAAAAACATATTCCATTACAGAAAAAAATCAATTTGAAATAATTCCAACAATATGGATTATAGAATTAGCAGAGAGAACATTACAGTTATCATAATTGAGCTCCATATGTTCAAAAAGCTAGAACATTGATTTAATGTGCTGAGTTCATTTTAGGAACATCTGAAAATAAAAGAATATAATTCATATATTGAAAAACAAACCAAATGGGATTCACAGAAGACCAGACATTGAAAGACAACATATTACTTTTTGAATACTCAGAAATAGAAGTTATCCAAAATGAAACACAGAGTAGAAAATAATGTTACAAATGTGTAGATTATCAGGGTAGTGTAGTAAAACCAGAGGTCCCTGTACACGTGCAGCCAGAATACCTGAATGGGTAAAGGCCAGGGTCAAGGGTGAGGTGTTGAATGTTGGAAAAGCTATATGGAAAAAATGGTTGAAATTTTATAAATTTTATGAAAATTATAAACTCATAGACCCAAGAATTTTCAGAAACCTCAAGTGTGATAAATATTAAAAGTAGTATACCTAGTGAACTGAGCTACTACTGGGGTTTCAGCCTCTTCAGAGTACAGACTGCCATTGTCGGACTACCCAGGCTGTATCACAGAGACCAGTGGAGACCAGTACAGGAAGATCAAGACAGGGCAGTGCTTACTGGACCTCATTTGGTAACCATGGGAAGGAAAAAGCCCAGTGTGGAGCACAAGGGCAGAACTGATGGTTGTTTGGGCTTGCCAAGGAGGAGCCTTCAAACATGACATCTTTCAGCCTAATAAAGAAAAAAAAATCATAAGCTGAAGGTGCTAAAACCTATGATATATGTGGCATGCATATGTGCATATTTTGGAGTGATGCAAATTGGAAGGAATAACTACAGCAACAACAACAACAAAAAGACTGGGTCAAAGAACAGAGTGAAATGGTGAACTTCAGCTCAAAACAGTAAAATTCTGCATTGAAAATACTAAAAGAGACTGAGAGAAAGATCATAAACATGTTTGACAGAATGCATGAGCTCTGGTGGGGAGGGAAGGAAGGGGGCACAGGTCTAGATCTGATTGGAAATTTTGTATGAAATGCACAGGTTCAATAAAAATTGGCTTTGAAAAAAAAGTATGCCTAGGGATATAATAATCAAATTAAATAAAACCAACTAAAATTAAAAAGAGCTGTTAAAATGAGTCAGGTTTGGAGCAGACAGTTAAGAAACAGGTTATTACTGGTATGGGATTACAGTTAGCTGGCAAGCTTTGCCCTGTGGTAAATGAGGGCAGGATATTATGGGCACGAATGTACCAAAAGTCATAATATCTCAGACCAATGGAAGGTTCCTGGAATTGGGAATTATAAGAACTAAGAAGCTTCATCATTGTTGACATTTTTACATATGAAATATCATCTAGTTATTTTTATATCCTTATTTAGTAACAACCATTTGTGTTATTTTGATTCGATTTCAGTTGATTTACTTTTTTCCCTCTTTTTTCTTTTTTTGTCGTTTTGAGACAGAGTCTTCCTGTAGCCTCAGCTGTCCTGGAACTCCTGGAACTCACTATATAGACCAGGGTGGCCTTGAACTAAAAGAGATCCACCTGCCTCTGCCTCCTGAGTGCTAGGATTAAAGGCATGCACCATCACACCCAGCCATCTTATTTTTCCTCTTAATGGTATGCATTTTAGACCTTATTTGCGAAATTTTTTATTAACTGCAGACATGAATTTTATTTTGTTTTGTGTTGACCATCTATTATGGATACTAATGATTTTTTTTTTCCTATTTTGACTTTAGCTGTGGTTTATCTGGAGGTTTGACTAGACGTTTAATTCTATGCAATTTGAATTCTAAAATTATGAGTAATATTTGGTCCTGGCCCCTGCAGAATTCATAATCCTGTGAGACAAACAGAAAATATATTGATATTTAGAAAACAGCACAGCAAATTTTACCAGATAGCCAAGAATCAAGCTTTATGGTGTCCCTGAGTAAGATCTACAGCGACATTTCGCACGTTATGTCCAGAAAGAAGTTTCTGGATGAGATCAAAACATGTGGCCATGGCATAGGACAAGTACATAGTGAGAGGCTGTGTATGATCACTTGAATCTGGGGCATGGGGCAGCCCTGGGGAATTTCCTACAGCAAGGAGTTGTGGGTAGCAGAAGATAAGGCACCAAGAGCCCAGAGAAGGGAAAGAGCAACTGAAGAATACTAACATGAACCTCTCTTTTCTCACTGTGCAAAAAACAACCACCAAGTTAATGTGAAGGGTTCTATATAGACATCTTTGCACGAATATATTGGCATTCAGACTTGGAATTCAAACCAACTTAATCACATAGTAGATGTAGCATATTAGTAAGCCTCTGAGATTCTCAATCTCCTTTTACTCTTTGAAAAGCACAATTCTAGACTTCATTCCTCATCTTATTATTGAAGCTATTGATTGAGGTGCATACCTTTAATAAGAGCAATGCAAAGCAAAAGTTAGCATAGTTATTCTATGAGAAGCCATTACTTAATCTGTATAAAATTTCTAAAATAAATTGATAAAAACTGAAGTTGCAAAGAAAAGATTAATAAAATTTTGCATTTCCATACTCTATGAAGATTAAACTTTTAGAATAAAGATAAATTTTACATTGAGTTTTATAACATGAGGATTAAAAAGAAAAGAATAAAATTGCATGATTATGATAAAGTATCTTATTCTCCCCAAATAATCTTAGCATTGCAAACCCTGTTAATTCAGTTAGGATCTGATCCCTTTTCATTGCATTGCTTGAAATTCTTTTTAAATCTTATTTATTATTTTAATTTTATGTGTATGAGTGCATTGCCTGTGAGTATGTAAGTACACCCATTTCATGCAATGCCCTCAGAGGTCAGAAGGGTGTAGGGTCCCTTGGAATTGGAGTGATGGACAATTGTTAGCTGTCATATGGATATCAAATCCAGGTCCTCTGCAAAAGAAGTCAGTGCTCTTTAGCCACCTTTCCATTCCCTGATATTCTTGACATTTATGAAGCTTATTTAGTTTCTGCACATTCATATCCTCATATTTTACATATACTGAGTATACAAGAAAATTTAGCACTTGCAAATGTAGTTTAGTGCTTAAATGTGGAGACAAAGTTAATCAGGAATGTGGAATGGAGGAAATCTTAAATATTCTTAATTATGTCCTTACAACAACATTAATTTTAGACGTATAAAACTGTAAAACAGAGGGCTAGAGAGATGGCTCTGTGCTTAGGAGCACTTGCTGTTCTTCTAGGGGCCAAGTTTGGTGCCAAGCATCTATGTTGGGGCACTCACAACCACCTGTAACTTCAGTTCCAGGGGATTCAACACCCTCTTCTGTCCTCTGAGGCACACACACACACACACACACACACACACACACATGGCACAGACACATACATGTTAGTAAAAATTTTTTAATGTAAAGAGAAGCAAATTTTTTCTAATCCAAATTTATAAAAATAGTCACTGATAATATTGTGAACTGCTATTATACATAATTACCTTAAAAATGAAGATCATAGTATTAGACATTTTGACTTGACCGTGTTGGTGTATTTATCCAGGCCGTTTAATGGTTTCATACATCATGAAGTTTATTGCAATATAATGGAGATGAACAGGAACAGGGAACTGGAGGCCTGGGCTGTAGCTTCAGCTCTGAGTGGTTTGGAAAAGTCATTTCACCTCTTTGACTTTCAACTTCCTCATTTAGAAAATTAAATGAAGGTCCAGATCTCCTTCATGTGAACATAGTAACATCAACACTTTCAAGATTATGGAGCACTGTGGTGGGGACAGTGGGTCGGATACAGCTTTGGGGAACTTTTTGCAAGGTGGTGTAACGACCTATGCATGGAAGACTTTCTATAGAATCAAGCAGCAAGAAGCAGGCAGTGGCAGAGGCCTGGGACTGTCAATGCAGAGACAGCAAAAAATTTCTGATTTTCCTTACCCTTCTCCCTCTGAGAGCTCAGAAAATACACAGAACCTCCCAATCCTCCTAATGCGAGCTCTTCCTGGCCTAAGGTGATGCTCACAAATGTGACTGGAATTTTACATTCTTTGCATTTCTGCACCTAACCAAGTTTAAGAATAAATAAATAAAGATAATGTTTGAAAGCGCACATTGATTAAAGGGAAACTCACTTAAAAAAACCACCCATAACTACAGTTCCAGGGGATCTGACACCTTCTTCTGTCCTTCATGGGCATTGCTCCACATGGGTGTACTTACATATATGCAGGCAATACATTCAAACACATAAAATAAAAAAATATTAAAAAGATCCACCCAGGAAACACAGATACAGATCCATGTATTCTTTCACTTAACGTATCTGTTGGACATTTACTGTGTTCAGAGCCCACTTCCAGGGGCTGAGAAATATAAGAAGGAACAAAACAGAGAAAAACCCAGCTCTCAGGAATGTACACTCTAGTAAAGAATGATAGATAAGAAACTCACAATAACTAAACTACATTGTTTCAATATCTGATTGGGGAAGAGGGAAGTAAAGTAAAAGAAATGTGAAATGTAGAAACTGGGCAGGAAGTTGCTATTATACATCAAGGGCATAGGAATGGCTACTCTGCTACTGTGATATTTGATGAACCGCGTGAGAGGGTTAGCCATCTAGACCTCTGTGAGCAAGAATACTCATGAAAGGTCAGCAGCAAGGAAAGTCTCTGTGTGAAAGAGTGCATGCTGTGTTCTGTGCCTCTATAGAGCACAGAAGCACCGGAAGAAGAAAAGGTTAATTTAAGGGGCAGCAGAGTGGCAGATCCTATAGCCCTTATTAAGTACAATAGTATTTAGTCAGAGTCGGAAGGAAGCAATTAGATCTGGGGCAAATATTTCAAGACTTCATTGAAAATACATGCATTTGGGGTGTTATGAGGACAGAAGACAGGAACAGCAAGCTAAAGTGCTGTTGAGGTTATTCAGAGAAACCTGTCATCAAAGCTAGCTTTAGCTTCATGACATTTGGGTTTTTGGTTTTCAGACTGATTGGTCATATAAGGTATAAGATAAAAGAAGAATCATGTTTGTAGCTCTCAGGGATGACACCTGCGGAAAGCTGATTATGTGTGTGTGTGTGTGTGTGTGTGTGTGAGCTTCTTCAGTAGTAGGTTTCCATGTGACTTTTTCAAAGGTTCGTACTCCCTCCTCTGCCCTGCCCTCCCATTTTCCACCCCATTCACCCATCTTATTCCATTACACCCTTTCCCCATTTATATCACTGAGTTGTATCTCCCCTCCTTTAACAACCCCCCACCCCCCACCCCCCTCCACACACAGTGTGGTCCCTTTTTACTTTCCTGACCTCTGAGGATTTTCCAATTGAAACACACCTTCTAAAGATTCAAAGCTAGCATCCACTTATGAGACAAATACGTGACATTTTTTCTTTCTGGTTCTGAGTTACCTCACTTAGGTTGCTTGTTTCCAAATCCACCCATTTACTGGAAATTTTAGTAATTTTGTTTTTCTTAATAGATGGATAATATTCCATTGTGCACATGTACCATACTTTCATTATCCTTTCATCAGTTGATGAACATCTAGGTTGTTTCCATATCCTGGCTATTAATGAACAGAGCTTCAATGAATATGAATGAGCATGTATCTCTGTGCTCCAATGATAACTGGCCTGGCAAGATAAGCACATTGTTCCATTGTTCCAACAGTGGCTCAAATGACAGAATAACCAACCACCTTCTGATTGGATTAAAGCCTGATTCACAATGGGAGCCCATATAAGAGACTCTTATCAGGGCCAACACTGTGGCTAAATGAGTCACAGACCATAGTGGAGAATCTATGACTGTTATTGTGCTAAATACACATAGTAGTAAGTTGACTCTTAATGTCATGTCATAACCATAGATAAGTTCATCTCTAAACTTTCACTAAAGAAACTTCGTCCTTCAGTAGATGACAATTAATACCGTGGCCCATGGCTGGTCACCTTGCAGAGAATAAGAGACTACTGAGGGCTCAGCTCTATATGAGAAACCTGTATCACACCCTCTCCTCGCAAGGCTCAGGGATCATTGCAGAAGAGAGGGAAGAAGGCTCTAAGAGCCAGAGGTAGCAGATGAATGCAGGAAAACCATGTTTTATGGACACCACAGGGTTGTTGCACATATGAACTCCCATGCTTGTGTGACAGCATGCACAAGACCTATGCAAATCCAAGACAGACAAAAAACCTGCACAGACAGTGGAGTTGAGCAGAAGCTCCAGCACTAGCTGAGGATATATTGGCAATTGGTAGCTGTTGGGAGAAAGAGAGTCAGTTTTCTTTATGGTGTCATGCTTGGTAGGGGGACCAAACTCTCATACCCAGGAGCATTTGGGGAACTCAGATTAGACTTGATAGGCCTCAAAAAATGAAAAACAATAATAGAGGACATGGATGTGGGGGTAGAGATAGGGGAAGGGGTCTGGATGTCATGAAAATACATTGTATAAAATGCTCAAGGAATTAGTAAATATTTTTAATAGCAAATTAATGGTAAGAATTTGGGTCTGAGAGCTAGACTGGGCATGGTGGCACATGCATTTAATCCTAGCCCTTGGGAGGCAGAGGCAGGTGGATCTCTGTGAGTAAGTAAACAAATGAAATTACCATTTAAAAATGTTTTTATTTTATGTGACTGAGGGTTTGGTCTGCATGTGTATAAGTACAGGCCAAAAGAGAAAGCGTCAGATCCCCTGGTACGGGAGTTAGGTACTGTTGTGAGCTACCATGTGGGTGCTGGAAAACAAACCTAGGTCCTCTAAAAGAGCAGTTGGTACTCTTAACCACTGAGGCATCTTTCCAGACCTGAAACTACCATTTTTTATTTATTTTATTTATTTTCGTATGTGTATGAATGTACTGTCTGCATGTAGGTTTGTTCCCCCTTGTCGTGCAATGCTGCGGTGGTCAGAAGAGGGTGTCGGATTCCCCTGGAACTGGAGTTCTCCTGGAATTGGAGTTACAGACGGTTCTCAGCCGCCATGTGTGTGCTGGGGATCAAACCCGGGTCCTCTGCAAGAGCAGTCAGTGCTCTCAACCGCTAGGTCATCTCTCCAGCCCGAAACTACCATTTTTAAAATGAAGAAATACTTAGAGCCTCTTTTGGTAGACGCAGTGAGTTTATATTTGAATATATTAGATTCATAAGATATATTTAGTTTTATAAGAACATGAGAAATGATTGTATTAAGTGTGAAAATGGTTAACAAGATTTATATTTGTGTTATTCATGAAGGAAAAGTCACACTGATTATTATTTTAAAAATATTAATCCATGCTGTTTAGATGGAATTCTTACTTTGGAGCTTTTTTTTTTAGGTTATTGGGAACATGGCTCAGAGTCTTCCCTCTACTCAGAACAACTGTGGATGTAAAGAAAATTTTTGATAAAAGAAAGGAATATTTCACAGGTAATCATTAGCTTTTAGATTTATAATATAATTTGTCCTAGGTTTGTACTGCAGTTGGAGGGGTGGTCACACTCAGAATTTCCAAAAGTGAAATGATTTGCTCAAAGTCTTCAGCTACTACACTTGATTATTTATGTAGTACAATAAATATTTGCTAAATACTATGTGCTGGGTGATATGCTGAAGGTTAGAAATAACCAGTGAATACTAACACATGGAATTTTTAGTAAATCTTGGTGGGGGGTTAGCATTA
The DNA here is from genome assembly GCA_009823505.1 of Rhizomys pruinosus. NCBI lineage: Eukaryota > Metazoa > Chordata > Mammalia > Rodentia > Spalacidae > Rhizomys > Rhizomys pruinosus. The sequence goes on along the minus strand of VZQC01000648.1, from coordinate 822,269 downwards.
GAAAACAAACAGGCAAATGAACAATATTACAGATCACTGATAATTGTCGTGAAGAAAGAACAATTCAGAATAAAAGCAGAGTGACAAGTGCTATAATGTCCAATTTGCAGTATGATAGAAGAAAAGACTTTGGAAACTGGAAAAAGTGACAGGTCAACAAACACAAACTGGACATTTTGCAAGTTTAAAATGTAGGCTGGACATGGTGGCACATGCCTAATCTAATCCCAGTTCTCAGAAACCTGAGGTAAGAGAATTGCAAATGTGAAGACAGCCTAAGATATATGATGAGTTGTAGGCCAGCCTGGGTTAGTCAGCCAGATCTATCTATCTATCTATCTATCTATCTATCTATCTATCTATCTATTTATCTATCTATCATCTATCATCTATCTATCATCTATCATCTCTATTATCTATCATCTATCTATATTTGTCTATATAATCTATCTATCTATCTATCTATCTATCTACCTACTGACCTACCTACCTATTTATCTAAGTTCCTTCAGATAAATCAAATGGTATGAGGAAGGGTGTTGAAGGTTTCAGTTGAGTTCATGCTATATAAACTGGTCAGGAATTAGATGATATGGTGACATCTGTAGACATACCTGAAGACAGTGAAGGAAGGAGATGGGTATAATTTAAGGAGACTGGAAACAATGAGTTGCACTAGAGAACTACTGTAGCCCTCAATCTGAAAATAAGACTCACATTGGTGTGCTGAGTAACTCTTTGATATCTGATTATATAGATATAAGCCAATAAATATACATTTTCTGAATTTTCCCCTTCTTGTTCAGATTTGGCCAGAAGAGAAGTTTGTAAAAGATTTAAGAAAGTTAGTGAAGCAGTGGTCATTAATCTCCAAAGTACCCTAGAGTCATGTCTGGCAAAGGTGTCTCTGGGATACTGCCTGTTCTCAGTCTCCACATGTCCCACTCATCTTATGGGCTGGCTGCCCTTCAGGTCAACATCAGCTGGGGTTCTGCCAGTCAGCCCATTGGCTGCGGGTTTGGAAAGATGGTGGCTGCACAGAGGAAAACACTTCCATTTACCTTCCCATGAACTTACTTCTCTTGGTTCTGCAATGGTGTTGGAGTGCTTGCTTTGTCAGGTTTTCCTAACAGCTCCAACTTGGCCACTTACACCACTAGTTTTATGTGAGCTAGTCTATGATTATCTTCCAGCAGCATTTCTATTCACTACATCTATCTCCATTTTTGTGTAAGATCAAATCCTTAAAATAAGTCCCTTTATGATTATAAGATAATTTAAAAAAACTTTAGTGTCACATGTTTGCCTGTGTATGTATATATTAAAATCAGTTCTGCAAAGTTAAAAAAAAAAAAAAGTCCCTTTATTCTGGTAACGCTTTAGAGCCTAAATCTTGATTACTCTTGTTACAACTTGTCTGTGTTGGATCTGATTGAACTAGGTCCTCCATTTTTGAGTCTGATCTATAATTGATATGGAAATTTTGGAGGTACTAAAATGAAGTTGATTATATTTTGATGTAAAAATATTATAAACTATTTTTCTTCAAATAAGACACTGAAAAGACCTCTGATATATCTTATTCCTGAAGCAATGCTCCTTGTCAATGTGACTTCACTTCTCTCTGTAAAGGGGGAGTCTATTTTTCTATCTCTTGAATATGTTCTTGGCTGTGGGCTCTTTGTTGACTATTGAAATTTTAGAAATCTTGGCCTAAGCAAAAAGTTTTTGAAAGAAGAAATCTACTAAAACCTGCCTTTTCTTGCTGACTTTGTGGCCTCATTACCTATAGCTCAGTTTTGGTACCTTCTGAAATACACAAAGCAAAGTCATCCCACAATCTCTGTAAGCAATAGGATTAAATGTTACAAGGCAGCTTATTGGTTTTTAGCCATCCGGCTCAATGAGCTAGCTCAGATAAGTGTTATTTTCTGACACTTAATGTTTGATTTTGAAGCAAAATCTACCCAATAGAAATATGCCAAATATTGGAGAAGAGAAGAACAACTGTGACTCTTAGTAACTAGTGATGGAAAACGACTCTGGGAAACTCTTTAATACTTAGCTGTAAATTTAAACACAGTCTTAACTTTCTTAATATTTGGCTATTTAAAAATCAATATTTGATATTTACCTAAGAGAAGATAATACATGTTCTCACAAAGATTTATACAAGAAAATATACAGTTTTATGATATGAAAATTAGAAATAACTCAAATGTTTATCAATATGAGAATAAGAATTATATTCAGTAATCTTTTTCAAGAACAAAAGAAATGTAATGTTGATACCTATGTAGATGAATCATAAAAAATATTAACAGAGTGAATGACACAGTTTAATACTATTCACTACCTGTATTAAGCTTCTCCAAGAAAGCAGCAATAGGATAGATAAGACAGATGATAGGTCTGCAGATGACAGAGAGATCATAGGCAGACAGATTTATCATGGGAATTTTCTTATATGATTAAGAAATAGAGAAAACCCATGATCTGTAATTTTCAAGCTGGAGAATGAGGAGAGCTGGTGTGTGATTCAGTTTGAGTTTGAAGGCCTGAGATCTGGCATGGAGATGGGATATGCTGGCATAATTCAGGGTCTAAAGATCCAATGTTTATGAACAGGAAAATATGGAAACCTCAACTAAAGAGACACAGAGAAAAAAAGTTAATTCACCCTTTCTCTGACTGCTTTATCTGTTAGGGCTCTCAGTGGGCTGGATGAGAGTCCACTTTGGGGGGCTGTCTGCTTTAATCAGTTCACCAATTCAAATGTCAAGCCCACCTAGAAGTAGCCACAAGACACACCCAGAAATGTCTTAGGATTCATATCATTTAGCTCAATCATGTTTACACATAAAATGAATCATTGCACTATGTAGTAATGTTTTTTCCTCAGGAAAAGATGTGGAAAGAAAGAAAAGTAAGAGAGTTATACTGTATGCAAGAATATGACTGAAAGGGTAAATCACTACTCTAAACTGCACAGGGAGAGAAACTAAGGACCTGAGGAACTGGCGGGCAGGAAATCAGGGGAAGAGCTGTGAATTTTAAGTCTGGATGGTTTTAAATGAGCTAGAAAGACAGAACATTTTATTGCAGGTCAGAATGCTTGAAGTATCCCCTCTACATTACCTTTTCCTTACTATGATTAAAATACCATAACCAAAAGCAGCTTAACAAAGTTTATTTTTGCGTCCATTTCCAGAGGGTAAAGTGAAGATATGGGCTTCCAGAACTTGTTGAAGAGCAAAATATTTTCCATGTCTTTCAGTCCTTCACATTTATCTCAACAACACCCCATTTATCCAATTGTAGGTAACCACATTAGACACCCACAGCAGGATGGCAAATTAGATGTTACTTCCGAGTGAGTCTGCTAATGATGAGTCAGGGTAGCAAAGCATAGACTCCATTTCAAAGACAGAGGGAAGAACATGAGAAATCACAGGAGGTAATAGGACAGCTGTGGGGAGTTGTGACAGAGGCTGAGTGGAAAGGGGGACGCAGCCCATGGCTCCATCTCTGGTAAGGGGAGGGGGCGGGGGCTGATATGTCATCCTCACAATAAGCCAGGCAGCCCTACTTATAGAAGAAGCTCTCTGTTTTCAAAAGCATTAAGTCCAATTGGAGAATTTGGTGTGACAGTGACTCTACCTGTGTGACAGGTTAGCACTGGAGAAGAAATCTACTTTGTCATGCTGTCGTCCTCAGTATTTCAGCATGACAGCCAGGTCATCTTGAGACAAGGCTGATGATTATTTGAGACTGAGCCACTCCAGGCCCAATAGTAAAGTACGGTTTTGAAACACACCAGAAAATAAGAGGGACTTAAAATAAAGAGTAACCAATAATAAGGAGACCTGAGGACTCTGTCTCAGTCCCCTAAAGGGCAGTTGTAAAGAGAAAGAGAAGGAGAAGAGGAATAAGACATGCATAAAGTTCAGTCACAGCTGTGACTGGCACAGTGGTCAGTGTCTCTGCCCTTTGTTGGAAGAAGCAAATCCCATCACCTGAGGTGGAGCAGGAAGACTATAGCAAGAACCTGTGGTCATTAGTCTGCTTGACCTCTGCAGTGTCCTCTCTGCTGCATGTTTAGCTCAGAAAGTAGGCACTCTTTAGGTTACATCCGGCAGGACACTTGATATGCACAGATTCCCTTTTTATGCTGGTTAGGCTTTGAAAGCACAGAAAGCCTCCTCCAGTACAGACCTCAGTGTTCTCCTCACTCCCCCACTTTCAGCACACTCAGGGGATATATCTTAGCCTGAAAGTTAAGCACTCCGGGGGAGTACAGACTGAGGAGTCTGTAGAGTAAGAACTTGCCAGGCTCATAGGCTGCAAGCAGACATTCCCTGAATACAAAGAAGGGTGGCTAATATGGAGTGCAGCTTTGATGGACGACTGCCACTTGACCTGTCAGGGCTCAGCACTAGACTGAATGGTAGGAAAGAGAAAAGACTCCAAAATCAAACGATGTTCCCATCTACCTGGGCAACTCTCATGCTAAAAAGCAGAAAAATTTAACATTTTGCCTTTTTTTTTTTCAGTCTTTTCATTCTTTAGCTTTTTGTATTTCCCTTTTTCTAAACTCTTTACTATATTTTATTACTAATACTAGTTTAATTTTTACAGACTATGTTATTTTTCTCTATGTATTCATGTAAATTTATGCATTTTTCATTATTGTGCAGTCTGCTTGTTCCAAGTCTCCTCTTTCTTCATCTTCTTTTCTTTTATATAAACATGACTTTTCTTTCTTTTCCCTTATCTTCCTTTATTTCATTTCACTTAAAATATTTTATTCGTTATTTTTATTTTATGTGTATGAGCACACTACCTGCCTGTATGTAAGTGTACCTGTGTTGTGTAATGCCTGTGGTGGACAGAGGAGGATATAAGATCTCCTGAGACTGGAGTTGCAGAGGGTTGTTAGCTGTCATGTGGGTGCTGTGAATCAAACAGGTTTGTTCTCTGTTAGAACAGTCTGTGCTCTTAACCACTGAGCCATCTCTCTAGGGCCCTCAATCCACTTTTATAAACCTTTGCTCTAATTAATTTTTTATTTCATGCCTCAGTCTACGCTATTTTACCATTTTCCCACTTATAGTCATTGGAAGCATAGTAGTTGATGTTAATCAATTTTAATTGTACTTCTATTCAGGTTTGTCGTGGTGTTATTCATTTTACACTGGTTTGCTTTCTCCTCTCTGAGCAGTGTACTTATAATTAAACCCTCAAGAGAAGGCTGCTCAGTAAGAAGATCCTCAAGTAAAACTGGAAGAGATATCAACTCAAGAGACACACAAACCAAACCAGAAATGCAATCAACATGAAGAGCAAAGCAAGAAGACACCTCCAGAATACCAAAACCCCTCTCTAAGAATGGTTTACAATGTGAACATGATGTGGCCTTAAGACTTTTACTTAACCTTGTTACCAAAAAGTTACTGTTTATAATGTCAACAAGCTCACTGAGTCATGTGTTCTTGTGACCTGGGCACCTGAACTTAATCCCACAGGACCCCACTTTTCTATTCACCTAAGAGAGTGAATGGATGTGGGTATGAGTGGGTTTCTATTCACCTAAGAGAGTGAATGGATGTGGGTGTGGTGTGGGTGGGCTGGAAGCAAGCAGAGCGAACAGAGAAGTCAGTTTGCATGAGATATTTTGGACCTAGGGATCAAAGTATAAGGTTCTCTCATAAGAGAATGCTGGATCCTAGATTCTGCTTCCCAAATTGGTGCTGGAAGGAGTGCTTCAATAAAAGTCTGAGTGAAGCCTGGCTAGAGAGCGCAGTTCTGTAAGACAGTCGAAGGAACAGATGGTTTTCAGAATCCAGGTCCATTCTTGGCCTGAAATGCTGAGAGTCAGGCTGTTTCTTTATTCAGACACAGCTGTCCTTTGGCTTAGAAATGCCACACTCCTCAATAACTGAGTCCCAAGATACTAAAATGTCTGATTTTGTTTTGTTTTGGCAGTTGAGATTTTAGTAGAGACTACTTTTAATCTGTAAACCATTTTTTGGCAAAAAGGCTGGATTAACAATATTCATTCTTCAGATCCACAGAGTATATATATATATATATATATATATATTATATCATTCAATTTAGATTTTCTTTTTAAAAATATTTTATCTTTTTTTAAAATTTTATGTATGTGAGTGTAATGCCTGCAAGTAGGTAGCCTCGCATGTCAGCAGTGCACACAGACGTCAAAAGAGGCATTGGATCCCTGGTACTGAGTTACTGACAGCTGTTAGCCTCCATGTGTGTGTGGGGAAGCGGACCTGGGGTCCTCTGCAAGACTCAACAGTGCTCTTAATTCACTAAGGCCTATATCTCCAGCCCCTCACTTAGATTTGCTATAAATTAAATTTATAAAAACAGCCTTTTGTAGTTTTCATTATTGAAGACTTTGTGCTTGTTTAGCTAAATTTATTTTAAAATATTTTATTTTTGATGAGATTGTGAACTAATTTGTTAATTTTATTTGCAGACTGTTCATTGCTAATTGTCTTAGTTACCTTTTTGTTGCTGTGATAAAACACCTGAAGTAAGGGGAATTATAAAAGGAAGAGTTCATGTGAGCTTAAAGGGGAGACATGGTGGCAGGAGGCAGCTGGAATAAGAGCAGAAAGCAGAGGCTCACATCTTCAAGCAGGCACAGGAACCAGAGAATGATTAGAGATCCCAGAAGCCTTAACAACTCTCTAAAACCTCCCATATCCCCAGTTATGTGCTTCCTCCAGCATAGCCATACCTTCTAAGATCTCCCAAAATAGCACCAACAACTGAGACAGAATGTCAGAATATTTGGAGTCTATAGGGGACGTTCAGCTATCAATATCAAAACAACTAATACTCATTTTTGTATATTGTATTTTGGTCTTATACAGTGAAATTCTGCTGAACTATTTCATTAAAATTTACCACTATAATTTTATGGATTTTGTATTTTATATGTTAAGAACAGATTTTCTGCAACTGGAGACATTTTTAATTCCTTATTTTAGCCTTAATGCCTTTCCATTCATTTTCCTGCATTATTGCCCCTGTGAGAACCTCTGGTACAGTATGGGAAGTGAGGGGATGTGTGTGGCAAGAGAGAGTATCTTTGTCTTCCTTCTGGAGGCTTCATTATTTCACTATTAAGTATGAAATCTGTGGTGTGATTTTAACAAACAGTCTTATGAAGAAGTTGCCTTAAACCAGTTTTGAAGGAGAGTTGTTGTTGTTTTTTTAGCAATATCTACTGTTGGATTTTTGTTATCTTGGGAAATACCCTCTTCTCTTGGTCTAAAATCATATTATATTGCTGGATTTGATTTTTAATGTATATTTTTATTGAGTTTGTGTTCATTTCATATAGTGGATGTTGATCACTTTTAGATTCCCTCCCCAGTCTATCACCACATAGCTTCCCAGCAGATTTCATGCAGTCTCTCATCTATGCAAAGTCCTATCCAGTCAAGCATTTGTACCAAAATGTCCTTCAGTGCGAGCTCATCCACTGGACTCTAGTCAGTCTATCTAGAGTCACTCCCTTAAAGAAGATCAACTCTCCCTCACTCAACAGTCAGCAGTTGCCAATAGTTCCTCAGGTAAGTTGGGGCCTGTTGCCCATGTCCCCAGGTCTATGGTAAAGCTCTGTATAATTGAGACAGCATGGGTCTTGTGCATGCTGTCACCATTGCTGCAAGTTCATATGAGCAAGTTCGCAGAGGCCTGAAAGCTTCTGTTTCCTATGTTCATGAACCAACCCTGGCTCTTACAATCTTTCTGTCCCCTTTTCCACAATGGTCCCTGAGCCATGGGTAGGTGAGGTTTAATGTAGGAGTCCTATCCAGGGACCAGCATGCTGCAGTTTCTTATTCTCTATGCCTTGGCAAGTTGTGGCCTTCTGTGTGCATCACTCTGTTGCACAAGGGAGCTTTGCTGGGTTTAATTTTTTAAAGGATTTTGAATGATATTTATGATATTGGTCTATAGATTTTAGTTCTTGTGATAACCTTTGTGGGTCATTGGCATTTGAAAATGCTGACTTCAAAATGAGTTAGACAGTTTTTCTACTTCCTCTATTTTGAAAAAGCTAGCACAAGATTGGCATTAATTATTGATTAATGCTTGCTATAATTCACCAATGAAGACATGGGGTTTTGTGCATTGGGAATGTTTTTAAATCAATTCAATCTCTTCATGCTTTATAAGACTACTCAGATTTTTCTATCCTTCAATTTGGAGAATTGTATATAAAAGTTTTCCTTCTATATCTCTGACCCCACGGCCCTCAAATTTTATGCTGTTATTATCAGAAATCACATTTTGTGTCCATTTACATAGAGTTACAACTAATGATTTGATCAGCTGTCTTTATTATTTATTTGTGTGTGTGTGTGTGTGTGTGTGTGTGTGTGTGTGATGTGTGTATATACCTGCATGTGCCATGGTAAGCATGTGAAGGTCAGAGGACGACTTGTTGGAGTCATGAGGTTTATTTCCTTTCACCATGAGGGTTCCAGGAACCAAACTCATTTACCTGGCTTGGCAGAAGCGTCTACTTCTGCCGCCATTCACCAGCCCTTCACCAGTTGTCTTTTAAGACAGAAAAAAGCATAAGTTACTTTTGGGGAAATGGCTCAGTGGGGAAGAACACTTGCTGTACAAGAGGACTTGAGTTTGAATCCCCTGTACCCATGTTAAAAAAAAAAAAGCCATTCATTATCTGTGCATCCATGTTGTTGGGTAGCAGAGAGGGAGATTCCGGAAGTTCACTGGCCTGCTATTCTAGCCGAAAGAGTGAGCTCCAGTTTCAGTGAAAGACTCTATTTCTAGGGAATAGGATGGAGAGTGAAAGAGCAGAAAACTAGCCTCCAAACACCCAGGTGCCCCAGCTACACACATGTGAAAACACTCTTCTGACCTGCATCTTCCAGCACTAGGAAGAAGGATTGTCATTTCCAAACTTATGTCTTCTATAGGAGATTTTACTGAGACCCTGTCTCTTCTTTTATTCTTATTTTTCAGAATCAGTACTACATTAATATTTAAAATTTTATTTATTGACTGATAATTTTAATCACTAAGTACTTTAAAAAGTGATATATTAAAAATGCTGCTCATCAGTGAAGAACACTGGCTGCTCCTGCAAAGGACTGAGTTTCAACTAATAATGATAATAATGGGGTTTTCTGTCCACTTCCCAACTCCTATGCTGGAATTTTATCTGGCTTGAGCTAGAACTTGTGCATGCTGGTACAACTGCTAAGTTCATCTGGGCAACTGCCCAGCTCTCTGGAGAACTGTTTCCTTCTGGTCACCCATAGCCTCTGGCTCTTGCAATCTTTCTGCCATCTCTTCTGCAATGATCTCTGAGCACTGGGAGACAGAATTGAATATAGGTGGCCTATTCAGGACAAGTACTCTGCAGTTTCTTATTCTCTCCATGTTGTCCTAGTGGTACTCTTCTATGTTAATCACCATCTGCTAGATGAGGAAGCCTCTCTGGTAAGTGTTGAGAGATGCATTAATCTATGAGTATAACAATTAGTCATTAGGATTTAGGTTAATGATATGTTTATTTAGCAGAATAATATGAGTGGGTACTCCCTATGGCCCATGACTTTTCTAGCCACAAGTTTCTAAGCCTGATATCAGTGTCAGGTATGCACTCCATCTTGTGAGGTGGGCCTCAAGTCCAGTCAGAAACTGATTTGTTATTCCCATAATATTTCTACCACCATTTCACCAGTGGGGATATCTGCCAAACCAGCTGTTGTAGCTCCTAGGATTCACAGCGACAAGGGCGCTGATCACCCTTCTCTTCCAGTAGCATGCTGGCCCCTTCCAGCACAATGAAAGGTAACCTGTAGAGATGAAGATTTGAATTCAGCACTAGCTTGATTTCTCATTTGTTCTACAGTTCATGTATATAGTGTCTTCAGCAATAGGGTCTTGCCATCAAGATCTGGTGGATAACCAAGATTAGAGGAAATGGCCAGTATTCTTTGAGGGTCCATGGGACCCTTGGTCAACAACTTCAAAAGAGGGAGTCAGGTCCTAGCATTGGGCATTTTCTTTGTTTGACTATCATGTCTAGTGGGGACAATGTTACAGGATAACTCCTTTTAATCCCTTTTTATAACGTCTATGTACATACTTTAAGAAGCATTTATAATGACTTTTTATATGGTTTTTTCTAAAGGCCTCCCATATACCTTCCTCTGCCCTGCCCTCCCATTCCCTACTCCATTTAACCATTTCCTCATTTATATCACTGCATTCTATCTCCTGTCCCATGAAGTACCACTCCCTGTGCCCATTTACTAGTTTCCTGTCATTTTCCAATTTAAACACGAATATCTAAGGATTGATTCAAAGCTAACATCCACTTATGAGACAACATGTAATGCTTGTCTTTCTGGGTCTGGGTTAACTCACTCAGGATGATTGCTTCCAACTTCATACATTTACTTGTGAATTTCATAATTTCATTTTTCTTAGCAGCTGAAGATTATTCTATTGTGTAAATGTACTACATTTTTATTATCCATTAATCAGTTGATGTACATCCAGGTTGTTTCCACTTCCTGGCTATTATGAATAGAACAGCTATGACCATTAATAAACAGGTCTCTGTAATAGGATATAGAGTCCTTTGGTTATATCACCAAGTTGGTACAGCTGGATCATATAAGATCTATTTCTAGCCATGTCAGGAACTTCCACATTGATTTCATTAATGGCTGGAACATTCCCAGCAGCAGTAAATAAGAGTTCCCTTTTCCCTACATCCTCACCAGCATTTGCTGTTGTTGATGTTGTTTTATCTTACCCATATGAAATCTCAAAGTAGGTTTCATTTCCATTTTCCTGAAAGCCAAAGATATTGAACAAGGGGCTGGAGAGATGACTCAGTGCTTAAGAGCACTGTATGCTCTTGCAGGTTTTATATTCAGCACCCACATGGTGGGTAACAACCGTCTGTAATTCTAGCTCCAGGGGAATCTGAGCCCTTCTGACTGCACAGGCAAAACACTCATACACACAAAATAAAAATAATAAAATAATTTTAAAAAAGGTATTGAACATTTCTAAATGCATCTGAGTCCTTGGTAGTTCTGTAATTGTTGGATAGTGAGTAACAGAGTGACTGAGGGGGTCTGGGGCACACAGAGATCAGAGTGACTCTAGCAGGCCTGAGGGATGAGATGGCAGGGTGCAGGAAAGACTTGGGAAGGGGAATTCACCACTGGTCAGGCTGGGGGAGCTTGTAAGTCTTCTGCCCCCATGGACCAGAGTGACCTGAGCAGTTGGATTTTATTTTTAATGTTGAAGAGTTTGAAATATATAGTCGATGAAGTCTTTTAACTTTCACCTAGCCAAAGGACATAACCAAATTGTCATTGCCTGGACAGAAAAGAATGTAATCATAGTGCCTCATGATTTACTAACTCATAAATGAGTTTTATTTGCTATTGGTACTAAGAAAGTGTACAGAGTTTAAGTGCTACTTAACTTGTTTTCAAAGGCATTGTAGCATAATTTGCTATGACATGAAGTTAATTTGTAACAACAGGGCAAATCTGGTAGGATGAAGGAAGTATTTGTCATATAGGAGATAACCACATTTTTTTCAATCTGCTGCTGAATAACCACTCAGCACCAATGTTTTATTATAGCTAAGGAAAGAGGCATTCCAGGGGTTTCTTGCATAGCTGATGCCATTAGAGTAGAAGAAACACAATGCCAAACAATGAAAGGCTGGCATATCAGGTTTTGAAGGATTGTCATTAAGATATCAAATGTCAATTTATCAGAAACATTCTGTCATAAGTTTTTATTCACATGGGATTTGATAGAAGGTAATATTGTAGAATCCATACATTATGGGATAACATACAAATTTTGTCTTTATGTTTATCTTATAAAACAATTTTGTTTCACAATATCTCACATTTAATGAGATAATACAATAAGCCATTCTGTAATTCCTTGCTGAAGAGTGAGTAATTGAGTTAATTTGAACTGCCTTTGTCACATATACTTGCTTTTGGAAACTGGTTCCTTTATTAGAACCTCCGCCTTCTCACATGTAATAATATTGATGCTAGATAACTTTTTAAGTAGTCAGGATAAAGCACACAGATGAATACATACAAACACTAACATTACTGCTGTTACGTGCTGAGTGCTGGCTGTATTTATCTCCTTCCTGACCTTGTAGATGGGCTGAGGGGTGTTCTCAGCTGTTTTACATTGACGAAGGAGGCGGCTTAATTCACTATTAGCCACCTGGAATTGTCTGGCAGAAGTTCCTCAAAAGCAGGAATTTGTCCTTTCCAACTTTCTGGTGTGGTTTGGGTACAGTCAGGACTAAAAGACATCATTCCTTGACTATTTGTACATGCTCGATTGTTCTCTCAAATTTAGGATCCAGCTTAGTGTCACTTATCCCAGTCCAGCAGGAACTAACAGAAAAAGTGTCAACAATTCTTTCTGAACCAGAGGACACTGCAGTGACCTGAATTTGTGTTCCCTTCCTACTCCTTGCCCCAGCCAATTGAGCCTTGAACTTCTAATTTCTAAGATTATGGGTTTGGGGCAAAGCTTTTACAAGGTAGCTCATGAATACAATTGTTGCCTCATGGAAGAGGCCCAGGGGAGCTCCCACACCGTGTATGAATCAGGATAGAGAGAAAATACCACAGCCTACAAGCCTGGAAGTGAATGTGCTATATCCTAGGTCAGAGACTTTCCAGCATCCAGAAGCTTGAGAACAAATTTCTGTTTTTTTATGAGCCATTCAGCCTATGGTAGTTTCTTATAACAGTGAACAGACTAAGGCAGAAATAATAAATCAAGATTTCATTATTCCAGAAAGCAGTTGTTAGAATGTTTGTGTGTCTTGCACAATGTTTTGAAAAAGATAAGTAGAGTTATTACCTTTAGAATAGTGACTATTGGGGCATATATTATTGCAAGGAAGTGCAATGATTTTTTTTAAATTGCTCGGCATAGTGGGTGCATGTAGAATTGTGGCCCACACAACACCAGCGTGCACCCAGGTGCTTTGTGCACACACACCCCCCCCAGCCCATGGAAGCTTGGTATCACATGGAAACTTCCCACCTTTGAGTTCTGGCGTGGCATGGGTGGACATAGACTAGCAGCCAGCACAACACCAGCTTGAGCTCAGTGCTCTGAGGACTTACACTCATGGCCTGTACAACACCAGTGTGTGCCCAGGTAAGGCCCACCTGCCTTGGTGCTTTGAGCACCAAGACCCATGGAGGATTGGTATCATCCGGAAACCTCCCACCTTCAGGTTCCAGCAGAACTTGGCGTGGGTGGATGTAGACTCGCAGACAACAGGCAAACAGGATACCAGCACAGGCCAAAGTAGCATCCCTCCCCCACGCTTAACCTGGTGAGCTGTGGTGCAGAGGATCTAGCAGCTAGCAAGTGCAATATTAGTGATTCTATTCTGGGCAGCCAAGGTGGAGGCACCAGAATCAAAAAAAAAAAAAAAAAAAAAAACAAAGAAACAAAAAAACCAAAAACCTAGCATCTTCCTCAATCTCTCCTGGTTCAGAGGCCACTTAGAAAAGCTGCATGTGTTGGGGCTGGAGAGATAGCCTAGCCGTTAAGAGCACTGACTGCTCTTGCAGAGGACCCGGGTTCAATCCCCAGCACCCACATGGTGGCTAAGAACTATCTTTAACTCCAGTTCCAGGGGAATCTGACACTCTCTTCTGACCTCCGAGGCATTCCACGACACGGGTGCACCAACCTACATGCAGACAATACATTCATACACATATGAAAAAAAAAANAAAAAAAAAGAAACCACAAGAGTGGAACAATGAGGAAATGTGGGAGACTATGAAAAGACCAAACCTCCACATCATAGGGATAGAGGAAGTAGAAGAATTCCAAGACAACACTATTGACCAGATCTTCAACAGGATAATAGAAGAAAATTTCCCCAAACTGAAAAAAGACAAACCCATACAAATACAAGAAGCACATAGAAAACCAAATAGATAAGACCAGAAAAGAAATTCCCCATGCCATATAATTGTTAAAACGGTAGATGCTCAAAACAAAGAGACAATACTGAAAGCATAAGAGAAAAACAACAAGTTACATATAAGGGGGAACCCAGAATCACAGCTTCTCATTGCAAACTATGAGAGCCAGAAGTACATGGACCAAAGTATTCCCGGTGCTAAACGACTTTAGATGCCAACCTAGACTACTATACCTAGCAAAAAATTCAATTGTAGTAGGAGGAGAAAGAAAAATCTTTCATGACATAAACAAGGTGAAAGAATATATGACTAAACTTCAGAAAATCCTCAAAGCAATCCAAAGGACAGAGGAAAGGAGCAACAATCCCTAAGCAATTAAAGAGAGAAATTAACAAAGGCTTAACAGAGTAAATACAAACCTATTCCAAGAATGCAAACAAAAAATAAGGTGAAAGGAAGCAACACACATCTCTCAATAATAACTTTAAATGCTAATGGTCTAAACTCCTCATCAAAAGACATAGACTGAGAGAATGGATTAGGAAACAGAATCCTTCTATATGCTATCTACAAGAAACCCATCTCACCCTCAAAGACAGACACCACCTTAGAGTGAAAGGATAGAAAAAACTATTCTAAGCAAACAGTACCAAGAAACAAGCAGGAGTGTCTATTCTAATATCAAACAAAATAGATCTCAAAGTAAAATTATTCAGAAGAGACAAAGAGGGCCAGAGAATAATATTTGTCAAAGGAACAATTAACCATGAAGATTTTACAATCCTAAATGTTTATGCACCAAACTCTGGTGTACCTAACTTTATAAACACTACTCTGCAGGACCTCAAGACACAGATTAATCCTAACACACTAATAGTGAGATACTTCAGTACCCCACTGAGCCTAGATCAACTGGACAAAAAAAAAAAAAATAAACAGAGAGACATCAGAACTGAACAATACAATACACCAAATGGACCTTACAGACGTCTACAGAATATTCCACCTAAACACCAGAGAATATACTTTCTACTCAGCACCTCATGGTTCTCCAAAATCAACCACATACTGAGGCACAAAAGAAATCTCAACAAATACAAAAGGATTGAAATTATTCCATACATTCTATCAGACCACAGTGCAATAAAGCTCAATATGAACACCAGAATAAGCCCAACTAGCTACAAGAACACATGGAGACTGAACAGCACCATCCTGAAAAGTGAATGGGTCAGGGAAGAAATAAAGAGTGAAATAAAAGTTTTCATGGAACTGAATGAAAAAGACAATGTAACAACAAAACCTGTAGGATACTTTAAAAGTAGTCTTGAGAGGGAAATTTATAGCCCTAATTGTCCACATCAAAAAAACAGAAAGGGAACAAATAAATGATCTAACACTGCAGCTAAAAATACTTGAGAGACAACAACAAATGAACCCTAAACCCAACAGACAGGAAGAAATAACAAAAATCAGAGTGGAAATCAATGAACTAGAAATCAAATCAAAGAAAACAATACAAAGAATCAATGAATCCAAAAGCTGGTTCTTTGAAAAGATAAACAAAATAGACAGAACTCTATCTCAGCTAACCAAAAGAAAGAAAGAGCAACTCCAAATCAATAACATTCGCGATGAAAGGGGAAACATCACAACAGAGAAAGAAAAGATCCAGACAATCATATGCGAATACTTCAAAAACCTATACTCTACTAAATTTGAAAACCTAAGAGAAATGGATGAATATCTGAAATCCTAGGAACCAACAAAGCTTAACCAAGAAGAGATTGACAGTTGAAACAGACCCATAATATTTGAGGAAATTGAAGATGTAATAAAAAACCTCCCAACTAAAAAAAAAGCCAGGGCCCAGATGGTTTCATACCAGAATTCTGTAAAACATTTAAAGATATCCTACAACCATCACTACTCAAACTGTCCAGAAGGATACAAACAGAGGGAATTCTCCCAAATTCCATCTATGAAGCCAGCATCACTCTAATACCAAAACTAGGGAAAAACACAACCAAAAGAGAAAACTATAGCCCCATCTCATTAATGAACACAGATGCAAAAATTCTCAACAAAATACTTGCAAATCGCATACAGACCCACATCAAAAAGATCATCCATCATGATCAAGTTGAATTCATCCCAGAGATGCAGGGATTGTTCAACATGTGTAAATCAGGACTGAAAGACAATAACCACATGATCATCTCAATTGATGCAGAAAAAGCCTTTGACAAGATCCAGCATCCCTTCATGTTTAAAGTCCTAGAGGGAATAGGACTGAAGGGAACTTTCCTCAACACATCAAAGCCATATTTAGCAAAACCACTGCCAACATCATCCTAAATGGGGAAAACATGGAACCGTTTCCCTTAAAGGTGAGAACCCAGCAAGGCTGCCCCCTATTGCCACTCCTCTTCAACATAGTACTTGAAATACTTGCTAGGGCAATAAGAGGAGAAGGAAATTAAAAGAGTACTAATCATAAAAGAAGAAGTAAAACTACCCCTTTTTGCAGATGATAAGATAGTTTACCTCAGTGTGTGAAGGTGGCAGTGGCAATGCGGGTCTGGCCCGGCTGTTGCTGTGGGGGCAACGGGCCGAGGTACAGGACTCTGGCCTGAGGTGACGGTAAGAAGTCCACAGCAGTCAGCTGCGAGGTCATGGAGGGCTGCGGGGTAAGTGGCAACAAGACCACAGGCGACTTAGCCGGCTTCTTCGGAGTGGGAGGAGCTGGGTACTTGCACGCCGATTTGGCCAGTCACCCACTAACCGGTATGAATCCCCTATCTCCTTATTTAAATGTGGATCCACGATATCTTGTTCAGGATACTGATGAGTTTATTTTGCCAACTGGAGCAACTAAAACCCGAGGCAGATTTGAACTAGCCTTCTTTACCATTGGAGGATGTTGCATGACAGGGGCTGCATTTGGGGCAATGAACGGTCTTTGCCTAAGGTTGAAGGAAAACCAGAACATGGCCTGGTTCAAACCAAGAAATGTACAGATTTTGAATATGGTGACTAGGCAAGGGCCACTTTGGGCTAATACTCTAGGTTCTCTGGCTTTGCTCTATAGTGCATTTGGTGTTATCATTGAGAAAACACAAGGTGCAGAAGATGACCTCAACACAGTAGCAGCCGGAACCACGACAGGAATGTTATAGAAATGTACAGGTGGTCTTCGAGGAGTGGCATGGGGTGGTCTGGTAGGACTGACACTTACCAGCCTCTATGCACTATATAACAACTGGGAGCGCATGAAAGGCTCCTTGCACCAACAGTCACTCTGAGATTTTGCCATCTCGAGAACGGGGGACATTTTGTAGTCATCCAGATCAATTAATAAGTCAGTCTGGAGTTGCTTTCTCTCTCGTACCTACAATTACTTTGAACAATCAGAGATTCTGATTTGCTGTGATGAAGATCATGGATGCCCAGGACCGCACTGCTTGCCCTTAGTGAGTTGAAGCCAAACCTTTGGTGGCTCACTGAGTAATGTGTTCTCTTCTCCTTTGGACATGATCTTGTAGCCTCTTTCCTACCCCGTAAACTGAAAAACCACTTATTCTCAGAATTTATCACCATGTTTATTCATTTAAAAATCTGAAACTGTTGCCCTATACTCCAAATAAAGGGTAAAAATAGAAAAAAAAGATAGTTTGCCTAAGGGATACGAAAAACTCCACCAGAAAACTTCTAAAAATGATTAAGAGTTTTAGTAAATTGGCAGGATACAAAATTAACCTAGAAAAAACCAGTAGCCTTTCTTTACACCAATAGACAAGTGGAGAAGGAATATAAGAAGACTTTCCCACTCACAATAGCTTAAAAAAGAAACCTGGGAACAAACCTAACGAAAGATACTAAAGATATCTACAACAGAAAATTTTAACCCTGAAGAAGGAGATTGAAAATGATATCAAAAGATGAAAAGACCTCCCATGCTCATGGATTGGAAAAAATTAATATAGTAAAAATGTCCATTTTACCCAAATTAATATACAGATTCAATGCAATCCCAATCAAATTCTCCATGAGTTTCTTCAGACTTGGAAAAAAAGTCCTTAAAATCATATGGAAAAATAAAAGACCATGAATAGCTAAAGCAACCCTGAGTGAAAAATGCAATACAGAGGGTATCACCTTACCAGATTTCAAGCTATACTACAGGGCCATAGTCATAAAGAAAGCCTGGTACTGGCACAAAAACAGACCTGTTGACCAATGTAACAAAATTGAAGATCTAAACTTGAGCTCATACAATTTCAGCCACCTCATATTTGGCAAAGGGGCAAAAAAATCTCAGTGGAGGAAGGATAGCATTTTCAGCAAATGGTGCTGACAAAACTGGATCACCATTTATAGAAGAACAAAATTAAACCCCTACCTCTCACCCTGTACAAAAATCAACTCCAAGTGGATCAAAGATCCCAATGTGAAACCTGAAACTCTGAAGGTGATAGAAGAAAAATTTGGCAACAACTTACAAGACATAGGCATAGGAAAAGACTTTCTAAGTCAGACAGCAGCTGTACAGGAAATAAGGACAACAGTTGACAAATGGGACCTCATCAAACTCAAAAGCTTCTGTACAGCAAAAGAAACAATCAAGGAAATGAAGAGAAAACCCACAGAGTGGGAGGAACCTTCACTGCTGATACATCCGACAGAGCATTAATGTCCAGAAATATAGACTACTCAAAAATCAATGAAGTAAGAAAACAAATGACCTACTCAAAAGATGGAATAAAGAGCTGAATAGAGACTTCACCAGTGAGGAAGTAAAGAAGGCTGAGAAACATCTTAAAAAGTGTTCAACATCATTAATAATTAAGGAACAGCAAATTAAAACCACTCAGATATCATCTCACTCCAATAAGACTGGCTAAGATCAAGAACACAAAAGACACCAAATGCTGGAGAGGTTATGGGAATTGGGGAACACTCATCCACTGCTGGTGGGAATGTAAACTTGTACAACCATTATGGAAAGCAGTGTAGAGAACCCTTAAAAACTCAAGAGAAATGATGGAAAAAGTTTAATAACAATAAAAAATAAATAAACTATATTAAATATTTTTTAAAAACTCAAAATGAGCCTATCACCTGACCCAGTCATACCTCTCCTGGGTATATACCCACAAGACTCTTCCTACTGCAAAGATACATG